>JAPKLW010000973.1:144321-183483 GCA_026898455.1 Plectranthus barbatus | reverse complement strand
CACCCAGTCAGCTGTGGAGGTTGAAGTGACGTGCTCGCACTCCACCAGCTGATAAGAGTTGAAGAAGGAATCAAGGCCGGGAGCGGTTGATCTAGTGAACTGGTGGACGGGGCATTCACCAGCTAGAGATAGATCGTAGGACTCTTGTACCTGATTACTCTTAGTGAATTTCCAGTGCTACGACTGGAGAGTGGACGTAGATCAGTTGATCGAACCACTATAAAAATCCTTTTATCTTTATCAGCTTTCTGCATTTTCATACTGATTTGAAACCCAGCACTCAAGTGCTGGTGTATATCTGAAAACTGATATAACTGTGCAAACAAGGCTAAGATATTCTAAGTCTTGAGCTACCAGCTGACCAGCCAGTCGCCAGTCAGCTGAGTACTCATAGTGCCAGTTGACTTACCAGCTGACAAGGTCCCAGTCAGCTGAGTAACCAGCAGAGCGTAAGAAACGATTTAACACATTTTCCGCTGCCAAGTTATACCCTGATAAACCGGGACCAACATGCGGTATATGTCTTTTACACCACTTTAGATATATTGACTTATTTAAAAAGATTGAATAATTTCATAAATATGACGATACCCGTTACCGTTGCATAAGTTGGAAGATTTTTTTCAAAATTTAAGTTATTTAAATATTATATGCGATCGAGTATGTCACAAGAAATATTGAGTAAGCTTGCTTTGACATAATATTGAATATTATATTTTATTAATATTCTTATTTATAATTACAAAAAAATTAGGGCACTATTTTTCTTTTCGCACGGGGCCTCCAAAATCACAGGGCCGGCCCTGTTGATGCTAATTGACGAATGAAATCGATTGATTCATTGCAACGATAGACTTATTTAAAAATAATCAATTGATTCTTCTAAATTTATAGTGAGAATCAATCAATATACAATTCGTAGACGGTATTGCACGAGACTTCCACATTGTCATTTCTTAGGAGAATATATATATAATATATATATATATATATCTTAGGAGAATATATATATAATATATATATATGAGAATATATATATATATATATATATATATATATATATATATATATTATCATTTCTTAGGAGAATATTCTATCAGTAGAGATTTCTTAATGAAAAGTTTTGGGATTAATTTTGTCCTCCCTTTATTAAGAAAACATATTATTTTCTTTGTGTTTTTTCCCAATCCAGTAAAACATGCACTCAAAAGGGTTTGCTTCAAAAAATGAAGGATTCAAACCAAATTTACTAGTGCAAAGACGTCGACTTGTTCATCAAATTATTTCACTAGTGAAAATGCAGCAAGATTATTCAAATATCCAATTATAAATGTTTCTTCCATCTCCTTTGCTGTTACCCCCTTTTATTCGTTTTTCTCTCTCTATTTTTTTTTTTTGGTGTTAGCAGAATCAAAACTCAAAAGTATATTAATTAATATTTTATCTTTTAATTTAATTAGGAGGATACGTGAGAGAATGGAGGGTACACAAAATTATCCATATCTAAATTTGTTCTATCAGAAAAGTAGCTGGCTGTCTTTTTGTAGAAATTGCCTCGTTCATCAAGCAACTCAAATGCCATTATCATTGACTAGTAATCCCTTTTTTCCGGATACGTAAAGTTTTTTATGAAAAATCTCCTGTTTTTATTCTCTTTTTTAGTTGTCTTTTTTTTTTAATATATATATATATATATATATGTTCTTGTTCCTAATATATATTCTATTATTTAGAGTCAGTCAACGTCATGTTTGAAGGATAAACGAGAATCTTTGGGTCGGATTTTCGTTTATATACTACTAGTCAATCTACAATTTTAATAGCATCACTTTAATTATAAATATAATATTGAAAAAAAAAAATGGAACCTTTTCTCAAGAAGTAGAATAGACGACTTTCTTGTACAAGTGAGTGAGATAGAATGAAAAAAGCATCTGGGAATTTGTGACGGCCATTAAGTTTTTCCCTTTCCCTATTTTTATCATTCATTGATTGCGCGTATATATACATATATATCTAGTTGAGCCATGTAGATCAGTTATTTATAAAGTTCTGGAGCAATTTTTGCTAGTTTGCTTCAAAACCAGCTGCCTCTACGTTCCTTACCAATCAAACAGAGAGTTTTGCTTCACTCTGTTTGTCCCAAATTTCTTATTTTGGTGGTTTAGCTGAAGTACTTCACCTTTTGTTGTTTCGTTAAGCTCCCACGTTTTCTTTTTCTTCCCACAAGATATTAAATCTTACAAGTTGAAAAGAAAATGGTGAGTTTGGATGAGTTTTGGACAAAGAATACTTTGGTGGGACTAGGATTAGGACAGTTGCTTTCTCTTTTGGTGACTTCCACTGGATTCACATCTTCGGAACTCGCGAAAAAAGGTTGTTTTTTGTCCCTTTTTTTGCCATTTAAATGTTGATGGTAATACAATTATTTTGTTGTATTGATCAAATTTAGTTGTTTTGTGATAGTTTTTCTTGGTTTTATGATGCGGGCTTCAGCTAGATCCACTGTTGTAGCTACTAGGTGCTATGGCTTATCATTTATGAATATTTATCATCGAATTTATAATTTCTTTGAGTGAGTTTACATGGAAGTGTAGGGAGTTGTAATGAAGATTTTTTTTTTCTTCTTTTTAGCATAGATGAAGAAAACTTGGCTCTTTTGGCTTTCTAATAAATTCAATTCTGTTCCAAACAATAGGAATCAATGCACCAACTTCTCAGTCTTTCCTGAACTATGTATTCTTGGCATTGGTGTATGGGAGCATTATGCTCTACAGAAGGCAAGCTCTCAAGGTGAGTTTCAGCTTCAAGTGTTCCTTTTCCATTAAAGTTGTCTATCAATTGCTCTTTTAGTTGAAGCTGCTTCGTGACTAGTCCCGATATTAGCTTTCTGTACTTAGTCCCAAGTTTCAGTTTATGACATCGAGTGGTCCAATGGAATATTATGCAAAAATGAGGTGTGCTGTGTGTAACGATTAGCAATCGGAAGGAATCAAAGTTTAGTCATGTTTCATTCTTGAGTGTTAGTATATCAATATTTCTGTGGCTGGAAACCACAGCTTTTACTGTCATCTGCTGTGACTGAGGATATTGTGTCTACTATTTGGTGCTGTTGGGTTTACCTGTAATTGCCTTTTAACTTTTTTAGAATGAATGTCATTAAGCTGGTTAAATTTATCGAGTCTAAACATAATTCTTATCATTACTAACTTGAACACTACTATGAGCAAATATTTTTAGTTACACCTTTAGCCAATGAACATGACCTTATGTGGAAAGAGGATTTATCGGGGACAATTTGCATGTCTGTTTATACCATCTACTTGGAAGTATGATAGTTTCCGTTCTAGGATTGCTGACCTGAAGCTTCAATATGGCAGTATGTACTCTGATGGACTGAAAGCAGACTAAGTATATGTGAATGACCTCTAAAATGTATTACATAAAGAAAGGGTTTTTCAGCACTTCTTTTGTAAAGGTTTCAATATGATTCTAGTACTTATCTATATGTACTTCCAGAGTGAAACTTGTATTCATACATCTACTACATAATGATTTCATATTCAAATGCTTTTTGTGAATAAATTCTCATGGTGTTACAAGTATGTTCAACTCTTTTCTATGAGCAGGAAAAATGGTATTACTACGTCTTGCTTGGAGCGGTTGATGTGGAAGCCAATTATCTTGGTAATTATCATTCAATATGTCCTCTTACCATTGTTTGTGAAGTCTTGGTAGAATAGACATAAAACAAGTGAAAAAATCTTATATTTTAAGTTTTCTAGTGCCTTCTTTAATATTCTCTGAGTTCCTTCATAACATCCATAACTTGAGATAGTTGGATGTATTAATAAGGCCTAGAATGCTAGATGGGGCTTGAATATCTAACTAATGGTTCTGACATTATTTATTGGACTCTATTTTCCTAAAAAGGGAGAATTGTCATTGCAATGTTGCTTTTCATCGATGTTACCTGCAACTACCTTGAAATTTCTCTACTTAATGAAACCGTCAGCTAGGTGGAGAATCTCTACTCTATTATCAAGATTACTTGTTTTTTGTTAAATTTCTGCCATGAGTATTTGGCTATTTGTTGATGCAATTCGTGAATAGAACATGGTAACAATACTAATAAGAAATAGTATACTTGACAAAAACCAAGTTTTTTTTACATGACAGTGGTGAGGGCGTACCAGTTTACATCAATTACCAGTGTCATGCTGCTGGATTGTTGGACCATACCATGTGTCCTATTCCTTACCTGGTTCTTTTTGAAGACAAAATACAGACTTATGAAGTTGGTTGGTGTTGTAATATGCGTTGCTGGTCTTGTAATGGTTGTTTTCTCAGATGTGCATTCTGGGGATAGATCAAGTAAGTAGTATTCTGCAGTGTGTTTATTATTATTGCTCTAGTTGATCTCTCTGTCAAGCTAAAGTTAGGCACTGCACCATCTCCTCCCTACCCAATCAATATTAGGAGAAACAGTCGATTCTGCACCCTGCGCTATCCCTGCATGATTTCCCTTTTCTTTTATTGATATGACGATTTATTACATTATTCATGGAGAAACAGTGTGGTTTATTGGGCTAGTCGATCAAGTGAGAAAGTTGTTCTTGCAGTCTGGAGGTACATTATTACTGCTCACCTTGTTCAGCTATGCCAGGGAAGCATTTAGGAAGATAATGTAGAGATGAAAAGAGATGTTTTTTTGTGAATCAGTTAAAAGTAACCTAAATCGGAATCGTTCAACAATATCATCTTGCATCCAAATCTTGTTTCCACTTATGTGCTTATCTCTCTCATCTTTGCTAAATCCTTTCTAGTCATGGTCTTGTGCTTGTTGTTTTAGGTGGTTCCAACCCTATCAAGGGTGATCTGCTTGTTATTGCTGGGGCCACACTTTATGGTGTTACTAATGTCAGCGAGGTACACCGCTTTCGCAAACTATTTCTTTTGGTTCCTCGTATAACTGATCTGTCTGGAGTTCAGAAAGTTTTTTCTTCTATATAAATGTTTCTTGCGATGTTTTGAACTCTATTGGCTCTATATGCTTTGTTCTTTTTCCTTCTCTTCTATAACTCTACTGAGTTTTTTTGCTATACATTATCTTCCCATTCTTTGCTGTTTATAGCCGCTATTGTTCTTACCAAGCTTAAGATTCTTGCACCATTGTTGTATACAGGAGTATTTTGTTAAAAGTGCCGATCGGGTTGAGCTTATGGCTTTCTTGGGGTTGTTTGGTGCAGTTTTCAGCGCTTGCCAAATGTATCCTTCATGCTTTGCAGTTATTCGTTTCATACTGGTTCAAGCACTTTGTTCTAATGGCAGATTAAGCACTAGTTTTGACTGCAATTATTTAACCATTATCTACAGAATCATACTAGAAAGCGATGAACTCGAATCTATTCACTGGACGCCAGGAGCGGTACTGCCTCTTTATCTCCCCCTCTCTCTCTCTCATCAATTTCATCGAGCTAGCTGAGATTTCTTACCTAAGTACTTGCATAATTAGAAGAAAAAAGTAGTTAGTTGAAAATTAAATTTATGATCTTGTTTAAGTCTAGATGGTCGAGATTGTTTTTCCATGTTCCTTGCTCAAGTCATTCTTGTTAAGCCAATGATTCATAGCATTGATTCTCAGAGCATATTTGCAATATAGAAAACGTGGAATGCTACTCTATATACGAACTGCACTCGAGTTATCAATGTTAGACAACAATATATAAAGTGGAGGAACTCCTGAGAGGCTTATTCGGCATTCTTTTTCTTGTTCCGTATGCTGCAGTGTGTGTTCGGAGACATACCGGGAGCACATCGTTCACAGTTAAACCTGAGAGTTGTACTACATCTTGATCTGGCATTGTACCGAATCTAATACCTCACTAAAAACACATCAAATACTCCCTAACATCATATATAACAGCAATAGTTTGGATAACAAATTGATGCTTGTTTTATTGGATTTGATTTGTTTCGTTTTTTGAAAATGCATCAAAGCTTGGAGTAGTAACATTGCTTGTTTTCTTGCAGGCGTTGCCTTTCGTCGGATTTTCTGTCGCTATGTTTCTGTTTTACTCTGGAGTCCCTGTCTTGCTTAAGGTAAGGTAGGTTTATTTTGAGCTAACTCTGTACGGTGCCACGAGTAGGCGAATATTTCAGCTGAATATATATGGAAGATGAAGACAGTTTCCAATCTTGATATACACTCTTTCTTTTCTTTTTGGACAGAATGTTTTGATGAATGAATTCTAACAACTTCCGTACGCAGATAAGTGGATCGACGATGCTTAATTTGTCGCTCCTAACCTCGGATATGTGGGCAGTTCTTATCCGAATCTTTGCTTACCATGAAAAGGTATGGCTATTTACATGGATTCTACTTGCTCCATGTGATTCCATGTTTTATGTAGATTGGATTTTTTTTTCACTCTCCAGGTTGATTGGATGTACTTCGTTGCCTTTGCCTCCGTCGCGCTCGGAATCTTTGTTTATTCAGGGTATGCAAATCTTTTAGTTGTCATTCTTTCCTGCATTTTCTCAGTTCTTTGCTAGAGTCACAGTGATAGATATTGTGTGGTTGGTTTGCTTAATTTATTAATCTGTGATTGTTACTAGCTAGAAGAATGTGAGGGTGATTGTTAGAAAGTTACTTGTTTTTCTGGATGTTTTCGACTTGTCTGTTCGCATATATTTTTGTCTTGGATCTTCGACTTGATAAAAGCTCGCTTGTTAACCAAACGAGTCAAACGTTGTTTGAGCTTTTATAGTATTCGATATCTTGAGTTTGACCGTTCATCGCTCGGTTATTGTTATTATTCATTTTCCATGGCTGAATGCTGGTAATGATAGAATTGAGCATAGCAAGCACTTTGACGAGGAGGCTGGACATGGCTATGGCAGACTGGGTGGAGGCGACGACGATGCGGACGGGAATAGAGAAGAGATGCTGATCTAGTCGTAGAGTTTAACCACCAAGTTCGAACCATTGCTGTTGTTGAAGAAAAGAGCATGAAAGGGTAGTAGATTAAAGGAAAATATTCATACATGTTTGTCCCAAATAGTTGAATATTGTTGCACCTTTCCTCCTATTGAGATATATGAATCATATCAACAATACTAGAATAAATTGTAGTCTAGTTTGTGAGATTTTTGTATATGCTAATTGTATAAAAAAAAATTAATACCTTTAAATGTTCATTGCTCTTTTACTCTTCAAAATAATTAAATATATACACAATAAAATGTATTCTCTCGAAAACCAATAAGCTTACCAATGATTTTATGAATGCACATGTCACATGAAAAACTTAAAAAAAAAAAAAAAAAGATTTTTGGGACCTAAAAAAACTCAAATTCAATTGTAAGTATGCAAGTTAGATTTAAGCTCGATTCTTCAAGTTCAAGTTTCATTTATTCTATTAAATTTATTTTTTTAAGTAAAATGCAAAATTGTAGTGATAAAATACAAACATCTTGAATATTAAATATACTATTGTTATTAATACAAATAATATATAATCATTCATCAATCTATAGAGTTGTTACAATAAAATCAACCAATTAACTGAAAAAGAAATTGCAAATAAACTTTACCAAACAAATTAAACATTTCACAAGTCAACAGTTCACCCATTAGTTCCAATGAAACAAATAAGAAACAGACTGTACCAAACAAATTAAATATTTCATGAATACACCAATTAGCTCTAAAGAAAAAACTAACTCAGTCCACAAAATTTTTACCATCAACTATCAACTTTCTTGATATACAAGTCACAGTAAAAGCCATCCTGCAAAATTCAACAAAATAAATAAAATAACTAGATTACGAGGAATAATCATAAGTAAAAGTTAAAAAAAATAAAATTCCACCGTGGTTTTGAATCTTGATAGCATTCAATCAAAAGTAACCTCTTTGACATCATATTTATCCTTCAAAAAAAAAAAGTTTAGGCAAATTAATGAAAAATAAAAACAAAATGAAAAATTATTTATAAAGATAAGATATTCCAATCAAATCCTTACTTTAGTTTTCCCTTTGATCCCATAACGAGCTCGAAGCCAATCTCCACCACAAAGTAGCATTTGCATCGTATCCACTCCTAAAGAGGCATGATGTGGATCAATAATTCTTCCACCAGCGCTAAAAGTCGACTCCGAAGCCACAGTGGTTATTGGAATTGATATTATATCACGAGCCATCTTTGATAAGACTTTGAACTTCAAATCATTTGATTTCCACCATGAGATCACATCAAACTCAGTACATCCATTGTGTATAAGAACTCCTTCTGAAAAATATATATCTAGCTCAGAACTCATACAGGCAACACTATCGACATTTTGGATGAAACTATCGAATATTCTTCTTGACTTCCTTCCACAAAAACTTGAAACACCACTAGAACTTGATCTTTCTACTTGAGCATCACTTGTTTTTCCAACATTGCTAGCTCTTTCATTCTCAACATATTCATTGTAGAGATTGTGTATTGACTCGCGAACTGTTGATACGAGGACAAGTCCATCAACTTCAGAGCAAACATTAGCAGCACACCACTCAATTAATTTCATCTTATTTCTAGGATCTAAAACAGCTGCAATACAAATCAACAAGTTGCAATGTCCCCAATACTTATCGAACTCCACTCTCATATTGTTAATCATATCTATCAAGCATGCATCACTTCCCACTCTATCCTTCATCAGTAGTTGCTTGATATACATAAGTTCAGGCAAAAAGAGATTGCTAGTCGGATATTCAGAACCTAAACCAAATATAAGTATATTAGATGTTATTAATTAAAAATAATTAACAATTATGATATTCAAAATTTTCAATACCTGAAATCAATTCGGCCACATCATGAAATTCTTCAAGAAAAGAACATACTACTTCAACATTCTTCCATTCAGCCTCAGTAGGCAATGTCTTATATGAGTCATCTATAAGTTGATACTTCGGAAACACATCTTTAAACTTCAAAGCCGATGACAACATAAAATATGTTGCATTCCATCTCGTGCAAACATCCAAAACAAGCTTTTTAGATGATAACTTCATGTGCTTTGCAATTTCACTGAATATAATGATACGTGCCTTGGATGCTATAATATGTTTCACACTTTCACGCACCTTGAAAATAGTATCTTCAATAGCAGACAATCCAAATTGCACCAAAATATTTAAAAGATGTGCACAACATCTTACATGAAAAAACTGGCCATCAAGTGGTAAACTACAGTCATATGAAAGGTTCTCCTTCAACAATCGAACACCCAAGTCATTGTTAGTTGCATTATCAATTGTAACTGTCCAAACTTTTTGCTCAATCCCCCACTCAATTAAACATTTTTGCAGCACATCACATATCCTGTGTCCAGTTTGAGGTGGCGGAATATCTAAGAAGTTCAATGTATGCTTCTGTAACTTCCAATTTGAATCTATATAGTGACATGTTACTAACATGTATGAGATATTTTGATCCGACTTCCATAGATCAGTAGTGACACTCACTTTACTAATACTCTTCAATTCCTCCATCAATTTCTTCTTTTCCATATTAAAAGACTCCATACAATCTTTTCTTGATGTAGCACAACTTATATTTTGATAGAGAGGATTGGTAGACTTCATCAGCAAATTAAACAATTCATATTCAACAAACATAAACGGCAACTCGTGCACAATAATCATGTGTGAAAGAACTTCTCTAATCTTAGCCTGACTGAAAACAAAATTTTGAGATCCTGTGCAAGCAATAGTGTGATTCATATATCTTTCCATATGTGTCGTAGAACCTGGGTTATTCATTTTAAGCTTCTTTTGGCAACGAATGCACTCAACACAAATGGTTCCATCCGGAAGAATTACCTCCTCAAAATCTTCCCATACTCTGGACATGTGTTTTCTCTTATTTGTGGTAAAGGAAGTGTCCCCAGAATCATCTTCAATAACATTGTCTTCTACCTCAACCTCATCATCACTTGCTTGACTTGTGGCAGAATCTTGAGATGATGTTGTATTAGGATTGGACATGATCTGAAAATTAAATAATAATAATTAAACCTCTGTATTCACAGCATAATCATAAACAATTCTCAGGCATACAATATCAATTGCTATACAGACTGCACTAAGAGATGAACGAATCACACTTCCAAACTGTGAGACATTAGTGATATGGGTCTGTTGGCTAAATACAATATATTCAGTGGAGTGGATTTGGTGAATCAGGGTGTCCAAATCTAAGGCTCATTCAAAAAAAAACTTAATCCCCTCAAATCACAAAACTAAATAATTTGACTCACAACAAATTAAATTCCCATTACGAATTTTTAACCATCCTGAGGAAATTCACCAACAGAAAAAAAAAAAAAAAAAAACCCTTACTTTGTAGCTCCACTGATTCGATCTCCGTTAAAAATGAGAATCCTAATAGTTTTCGACGGTGGTGAATGAACCGAGTGAATTAGTAGTGGGGTTGAGAGAAGTGGAGCGTTTGTCTCTGTGTGAGTCGGTAGTGGCGGCGGCTGACGAGGGATTTGTGTTTTCAAAATTACTAGTTTGCTTTTTTTTTTTTTTTTTTTTTTTTTTATAAAAAAAAAACTAGTCTGCTGCAAATTTTAATATTTCATTATTAAAAAATAATTATTGATTATCTTTAAATCATATTTGATATAAAAAATAATATTATTCTACAAGAATATTATACAACGAATTATTAAATAATCAAATTATATTTTTATAAAAATATTAATTAATGCAATAATTTAAACAAGAATTATAGATGATAACTATTGGATAATAACAAGATTATAAAAAACTATTATGAGCTTATAATTAGGGTTGTAAACGAACCAAACTGTTCGTGAGCTATTCGGATCTCGATTTGATAAAAGTTCGTTCAAGCTCGTTTAGTAAAACTCGTTTATTAATTGAGTCAAACTTAAGCAGCATAGTATTCGACTCGTGAACTCGTGATTAGGCTCGTAAGCTAAAATTAGTAAGAAATATAAATAATTACTTTTATAAAAATAATATTTTCATGATTTAAAAATAACAATAATGATAAATCTTTCTAGTAATGAGAAAATTTAGAATTTGAACAAGATATTAATTTTGAAATAAATAACTTTTTCTTTCAAAATAATAATGAATATTTTAAGTATATTCTAAATTTAGGAAGTTCATTTAGGCTTCACTAAAGCTCGATAAAGTTCGTGAACATCAAAATATTCAATAAAAAAAATTCGAAATTCGACTCGATACTAAAGGAGTCAAACTTTAGAACAACACTATTCGACTCGTCTCAACTTAACTCAATTTCCAATATTATATGTGATAACTATTGGATCTTGCATTCTTTGTACTCGCTTGACCATTTGATAGAAATACAAAAAGAAAAATCACATTTTATATAGACAGCTTCCATTTATGAATCAATTTCGAAAAATATATATATCAACAAACAAAATTTCAAGGGAAGGTCTTGGGTTAGGCAGGCCTAAACGATTTAGGCGGGTTTTATCCATTAACCCATGATTTATGTGAGTTTTATCCATTAACCCAAGCCCAAACTCATATAATATATCCTATTTGGGATTGGTGAACCCATTTGGGTAGGATAAAACCCGCCTAAACCGTTTAGGCCTGCCTAACGCAAGTTTTTGCCAAATTTCAATAACTAAGTGACTACTCTCACTACTAAGTGCCCACATCATTTGAATAATTTAATCGTAAATTATCTCATTTCTATTTGAGAAATTACTTATACAATAATTATTAGGCAAAAACTTGCGTTAGACACGCTAAATAATTTAGACGAATTTTATCCATACCTAAATGGGTTCACCTATCCCCAATAAGGTTTATTAATCCCCAATTAGAATATATTAGATAAATTTGGGTTGGATTAATGAATAAAATCCGCCTAGATCTTCCCTAATTATTATAGACCCAATACCCTCAAACTAAAATTATATAACAACAAATAAGTATGGATATTTGTTGAGTATTGTAAACCTAATAGATATTTATATACCAAGAAGGTATACTCAAGATGAGATGGTTTCTTTTGGTAGGAATAGAACGAGCATTTAAGCTTAATTTTGATTTTGTATTTTCAAATTTATTTAGAAACTTAAATTTACTTCTAATTTCATATTTGTTTTAAAGATTTTATTTATTAGAGCATCTCGACTTTATTGTTGTTGTTTATGCAATTTTTTTAATTTAATTTAATTTAAATTTGTTTTTTTATTTTAGATTTATTTCCAAAATATTACGTTTACTTTTATTTTAGATTTTATTAAAACATTTATATTATTTTTTGAGTCGATATAATATATAAACATACTCTTTTAATTAGGATAGGGGTGACAATTGGGTTGGGTCCGGGTTGGCAAGTTAAGTTGAGATCTAATATTAATATGTTATATGTCAATCCGAACACGACCTTTTTATTTTCAGGTGGACCAAAAAATGACCCGTAAAAATTTACATAATTTTTATTTTTATTTTTTTGTTCTATTATAACATATATATATATATATATATATATATATATATATATATATATATATAATAAACAATAATAAAAATATTAAAAAAAATCATATTTGTCATTTTTAAAAAATATTATATCTCATTAATTTATTATATTTATTATTTTAAAAAAAAATACAAATAGGATATTACTCTAGGATAATATTTAAATCAAGTCTCATAGACTTTGTGTTTTATATACTTCTTTTATTTTTATTAGATGGATATATAGTATATAATATAAAAAATAATTTATATTATAATATATAGAATATTAAAAATAAAAGTTACATATAGATAAAATAATCATTAAATTTTTTAAAGATATATAGCTTTGTTAATTTTATCTTAATATATATCATAAAATAAGACATTATATGTCTAATTCGCGCATAGCACGAGTAAATTATCGCATCACATCAATTTATTTTATTTTTAATTTTGTTTTACTTGATAAGTTTTAATGTTATAGCATATACATATATTTCAATAAACAGTAATCACAATTTCAACAAAATTATATGTATTATTTTTTGGTAAAATATTACGTTTTCACAATTTTATCTTTTTTTTTAAACAATACAAGTATAATGCTAAAAATAATACAAATGTAATTTTTTGATAAGTTAATTTTGTAAAATAAACTCTATTTTTTATAAGTTTTGGGCTATATTTACTTGCTTTGATTTTATCAAATTTATATAAATAGTTGAATGTATAATATAAAAATATATTAATATATACATATATATAGTATATTTATAACGTTATAATTATATTTTAATATGATTAAATAATTCATCTTTTTAAAGAGAATAGTGGAAACACTGTTCCCGCAAAAAGATATTTCATTAGTTTTTATTTTTATTTAGTTTTTATTTATTCTATTATAATATAAATATATATATTTATCTATTTTTAAAAAAATATTACATCCCACTAATTTATTATAATTAAATTTTTTTAAATAATACAATTATACTATTTTTAATGAGACAATTTTTAATCAAACCTCATAAAATTTGTGTTAGGTATACTTCTATTTATTTATATTATAACACATTAAATATAATATTGATGAATAATAATCAAATATTTTTTAAAAAAATTGTTAAAAATGCTATGATATATAACTTTGTAATTATATTTTAATAATGTAAAATAAAATAACATATATTTAATTCGCGCATTACGCGTATGTAAAACTAATATAACATTAAAATTAAAAATTGATTCATTTCGCGAGTTATTCGGATTGAGCCAATCCAACCCAAAATTTAATTGAGTTCGTAAGTTCGACCCAAGATTGACCTAAAATTTAAATGAATTGACCCAACCTATTAATTTCGTATTACGTTCAGCTCAAGTTGTCAGGTCGAATTAGAAATTACCATCCCTAATTATAAATGGGTATCTAAAATTTGAAGTGTTTAAATAAGTTAATTTTAATATTTATGGAGACCGTTAGACTCAAAATAGTCCAATATCCTCTTAGAATAATTAACCGTTTAATTTGATCCTTAATCTATAATAACTTAATTTATTTTTTTTAAATCTTCTTTTTATATATAATTATATTCAATGTCTACTGTTCAAATGTTTGGGAGCAGTAAATCTATATAATATATTAAAAAAATAGTTTCATCACATTACAATTTTAATATTTTCTTGTCAAAAGCATTACTTCAACATATATTTTATTATTTTATTTTATATAGCATTTTTTCAATTATTCCCTCGTCCCACTCAATTTTCTTTTTGGTCTATCTCATCTATTAGTCTTATTTCATAAAATGACAAAATTTTCATACTCATCAATAAAATATTAGTTCAACTACACTCACAAACATTGTTATCGTGCCAAAACCAAATGAGACTAATTACATGGGACGGAGGGAGTATAATATAGTCAATATTATATAAATAAACAATTATAAGAATCTAAAAAAAATTGTATTTGTCACTTTTTCTTTAAATATTATACTCCCTCCGTCCCATGTAATTAGTCTCATTTGGTTTTGGCACGATAACCAATGTTAGTGAGTGGAGTGGAATTAATATTTTATTGATGAGTGTAAAAAAGTTTACCATTTTAGGAAATGAGACTAATAGATGGGACGGACCAAAAAGGCAAATGAGACTAATTTCGTGGGACGGAGGGAGTATTTATTAATTTTTAAGTAACACTAGATTTACACCTTTTATGGAATAGTTTTGTGTATTAAGCTTGGATTTTTTAGGCTAAGTGTTTGATATACTTCATTTTATTGTTATTAGATTTATTGATCTTTCATATATTTGTTGTTCTCACGATTTTTGAACGAGCTATTATGACTCAATTTGGAAAGAAGAAGAATCTGCTGGAAAACAGTAAGTTTTCGGGTTCTCCGAGGTAGCAATCATGGTTTAATACATGATTTAAACTTTTGTATTCTTCTTTTGCTGAAAAGGGTTTTTGGTTTTGGTTATTTTTTATATTTGTTTTGTAAATTGCTTGAAAAGTGTATCCAAAGGTGTAACGCCCCTCGTAAATTTTAAATGTATTTATCGAATTTCCGACATTTATATTTTATCATCGAATTTAATTCGAAGCTATGCGATCGTTTTGATATGGAGATTTATTTTTGGGCATTTATTTAATTGCCAATCTCATTTCAAGAAGGGTAATTAAATATTAAATTAATAATTAGCCTCGATAATTTATTAGATGACCCGACATTTTAGTATCGGGATAATATCGATCGATAAATATTCGTGAGTAAACGAAATATTACGGTCTCCCGTGCAATGACGCGAGGAGATGTGGAGTTGACGTGAGGTGATGTTAAAGTGACCGATGTGACAAGCGAATGACAACCACTTTAACATTTTTGACTTTCGGTAATTCCGAAATTACCCTCGCCTCCCTTCTATAAATAGAAGGCTTCATTTACAAGTTTTACTTTTACTTCTTCTCTCAACTCTCTCCAAAGAAATTCCGGCGAACCTCCGGCGAAATTCCGGCGAGCTCCGACGAAGCTCCGGCGAAGAGTTTTTAAGGTAAAACTATACCTTTTCGGAACCCTCTCTTCGTTTCCTTTCCATTTCCAACACTCTTTCTTTCATTTCTCCATGTTTAGAAGTTGAGATCGAGTAAAGAGAGTGTTGATCAAGCTATCCAAGCTCTACGAACGTCCTAGAGGTATAGATCGAACCTCCCTCTAGCTATTTTGACGATTTAAGCATGTTGTGATTTTTGCCCTAGTTGATAAATGTTATGATCTAGGCTTGATATTGAGATTATGAGTATGTATGCATGTTTAGCATGTTATATTATGAGCCTAGAAATAATATATCGACCTAGGAATCGATTTGTGTTGATTTTGGAGCATTTTTGGTATATTTGTCCAATATGGTAATATTGCGGTTAAATCTCGATTCCAACATGTTTTGATAGTTTAAATCATGTCTAGACTCATTATACTTGTTAGGAAACCATTTGGTGTTGTTAGAAATCGATTGGACGAGCCCGGATAACCGTTTGAGCCAAAAACAAGAATTTCCGCCAAAAGGCATTTTAGCCTCTGTTTCGGCCGATATAGGCTTCATCTCGGTCGAGATGGCCATATCGGGCGAGATAGAGTCATCTCGGTCGATATGTCCATATCGGTCGAGATGAACCTCATCCCGGTCGAGACGATCAATTTCATTCCATTTCGGTCGATTTCAATTCCATCTCGGTCGATATGCTCATATCGGTCGAGATGAATCTCATCTCGGTCGATATGCTCATATCGGTCGAGATACATTTCATTTCGGTCGACGCACCCATCTCGGTCGAGATGCATTCCATCTTGGGCGAGACAGAGTGAAATTTTCCACATTTTGTTCTTTCTTCGGCCGATTCGATTTATCTTTCATATCTTTCGATACCCTTTATACCAATCAACTCAAATAACATTTCCTTGAATTCTAAATCCTTCGTTCGATTAATTCAAATCCAAATTTGATTTCATTCGATATTTCTTGTATCAATTAACGAAGAAATGTTATCTTCCATAATTTCTCCGAGGATCTTTTCAATTTGATTTGTTGACTGAACTCTTCTTACCCGAACTTCCTTTGAAGCCTATCAAACTTGTTGAACCTTAACCTTTGAAATCTTAATCCGATCTTTATCTAAGATCGAGAGTTTCCTCGATCATTTCGTTGAAACAACTTGGTGAGTTCTTATACTCTCAAGCAATGTACGATGATTCATAATGAATATGAAACATCTTTCAATCTTAAACTCTTGAAAGTGCATAGTCACTTGACGAAGTCAATTGTTTATTCAATCAAATTGAACTCATGTTTCTTGAATTAATGCTCACGAGCTATTGAATTAATGTTTGACTACTTTGTCCGTCAAACTAAAATTTGCCAAGTCATTCTTCTATATCCTTATCCGATGGCTCAAACGTGAGAAGTCCAAAATCGATTAAGAGTCTAGAACTATTTGATGAGTTAGATTTTAAATAAATCTATTATTCCTTGAGGATTTACTCGTAATCCTTATGTGATAGGGAAAGGGAAGGAGAAGATCGATATCTAGATCAACCAATTGCATAACCGCACCTACTCAAGGTGGGCTTTCTTTACCCCTATATAGTGGGCCAAATTAAAAATATGAAAACAATGTTTTTCTTTTCAAAGCATATCAAGCATGAAATGAAATGTTTTGTTTTAAACTGCTTTGTCATTGCCTACCGTTTTATGTTTGCTATCTGTCCTCTCAGTGGGGGAACCCCACTCAGAGAAGAACATCAAACGTATTCAACGTGGATGTTGACTCCGCGTATTGCGAGTCTTATCGATCGTACCCAGGTAGTGAAAGAGATACCTCGGGTTAGTGCACTATGATGCTGACATGCTAGGGGTCATGCCCTACTCGGACTAGCATCGTGACTGTGGTAGGTGGCCACCTCCCAGTCACATAATCATTTGCAGATAGTTTAACTAGCAAAAAGGAGCATGCTCATTCATGAAATGTTTTGGTGCAATGGGAGGATTTCAAACTTAAAACCCCATGTGCGACCCGTTTAAAAAGGCATGACAAACTCATATGTATGTATGTTTTCGGGCATGTGTTCACTAAGTACAATTTGTACTTAGCCCCTCGCATTATTTCTAAAATGCGCAGGTTAAAAGAAGCTTTTGGAGCAAGAGTACGAGGTAGCAGAGGAGTGGAGTTGAAGATTCTTTTTTGTAATAGTTAGATGCGGAAGTGTGTATCTTCATATACATACTTCCTTGATAACTTTCCGCTGCTAAACTCAATGTCTTTTGATTAGACTTTTGTCATCACCCATATTGTTATAAACTCTGATATTTAAATTATTCAAGAAGCTACGATCCCTTCTTGAAGAGGCACCCCTTTTATATCTTTTGCTTAACTTGAGATAAGTGTGGTGATTCTTTCTCATTTGCTTGAATTCTTCTTGTTAATTGATATCTCAAGTGCAAGTCTCGTACCCGATGTGCCTCATTTCCTTGAATATTTCCATGTTAATAAATCGGGGCGTGACAAAAGGTGAAGGTGAGAGTGCAGAAAGAAGATGCTGATCAATATGCGTATGAGAAAACTTCTTTACAGTCTTTGAAGGCTTTTGAATGGCTCTCTCTCAACGATTCCTCTTCTTCAGGTATAATCTTTTGATTTTATTTTTTTTTAATGAAAACTTTTTGGTTTAATTTTTTTTGGGTGCAAGTATATACACTCTTTAAATGTTTGCTTAATTTTCTTGAAGTTCTGTCCAGTTCTGGTGATTGGTTTTGTTTTATGTGTTAAGATTGCTGATAATTTTTCTGGTTGGGGTTTTGATTCTGCTAAAAATCCCTTATGAAGTGGTGCTATGTGTTTTAATTTGTTTTGAAATTATTTGAGCAGTCTGTATAAATAGCTCTAAACTTAGACGTTGTCTTAATTAGTGGCATAAGGGTGAGCATAATTGAATCGAGGCAAAAACTTGCGTTAGGCATGCCTAAACGGTTTAGGCGGGTTTTATCCTACCCAAATGGGTTGACCCATCCCAAATAGGGTTTATTAATCCCAATTAGGATATATTATATGGTTTGAGCTTGGGTTAATGGATAAAACCCGCCTAAATCGTTTAGGCCTGCCTAACCCAAGACCTTCCCTTGAATCAAAGGTTTTGGGGTGTTACAGTTCAGATAAGAATAGAGTTCGGTTTGGTTGGAATTGTAAACTTTAAAACCTAATTCAGGTTCAGTTTGATAAGTTTGGGTTTCGACCAAACCGATCAAACCCAATATATGTTTACATTTTAATAATATTTATAATTATTATGAATTATATTTAATATGTTGTAAAACATTAGAAATATTATTTTAAATTAAAAAAATATGTATAAAAATAATCATATGGAAAACTGGAACTTCGGTTCGGTTGAATGTTTTTGAGGGGTTGGATTTTTAGAAAGTTCGAGTTGGTAATTTGGACGATTTGGCTCGATTTTAACCAAACTGACTGTTGTATATTCACACCTTCATTCAAGCTTTAGATGTGATATTACAACTTACAAGATTGCATAGAGGAAAGCTATATGTGAAACCGTACAGGGACTACCCTGCCTAGTCGGTCGATTTCTATCCACCCTAGCTCAAAAGCATAGTGATTCCTCTGGAACTTCGGCTCATGTATTCTTTTAATGTAAATGAAATATAATGCAGCTAGCTCAAAAAACCATTTGATTTGCTCTTTTTCACTATTATGATTGTGATCATTAATTATGAACCTTTTATTATCTCCCATGTCTTTCTTTGTTTTCTCCTTTGTGTGGGTTCATCATTGCCTATTATCGATTATCATACAGCTATCAGTGAGAGGCTCTGTGTCTGCATTTCCTACCAAAATATTATCTTTGTTTGGATGCACAGATGATTCCCCAAGGCCTGTTGTGAGGCTCCCTCGCTCGTATTTCCCCCAATCACCGCCTCCCAGCTTTTACAGATCGAAAGGTTTTGGTATTTCTTTTTACCAGTTAATCATGCATGACAGAATTACACCGAGCTAACAATGATGATACTCTTTTGTTCAACCAAATGAATGCAGCTGTGGAAGAAGACAACAGAGACACTGCAAGAGCAACTTCGGCCCCTCGCCCCCGTGCAGTTTTATCAAGTCCAGGTAACTTGCATGCTGCTCATACACAATAATCTGCATTTAAATGATTGGTGCATGATTTGTAGTCCACACCAAGATGCTCGTTTTTACTAAAGTTTATGCGGTTGCAATAGCACAGACAGATCATCCATTTAGTTCATTTAATGAGGTTTAGTCTTTTTGTCTGGCCTTATGTTGTCTTTAAAGATGGATAATCTTTTAGCTCAAGAAGATTGTTGTTGGTCCCGGATTATCAGGGTATAACTTAGCAGCGGAAAATGTGGATAATCGTTTTCTTGCACTTGCTGGATAACCAACTGACTGGGACCTTGTCAGTTGGTAAGTCAACTTGCACTCTGCGTACTCAGCTGACTGGCGACTGGCTCGTCAGCTGGTAGCTCAAGACTTAGAATATTTTTAGCCTTGTTTACACAGTTATATCAGTTTTCAGATATACACCAGCACTTGGGTGCTGGGTTTTAAATCAGTATGAAATGCAGAAAGCTGATAAAAGACAAAGGATTTATAGTGGTTTGATCAACTGATCTACGTCCACTCTCCAGTCGTAGCACTGGAAATTCACTATAGAGTAATCAGGTACAAGTTGCCTACGATCTATCTTTAGCTGGTGCGACCCTTGTCCACCACTTCGCTAGATCAACCGCTCCCGGTCTTGTTTCCTTCTTCAACTCTGATCAGCTGGTGGAGTGCGAGCACGTCACTTCAACCTCCACAGCTTCACTGGGTGTTTAGTTCTCCCAAGAACGTATCTTCTCAATACGGCAAAAGCCCGTAATAACTCAAGTGCTGGCTGGCACAAGAGCTGCTGTGAACTTCCTCAGAAGAGAAAGAACACCAAAGAGATCAGTAACTTACAAGCTGGAAGCTTGAAGTCTCGTGTTTGAATAAATCAACACACGGATAGCCTTTAGAAAGGCCTCGAAAGTGTTTTGCTTCTACTTGCTTGAGCGTAACAAATTTGCAGTCTTTCGGTAGGTGAAGAGTATTGAATGTTGATGGATCCCAGGTATTTATAGCCGAGGGATCCGATTCAAATCTTCTAGCCGTTTGGACACATCCGGAAAAGGTCTCTGTCCTCGCATGTCCTTCAGACGGCGGCAGGTAGGAATTTCTGGAAAGCGCCATGCTTTTGTCCACTTTATCTGACATTGATCTCTTTATGTCAGAACGGCACTATTCGTCAGTACGAGGAATCGGAACTGGTGTCTTAAACTGATAGACTTTAAGGTATCCTCCCTTAAAGTCATACTTTGTCAGTTTATTCCTCAGACGAATCTTCTTTTTGTCTCTAAGACTCTGGGAGAGCGAATCTTGAATTCTGCTGGTAACATCCGACTGGCAGAACATACTGGTGACTTGCGTTGGCACAATCTAAGTCTACCAATTTGTCTGGATGTTAACTCTTGGAATCTCCCAGGACTGGTGACTTCACCGCTGGTGAACAGTGTCAGTGAGAACACCTATTCTGCTGGTAAGGTTTGTCAGCCGCCTGCTGATGAAAACCTTCCCAACTGGTGAACAGTAGCCAGTCGTGAGCTCTTTCTTATACTGATGAACAGTGTCAGCACGAGTCTTGTCAGTCGCTTGCTGGTGAGACTTCTCTCAACTGGTAAGTACATCTCATGCTGGTGAACAGTAGTCAGCATGAGTCTTGATCAGCTGCGACTTACAACCCAAAAGACCTAAACAGGACTTTACATTTGAGACTAGAGCTATTCTAGAGACAAACTGACGCTGGTAGGACTTAGGATTTGATCCACCAAAACACCAAAACTAGAATCTAAACAAGTAGCTACTGGGGAAAGGAAACTTAGCCAAATTTTCCAACAATTGTTGGTTTATTTGTGGATCCTAGATTCTTTTCATGTCTTGTTCATGCATGTATATAACATCATAGCCTCATCCATTTATCTCACTCTTAACTTATAACAGTGCATTCTTGCATATAGTTTTGAGGTTCTCTACATATTCGTGGCGGATCCAGAAAATTTATGCAAGGGGCTCTATTTTCTTTTTTTTTTTTTCCATTAACTTCAATTCCTTCGTATCTTATTTTTCTTTATTTTCATCCATTTTTCCTTCTTTATGAGAGGGCTATTTTATAAAATATCGGAACACACTACTCTAAAATAGAAAAAAAAATTCGGCTAGGGGCTCTGCATGTTTGAAAACTATATCCCCATATGTTTAACTAATTCCATTGATGGTGTTATTTTAGTCTTGACTCAACCATTTAGTGTCAAGTGGCATTTCCTAATTTTCTAATATTCTAATTTGTTAATATAAATAGACTAAATATTCTTCCTAATATCATAAATGCTGCAATATACATATTTTGTACTTATAATTAATAATTTCTAAATAACAAATTATCAAATTTAAATATATTATTCATATAAATAATTGGGTCGATACCATGTTACACCTAATGACTAATTCAATGTAGAAATAAAATAATAGCAAACGGATTACAAAATTTTAAAGTGAACTTAGAATATAATTTCTTTAACAGAAAAAATATGAAATATAATTCCCTAATCACCGAACACGAAATATATTTTCCTATTATTTTCTTTTTATAAATTATCATATTAATTCATATAGGGTCTCCACATTTAGTTTTTGGACTCTAGTAAGAAAATATCATCACTTTCTCTCGCAGACAACGATGGAATCATCGGAGGCAGAACACAACCATCTCCAGTCCTTAAAAACCGCAATCCATGTCAGAACCGACACACACAATGCAAGATCTTCCCGAGATCCACAGCTGCTGAAGGTCTTGCACACGGCAAGGAATCATCTGAGCTGAAACATGATATTCGGGCCAGAGGCAGGGTAACGACAGCAGCAACCGAATCAAGAACCGGAGCAGTTGCATCGCGGAAAAAGATATTTCCATCGTCAGTCCAGAGATGAGGTGTTTGATAAACTGATTTGAAACTTGTGTTGGTGAATACTTCTTGCTAGGAATGCTGGGAAATGGACAAAATGTTTTTGAAGTGTTGAGTCTGACAAAGAAAGGCGATTCGAATAAGGTAGGCTCTGTATATAAATGCTGGCAGTTATAATCTTCTGTTCCAAAATCTCACATCTTATTCTGGAGTTATGGATAAATGTTGAGTATATATTTATGATGGTATGGTGAGTAGTAGGATGAAGCGCAACTTGAATTGTATTCATGGTAGAACTAGCAAATCTTGACATGACACGGTAATCCCATATGAATTTGTACGATAATAATGGGTTAGTGTTGAACTTTAATGAGTTTGTGTCGTGATCGTGTTAACCTGATACAGATGCGAGATTTTCGGATCGTGTTTGTGTCGGATTGTGTTATTCGACCCATATATTGTGTTTCGTGTTACCATAAGAAAATAAATAAATATTATTTTTGTTATACTATTATCATTACTCTATTATTTATCAACCTAATCTAACATATTCCGCATCGTGTTATTGGATTAAGTTCGACAGGTCAATCTTGTGTTATGGGATTGGGTTTCTAAAAGGTCAATATCATGTTCATGCTAAGGGATTAATGCATTGTGTTCAAGTCAATTATAGGCTTAACAGATCATGTTTGTGTTAGGTCTTAAAAAATTGTATTGGTATCGTGTCGATATGATAATGTACAAGCACGGATTGCCAGCCTAAATCATGGGATGATGAACTTCATTATTATTTTAAACACAACTACGTTATTTCTTTTTGTAGCCATTTTTTAATATTTCTATTTTACCCTCATCCTCATAACCTCCAACTTAATTCTTAAAAAAATAATAAAATTAACTTTTACATTTGAATAGAGATAAATTGAAAGAGTTACACATACCTCTTCAACTTTAATCAAATTCGGAATTTTCAAGAACAAGGCACACATCATAATTTTTTTTTCCTAAGCTACTACAGTGCTCTTCAAGAACAAGAACTATGCAACGTTGCCAAGGTTGTGATGGGTGATAAGGGCCACCGTAGAGTCTCTAGCAGATAGATGCAGTGCGTATCGATTGGAATCGATATCATACGACCCAATTTTGGTGTTTCTTGACGAGTTCACCTGCAACAGACAATGTTTTGAATTTGTCGCTATATAGACAATAAACTCCAACATTTCAAGGGACAAACTTATTTCCGCCGGCGAATGATGCCAACATTTGCAACTCCTTAGTAGATTGAATTGATAGTTTCATCAAAGAGATCATTCAAGAACTCATGGCGGATGCTAGAGCTATTCGGCACCCAACTAGTGGCGGTGATGGTGGCGGGATTCATCCTAGCCACAGTATTTTGGAGGTTGGAGGGCAGTGCAACAGCTTACAAATATAAAGAAAAGAAAAATAATGATGTGAACCTTATTTTTTAGATTTGAATCTGCTAAATTGAAGGGATGAAAGTTATATTTATTAAGAATTTAAGTTAGCAGCCATGAGGTATTGAGTCTAAAGATGAGGATGCAATAGTAGAGTTGTAATCATATGTGAACCACCTCCCAGATGAGAGATAAGAACTACATATCAGCCCTTCATTTTATAAAATTAATGACTAAGATTAAATCTGGGATTTGATTTATTTTAATTTATAGATGTTTTTATTAATAATTAAGGGTAATTTAGGTATTATAATTTTATGATTTTTATATTCCATAACCGTTTCCTATTATTTTTTCATAATGATTTCCCATATCTTTATACTTTTTCTTTCTACGGAAGTTCCATTTCATATTTTTTGTAAGGTAATTGAATGCACATAACTACATCGATTGTATTTTCCATTCTTTGATTCTGAGTGTTACAAAAGTTGCTTTTTCATACGTCCTTAGTATCACAATTTTTTTAGTTCGGCCGTGTTCAGCTTTACATTTACACCTTCTTGTTGTGTTTCAGACGTTTAATTAGGTGTATTCATGGAGATCTTAGACAATGGTACATGAGACTTTTTTATATTTTCTGTATTTTTTGTATGTTTTTATGCGTAAGAGATTTTTTTCTCAATGTTCTGCATCATTCGAATAACAAGGTTTTTTTAGTTCTTATTATTGCGAGTTACGTAAAACTATTTGTTATTGTGAAATATTTGCAGTTTGTTCGCCTATAATTTTAGGGTAAAAGTATATGGTTGTTCCATTAATTTTGTCACTTGCAATTCACATAAATAGTTTTATATTTTTTATATGTAAATTGTTTACTTTTTTAGTTATGAAATATTGCATTCCTTTCGCCTGTAAATATACAATATAACTGTATAATAGTTGCAGTTCAAGTATACGGTTGTTGCATTAATCTTGCCAGTTACACTTCACATAAAAAGTTTTATGTTTTTTATATGTAAATTGTTTATTTTTTAGTTATCAAATATTGCATTTCTTACGCCTATAAATATGCAGTATACCTGTATAATAGTAGCAGTTTGTTTTTATAAAAAAATAATTAATGATTTGCTATATTGTTTCATGTATTGTTTATTGTTGTAGTTGTCATTACGCCGGCATGTTAGGCCTCATTGAACCCGTATTAACTCAGGACCAAATTAACTCTGTTGGTGATAAGAGACAAATGTTTCAGAATGTTTATGGAGCAAAAAATCCCGATAAAGCTGATGTTCATCCACCTGACATTGTTAAGATTAAAGGAAGCTGTAGTTGCATTATCTCACATAAAGAGAAGATTATTAGAATGATTTTCCCATTTCTTGACATTCTGTTCTTACATTCCAAAAGTTTGGTGTGTTGAAGAGCATATATTTGTATTAAAGCAAGTTTTTATGTAGTTCTATGCATTTTTCTATAGAAGTTATGCAACTTTGTAAGTTTAGGATAAAATACTTTTATGGTCATATATTGAATTTTGGTTTTCAGATGCAATTTTTTAAAAAAAATTTCATGGCATTCTTAGGCTGAATATATTCAATTTTTTGGTGACTTATTTACTGCTAGTATTGCATTAAGGGGGAATTCAAGTGCCCCAAATGGTTTTCTCCTGAAGCACGGAGGCTGATTACAAGGATATTGGATCCAAATCCAGTTAGCAGAGTTTCAATTGCTAAGATTAGGAAAAGTTCTTGGTTCATACATGGATTAAGCTTGAAATCATAACTCCATGATGCTGAAAGCAGTGCATCCTTGAGTCAGCACAACAGTGGTAGTACATCAACAGATGACATAGAATATGCCTCTCAACTCTCCAACTTGAATGCATTTGATATAATTTCTCTATCGGCTGGATTCGACCTATCAAGATTGTTTGAGGAGCCTTCTTCAAAGTAAGTAGCTAGGTTCATTTCCTGGAAGCCTAATTCTTCCATCATATCTAAGATGAAAGAACTTGCCAGGCGCATGAAGCTCAAGATAAATAAAAGAGACGGGTTTTAATTTTGTATATTTCTTCACACAAATGAATTTTATTTAAATGATTTGTGCAATATTTCATATCTTTTAACTGCAAGTTTTTTACACTTTTATTATTTTCAAAATCAGGATCATAAGAAGAAAAGAAATTCTACATCGGGTTGATTCTACAAATACATACTCCACCAAAATCATGAAATTCATGCAGAATAAATCCCCTCCATCAATGTCAGCCAACATAGACTGCACTACATCAGCATTTTTAATGCAATATTTTGACTTTCCAATATTTGCAGCCCATTCATCGATCTCCAAATTACATGCACTATGAGTCTTCCTTTGCACAATTTTGCTACCTTTTGGAAAAGCCATTGATAGCCTTATATCTTCTTATGTAATATGTACCCGATCGTTGTTGGGCATAAGAATGCAACAACTACCTGGTTCGAAATTTGAGACGCATCAATCCGCCATTTTCATCGGAATCTCTTTCACCTCATACTTTTTCCGATTTGAGTTCAAAAGCTTCATCGATTTGACAAACTGTCTTGGACTGGATCTCGACCGTAATTCAAGGAATTCTTCATCTTCTTTTGCACTTCTTGCATTCTCCTTCATTTTTTTCCATTGTTTCCCTAAAATATGATTGGACATTAATAAGTATATTATGGTATTACATTTTGTCTACGAAGGTATAAAAGTAACCTGTAGATTGTGGTTCCTCCAGCACTATTCTTTTTCTCCCCATTCTTGAAAAATAAACAACTAAACGAAAGTGCAGTTACTAAGTGGAAAACCACATTTTAATATAACAGTTCAAAATTAACTCTGAAAGATATTAGAAAAATGCATTATTACTCAACCAAAAGTACATTGAATTATATGTATACTTGCTTCAATAGATATATAAAAGTTGCAGTACACATACTTTCAATGAATAACTAACTATGTAGACCATTGCAGTTTATTAACGAAAAAGTTACATTAAACCCAAATTCTTGATTCTAATGCAATACTAGCAGTAAATAAGTCACCAAAAAATTGAATATATTCAGCCTAAGAATGCCGTGAATTTTTTTTTTAAAAAATGCATCTGAAAACAAAAATTCAATATATGACCATAAAAGTATTTTTTCTTAAACATACAAAGTTGCATAAACTTCTATAGAAAAATGCATAGAACTACATAAAAACTTGCTTTAATACAAATGTATGTTCTTCAAGACACAAAATTTTTGGAATGTAAGAACAGAATGTCAAAAAAATGGAATGGAAACCACATTCATATATAAAACAGAAAAGTTATTTGACCAGATAACACAAAGTTGCATTTTTTCTTAACAAAAAATGCATTGGATTTTATGAATAATTGCAAATAGCGGATATATGTGCTATAACAACCCTAACTGAACTTATCCTGTAAATAAATTATTGCATTACACTATTTAAAAAGTTGCTCTGAAACATATTTATGTAAGGCAATATACATTTTCATTTGAGAAAAATATGTTGAATGATGCATTTAAATAGTAAAGAAGATACATTACACATACAACTTTCTTGCATATGACCGAACTATATCAATTCATAAATAAATAAAACATTGCATTGGTAAACTACAAAATTTGCATTATAATATTTTTTCCATAAATAAAAAATCTGTATCTCATACAAAATGCCGCGAAATTTTAAGAACTAATACTAAGTATGGTTGTGCTCAAACCTTAATTGTTGTCTCCGTTTAACGCTCCTTTTCAAATTCCGGCGACCGGCCACTACACTGTGCACAAAAAAATTTACACAAAATTAAAAAAAAATCGAAATAAACAAAACCAAAGTTAAAAACAAAAAATCCATTCATATATATGTCGCTCTTGATGACTGTTTTTATTCTATTTATTGCAGAACTTTCGCATAGCAGCCGACTCTGCAACTCTGTATTCTATTTATTGCAAAACTTTCGCATAACAGCCGACTCTGCAACTCTGTATTTTTATTTTTTTTTGTTCGAAGGAACAACAAAAAGAAAACTAATTCACTGCAGTTTTACGACTGATTTAGCAAGTATTTTGTGTAGATTTTACGTGTGTAGTCATCGGTTTTTCACTGGTTTTCGTTCGCGGCTGCTCCAATCCCCACGATAGAGAGTAAAAGTGGTGGGTGAATTTTTTGTTGGTAAATTAAATGTGGTGGGTAGGTTACAAATTGAAAAATCGTAAATTTAGCAACCACATCCCATTAATTTAGGTAGTAAATACGTGGAAAGATTTAATTTAATGTATAAAGACACTAATATCCTTATATGCATCTTTTTAACTCTTTTGCTGCATCGAATTTTTAAAAAAATAAAATTAAATCTTGTTCGTTCATTATATTAATCAATGATCCAGATTAAGTTTTATTTCACATTTAAGAGGTGGTTGCCACTATATCGCCCCCTGCAATAGTAATATTAAAAAAAATAGTTGTAAAGAGAAAATATTGTGTTTGTGTTTAGAATCATCTTGAACTTTATTATATTATAAAGTAGGCAATCCGTTGAATAAAGGTGTGATTTGAAACTAATGAAAAGACTTAAACTAAACTATTTACTTCATAGGGAACAAAAAAAAAAAGAAGGAAAATAGGGGTCCAACATAACTGCAATTATCATTGGCACTTGAGCTAATTCGTGCATCTCAATTAATCAAATTTAATTCTAAATGAGTAATTAATTACTAATATGGTAAAATCAATTAGCCAGATAAAGTTATAAATAAAGTACAAACACCTATTATTCGACTTTGATGTTATTAGAATCAATGATTTTAAAGAGTGCTCAACCTTATAAATAAGGGAAAATAAGGAAATATATCCCAAAATTTCACCAATTAGAAAATTTTATCCTGACTTTTTTTTTTATGTAGGAAATTATATTCCAAAGTTTACTTTTGTTACGGAATTTCATGCTCAAATATCAACTCAACTTTTAAATGATACATGGCACGTGTCATTTTAATTTTTTAAATAATATTTTAATTTTTTAAATATACTTTAATTTGATAATTAATATATTTTATATTTTAAAAATATTTTAGTTTTGAGTATTATTTTTATTTATCAATTATTATTTTTAAAATACATATTTGACATTTAAAGTTAAAGTATTATTAAAAATAAAATTCATTATTAGAAAATCAAAATCATGTGTACGTCCATAATATTTAATTCAACTAATATTATTATTTATAATATTTTAACTTAAAATATCAAATATGCATTTTTAAGAAAAAAGTTGAAATATAAGAATATTATTTAATAAATATAAATATTATTCAAAAAATAATATTTTATAAAAATAAAAAAATTAATTATCAAATTAAAAAATATTTGAAATAAATATATTATTAAAAATTTAAAAATGCCACACGTTAAAAGTAAATTTTGAGATATAATTCCCCAATTAAAAAAATTGAAATAAAATTCCCTAATTGATCAAACTTTATGATATATTTCTCTATTTTTCCTATACTCTTGGGTTAATGATCACAATTAATCATATCATCATTATCATCTTAATTAATCTCATCGACCAACTTGTACAAAGAAATCACGCGTGAACTCCCCTCGACATCGGTCGCATATTCTTACAAAATACGAATTTTCTTACAAACCCCATTTCAAACCCAGTTTCTATACCATACATACAATCAAAATATCACACACTAACGAATCAAGTCCACAATGAGGTGCTAACTATTTGTCAATAATAAATGCCATCTCCTCATATATATATATATATAAAAGCTTACATCAATTATTAAATCTCTTCATAAATGCACCTAAATAATTGTCTATACATTCAACGAAATGTGGCCACGGCCAAGAAAAGTAGATGCATCGAACCTTCCATCCCACACTATAAAATGGCATCTCTCACTCTTCCAATTTCCCATCACACACAACCAATACCAAACTATCCTTCCTCATCTCAAATCACTCTTCCAGCTTTAATTTCAACAACCATGGTTGCCATCACCTACGACACCGAGATCCCTTCCCCCATCCCGGCTGCCAAGCTCTTCAAGGCCGTCGTGCTCGACGCCGACACCCTCATCCCCAAGATCATGCCTCAGGCCATCAAGAACGTCGAGATCCTTGAAGGAGACGGTGGCGTTGGCACCGTCAAGCTTATCCATTTCGGCGAAGGCAGTCAGTTCAAGAGCGTGAAGCACCGCGTCGAGGCAATCGACAAGGAAAACCTTACACACACCTATAGCATTATTGAGGGCGATGCTCTGTCCGATGTGATCGAATCCATCACATATCACATCAAGATTGTGCCGACTGAGGATGGAGGAAGCATCTGCAAGAACAGGAGCATTTACAACACCAAGGGCGATGCAGAGATCAGCGAGGAGAAGATCAAGGAAGGGAAAGAGAAGGCCCAGGTTATGTTCAAGGCCATTGAGGCATACATCCAGGCCAACCCCGATTGCTAGATTATTAATTTCCTCGAATCTCGTCACGTGTGTGGGGTGTTTGTTTTAACTTTTATGCGTGAAGTTTGGATTTTTGTTGAGTGATTGATGCTATTTATATATATATGGACAAGTGTAATAAATAAAGCACGTTTTGGACATTTTCAACTCTCTGGTCGGAGACAGACCTGTGTATGTAGTACTCTCTCCGTCCCATTACAATTGTCATGATTCTTTTCGGCACGGAAATTAAGAGTTGTGAGTGTAGAATGAGTTAGTGGGATTAATATTTTATTATTGAGTGTAAAAAAATTGCCTTTTTTGGAAATGTGACAATTTAGTTGGAACGCTCAATTTAATATAGTGTGACAATTCAAGTGGGACGGAGGGAGTAATATTTTACTCGTCATTCCTGATCTCTTAGCGTAATGGTTTAATGTTATGGTTTTGATCAATTATTGATAAAGGTTAGAGAAAAGTTGTGTATCAGAATTGGAAAAAAAAAAAAAAAACACTCCTGAAAACTTATTTGTTATATCTTTTCAATACTATATTACCATATATAGTCTATATATTAGGTATTTATAGTCTATTCAGGGTTGTAGAATTGATATTAAAAATAGAATTTACGCAAAATATAAATGAATGAGTCTTTAAATTGATATTATGAACACAGTTGAACCTGGATTATTGATAAGATATGGATGAACTATGTGCATTAATCATTCATATCTAATACAATTTTTTTTTTGGAAATAGTATCCATAAATTTAAATCCATCCCATATCACATATCCCCATTGAAATTTGAACTTATGATTTATTAAACACAAACAAGACACTTAAACTACTTGCGCTCCAAACTAGGGACATCTAATACAAATTTAATCTTTAGCACTAGATTTTCTCTATAGTCTATATATACCCACTTATCATTTCATCATTATAATGGATCCCACTATTTAAATATTTATCAAATTCATACAATCCACAAATCTAAAATTCAAATACAACCAAATAGAAATTTGATCTAAAGCTAAACAGTTCATGTTAAATAAGAATGAATTTAAACTGATACATTATTAGAATAAAATCTCATAATAAAAAATATTGGGGTGATCGACCATACATTAAAGTAAAATTTATAATTTTCCCATTTAAAACTGGACACGCCGAAGAAAATATTATAAATCGATATAAGCTAAGATAACTTTACATGTTTGTTAACTAAGCTAATCTACCTAGTGACACAACTAATTTATGTGGTTTCTAAAACTTTTGGCAAGTCAAAACAACAAATAGGTAAGAATACTTCCTAACAATAAGATTAACTCAAGCAAGTCTAGCACTACGATGTTAAACATAAATGTTAAACATAGCTTCGACTTTAACACTAAGATGTGTTAAACATAACTTCGAATTTAACACCAATATGTGCTAACCGTTGCATCTTCATAAGCGAATATAGTTAGAGAAGTTATCGAACGTAGAATTATGATTAATCGTAGATGGCATTAAAATCCAACCTAAGTTAACTCAATAGATTAAATCTTGGCTCAACGTACTAGAATTAATCCATACTCATTTATTTACATTATTGAATCAAATTAAGTGTTGAGCGCTTATAAACTCAATTCATTGTCTACTTGTATTAGAACTATAAACACTTGTCTGAGTAGTCTGGCTTGTTCCACTCTATTTATACATTATGATGTGAGGATCTCAATAGCCCTCTAAGCTACATAGGACTCCATTTTGAAATTGAAATACAAAATTCAAATGGGAAGTAAGTGTTCTTTCATGTACTTGAACCTATGATAAATTTATCACATGCAAAACAGTTAATATTAGTTAAAACTTTCAGCCTCAACCTTACTAGTACGATAGTAGTGGTTTGTTGGATTGTTGCTAAAATCTCCCATGCATGGAGCTAATTTCGTTCAACCCTGATTTTCGAGAACTCCATTTGGATTCAATAACAGGGCTCCATTCGGAATTTTGGTGGGTCTTCATGTTAGTTATTAATCTTGAATCATTAGATAAATGAAGAGTCAAGTTCTTTGTATTTAGCATATTCATAGAATGGTTTCAATTTCTAGATTCATAGAATGGTATCTACATTCATAGAATGGAACTTAAGAGTCATGTATTACCTATGTATAAATAGGGTGCTTTTGTTAATGAAAAATCAATCCTTCAGTCTTACCTTCTCCTCTCTGTGCCAACAATATGGTATCCAGAGCCAAGTAAAAAAAAAAATGATAAGTGGAGGAGTGTTCCCTTTCCAGTGCCCTAAACTCACCAAAGACAACTATGATAATTGGTGTATTCGAATGAAAGCCTTGCTAGGATCGCAAGATGCATGGGAGATTGTGGAGAAAGGTTATGAGCAACCTCAAAATGAAGAAGTGATCACACGTATGACCGCAGCCGAAAGTGACACTCTCCAGAAGGCAAAGAAAAGAGATCAACAAGCACTAACATTGATTCACATGTGCTTAGATGAAGCCATGTTTGAGAAGATTGCAGAAGCCACAACAGCAAAACAAGCATGGGAGATTTTGAACAACTCATTTAAAGGAGTTGATAAGGTGCTGAAAGTTCGTCGTCAAACCTTAAGAGCTGAGTTTGAGTCTCTTAAGATGAATAGTTCAGAATCAATTTCTGATTATTTTTCTTTAGTGCTGGTTGTTGCAAATCAGCTAAAGAGATATGGAGAAAATATAAGTGATGTTCTGGTAATGGAAAAGATCATGCGATCTCTTGATCCGAAATTCAACTATGTTATTGTGGCTATTGAGGAATCAAAAGATCTAGAAAGCATGACTATCGATCAACTCATGGGCTCTCTCCAAGCTCGTGAAGAACGTATGAATGAGAAAGAACCACAAGCTCAAGTTATTCTCTCAAAGCTGTCATTAAAAGAAAAAGAAAAAGAAAAATCACATGGATTTGAAGAATCACAGAGGGGAAGAGGAAGAGGCAGAAATCGAGGCCATAGAGGAAGAGGATATGGCAGAGGAAGAGGTAGATCTGATTCTCACAATTCAAATGAATCATATCAACAACATACCTCATCAAGAGGGCGCGACAGAGGAAATTGTCACAAAAATGGAAGACGAAGGGCTGATGTGCAGTGTTATAATTGTGATAAATATGGTTATTATGCATCTGAGTGCCGAATTCAAATTCAAAAAATGAAAGAGCATTCTGTACAAAAGAAGATGAAGATGGAGATACAACATTTTTGCTCACCTGCAATGAAGAAAAATACCAAGAAGCTTGGTTTGTTGACACAAGTGCTAGCAACCTAATAGACGCTGTAGATATACAGCAACAAATAAATTTATAAACCCAAAGGTATGTCGAACCCACATGGATAGTGCAACGAAGTCATCTCATGTACTGGATATAGTTTATCAATTCGCTGTTTGAGTGAACCAATTTTTAGAAGGGTTTTTGTTGTTAATTTAAAAATAACAATTGCAAGAAATTAAAGAGTTTTGAAAACAATAAAGAAAAACACAGATCCTAGGGCAGATTGTCTAATCATCAACATGCAAATATCAATCAACTCAGCAATGGGGAAAACTTAGATTTTTGTGGATTAAATTCCTTGGTCAGGCAATTAAATCATAGATTATTAATTAGTGACTATCTCCTCTCGGTCTCAAGAACACCAAATTAATCAATCTCATAATTATCTAATTATTCCTACGTAGGTTTCTTCCTTTTGAGACAGAAAACAAACACAATTAATTCTCTCTTCCTGTCCATAATTTTCATATCTCGATCCATCAACTATTAACTATAAACCTAGATCTCAATTCACCTCTCGGTCCTTCTTTTAATCTAGATTATTAAATTAAATCAGAGAATTAAACCATGCTTGAAGAGTTGATATCAATTAAACATGCATCAGAAAAGAAATCATAACCCTAGAACCTGTTTAGGGTTCTAGCCACAAATCATGACTAGAATAAAAGAAAACATTAAATTAATTGACTTACAAATAAAGAGGAACCTTGAATATCTTGTAAAAACTCCAAAGCTCGATTATTCTAAGTGTAATAATGCATAAAGGAAGTTCTAATTTCGTGCATAAGGTAGAGTATTTATAGAGGAGTCAAAACATCTAAACTAGGTATTGGGTTGTATTGGGTTGAAATAGCAAAAACTGCCAAAATAGGCCAAAAATAGCCTTATCGGGCATCTGTGTCGATCGACAGAAATCATGTCAATCGACACAACCTTTAAATCAAATTCTGGGCTGAATTTGTGTCGATTCTGCAACTTTGACCTCTGTCTCGATCGACAGGGAGGATCTCGATCGACAGAACTGCATGTGTCGATCCCTTTCTACGCAGTCTCACGGTTTTGGCCATAACTTGTGCTCCCGAACTCCGATTGATCCGATTCCAGTTGCGTTGGAAAGCTGATTCAAAGATATTTCCAATTCCATGCTCCATTAGATCAGATTCCACGTGTGGAAGAATTCGTGACTGTTCCTTTGAACATTATCTGCTTTCGGTACGGGTTTCGAATGAATTCGGCCTAAAACCTGCAAAAATTACCCATCAAAGGCATAACACTCTCCAAAATAGACTCATGCACAATAATAAATAAAAATATAATATAAAGCACTTGAAACAATGAAGAAAAATATAGATAAGTGAGTATAATATGAGCTTATCACAACCACATGACAGGTAAAAAAGATTTATTTTCTTCTCTGGATGAATCTTTTATAAGAAGTATATATTTTGGAGATGAAAGAAAGGTGACTGTTGAAGGGATTAGTGATATCCTGATTCAAGCAAAAAATGGTTCTCATCAATTTATCTCTAAAGTATATTATGTCCCTGCCCTCAAAGCAAATATCATGAGTCTGGGACAACTTCTGGAGAAAGGATATGACATTCGGTTAAAAGATGGGAAATTTTTGATCAGAGATACTACAGAAAAGTTGATTGCAAGAGTGAAGATGTCAAAAAATTGGATGTTTTCTCTTAAACTTCAAGCTGATAGCGCAAAGTGTTTGAAAGCATCCACAACAGATTCTTCTTGGCTTTGGCATCAACGAATGGGTCACTTGAATTTTTCTAGTTTGATGCAAATGGGAAAAGAGAAAATGGTGCATGGTTTGCCATTCATAGATCATCCAAATCAAATTTGTGAAGGATGTATCTACGGAAAACATTTCAGAAATAGTTTTCCAAGCAACTCAAGAGCTTCAGAACCACTTCAACTGGTTCATGCAGATATTTGTGGACCTATAAATCCACCTTCTTTTTGTAAGAAAAAATACTTCCTGTTATTTATTGATGATTTTAGCCGCATAACTTGGGTTTATTTTTTGAAGGAGAAATCTGAAGCCTTTGAAACCTTTAAGAGGTTCAAAGCATTGGTGGAAAATCAAAGTGGTTATTCCTTGAAAGCCTTGAGAACAGATAGAGGTGATGAGTTCACATCAAAAGAATTTGATGATTTCTATGAATCACATGGGATCCGAAGGTTCTTGACTGTTCCTAGATCACCACAACAAAATGGTGTCATGGAGCGGAAGAATAGAACTATTCTAGACATGACAAGGAGCATGCTGAAGAGCAAGAAGATGCCTAGAGAATTTTGGGCTAAAGCAGTGGCGTTTACTGTGTATCTGTCCAACAGAAGTCCTACCAAAAGCTTGATAAAGGCGACACCACAAGAGGTATAGAATGAACGAAAACCGACTCTCTCGCATTTAAGAATTTTTGGTTGCATAGCCTATGTTCATATTCATGATGAAGTGAGAATTAAGTTGGATGATAAAAGTGAGAAACTTGTCTTTGTGGGCTATGATGAGAGTCTAAAGGCTATAGACTTTGGAATCCAAGAACTCAAAAAATTGTTATCAGCCGAGATGTAAAATTTGATGAAGGTGATTCATGGAAATGGAATCAACATGAAGATGATTACAATTTTCTTCCTTTCTCTGAAGAAACAGAAGCAGGCGGAACTGAAAGAACACAAGTAACACCACCTGCAACATTTTCAGAAACAAATTCAAGCTCTTTTGAAAGAGGCTCTACTTCAAACTCTGCTTCACCACCACCAAGGAAGATGAGAAGTATTTCAGACATTTATGAGGAGACTGAAAGAATGGAAAATTCCTCTCTTTATTGCCTTTTTGTAGGAGCTGAACCAATTTATTTTGAAGAAGCATGCAAAGAAGAAAGGTGGAGAAATGTTATGGATGAAGAAATGAAAGCCATTCATAAAAACAAAACATGGGAATTGACTACTCTTCCAAAAGACAAGCATGCCATAGGTGCTCAGTGGATTTACAAAATCAAGAAAAACGAGAAAGGTGAAGTAGAGAAGTTCAAAGGTCGCCTTGTCGCCAAAGGTTATAGTCAACAACATGGAGTAGATTATGAAGAAGTGTTTGCTCCTGTTGCTCGACTAGAAACTATCAGATTGATCATGGCATTATCAGCTCAAAACAAATGGGGAATTTATCAAATGGATGTCAAGTCAGCTTTCTTGAATGGCTACTTGAAAGAAGAAGTTTATTTGCAACAACCTCCTGGCTATGTTGTCAAAGGAGAAGAAGACAAAGTCCTGAAATTGAATAAGGCTTTGTATGGCCTTAAACAAGCACCAAGGGCTTGGTACAGCCGCATCGATGAGTATTTCAGTTATAGAAAGTTCATCAAATGTCCACATGAATATGAACTTTATGTGAAGAAGAATGAGAATGGTGATATGCTAATTGTCTGCTTGTATGTTGATGACTTGATTTTTACAGGGACAAATTCAGCAATGTTTGATGATTTCAGAAAGGAGATGGCGGCTGAATTTGAAATGACTGATATGGGTTTAATGTCTTTCTATCTTGGAATAGAAGTGAAGCAAACTGATGAAGGCATTTTTGTTTCTCAAAGCAATTATGCAAAGAAGATATTGAAGGAATTTAATATGGAGAATTGTCAGTCGGTCACTACTCCCGTGGAATGTGGAGCCAAGTTGTCAAGATATGATGTTGCTGAAAAAGTGAATCCTACATTGTACAGAAAGCTAGTTGGAAGCTTGAGGTTTCTAACTTGTTCCAGACCTGATATTCTCTTCGATGTTGGAGTTATCAGTCTCTATATGGAGGAACCAACTGCTACTCATTTGAAGGCAGCCAAAAGGATTTTGAGATATGTTAAAGCTACTTTGGATTACAGTTTATTTTATTCATCTTCTGAAAGTTGTCGTTTGATTGGGTACAGTGATAGTGATTGGGGAGGAGATATTGACGATCGAAAGAGTACCACCGGTTTCTTGTTTTGTCTTGGAGATGCAACTTTCACTTGGAGTTCTAAAAAGCAACCAATCGTGACACTCTCCACTTGTGAAGCTGAATATGTGGCTGCTGCTGCATGTGTTTGTCATGCTATTTGGCTGAGAAAATTGTTGGAAATGATGCAGATGTCTCAAGATGAAGCTACTGATATTTTTGTTGATAACAAATCAACCATAACACTTGGGAAAAATCCTATATTTCATGATAGAAGCAAACACATTGATACAAGATTTTATTTTATAAGAGAGTGCATTGGGAAGAAGGAAGTGCAACTGAAATATGTGAAGACTCAAGATCAAGTTGCTGATATTTTCACAAAGGCATTAAAATTTGAAGATTTCACAAGATTGAGAGCAAGACTTTTGTTTAACCAAGATTCAAGTTCAAGCTTAAGGAGGGATGTTAGTTATTAATCTTGAATCATTAGATAAATGAAGAGTCAAGTTCTTTGTATTTAGCATATTCATAGAATGGTTTCAATTTCTAGATTCATAGAATGATATCTACATTCATAGAATGGAACTTAAGAGTCATGTATTACCTATGTATAAATAGGGTGCTTTTGTTAATGAAAAATCAATCCTTCAGTCTTACCTTCTCCTCTCTGTGCCAACACTTCAAGGTATGGGCCAAATCCGAGTTAGCAGGCTGTATTTGGAGAGCCAAATCGAAACTCAACTACTATCAAATATTGATTCAAATAGTAAAATTAAATTTAAAAGAACAAATATCTATAAGCCAAGGAATAACAGAAGACCTTAAACTCATAACTCAAAAAATTAAATTTTTTTGATAAAAGCCTTCAAGTAATATGGCTATTCATGGGAGATTTTTTGTCCATTCTAGAAACTAGCTATTTATAATAGCAACCAAAACTCCTAACCGTGAGAATAAAACCTCTATACAAAATTACATAATTACATCTATATTTGTTAGCATCAGTCATCTCCTTATAAAACTAACTTATAAGAGAAACATGCTTAAATATTTTATACTAGCCAAATAAAATAAGCGATTTACTTGTTTAGAAACAATCACCATTATTTATTTAGCTTTACTTACCCAAAAATGACTTGATAAGATGTGGACTAGCTAGCTGCAAGTGCTTGAATTTTCTTTAGTTAAGCAAAAAAACCTCCTTATTTTATCCAAATCTTCATTCAACCTTCAAAATATAAAATATTTCAAGCATTGAAATAGTTAAAGAATGAGAATATAAAGCATCAATAAATAAAACAATTATACTGCTGCAATGGAGATCATTTTTAGAAAAAAAGCGTTGTGAGCAACATGTCTATATTTTTTAATATTA
>JAPKLW010000973.1:94609-139321 GCA_026898455.1 Plectranthus barbatus | reverse complement strand
AATGGGCTGATTGGTCAAGGCCCACCAAAATGGGTAATGACCCAACAGTGTATATATATATATATATATATTTTACATTTAATCTACATTAATTTTATTTTATTGTTTAATAAATAGTTGTACAAATTTTAAACTTCCATTACTTTAAGTTGAGCTTAAAGTTTAAAATTTTAATTGAGTTCGATCAGACATGCAATCAAGCCTATCTTTTTCTGGGGGATTTCAATGAGATCCTCTCAAAGGGAGAAGAAAAGGGTGGAGCTTTCAAATCTTATATGGAAATGATGGCCTTCAGAGAGGTGATCAAGGTCTGCGATTTAGAAGACTTGGGTTTCAAAGGGAACAAATTTACTTGGACTAATGGCAGAACGGGTAAGGACAATATTGAATGCAGATTAGACAGAGCAGTGGCGAATGAAAATTGGAAAATGTTCTTTCCTAATTATGAGGTCCAGTACCTTCAAAGGTATAAGTCTGATCACGTTCCCGTCGCTGTTAGCGCCTACAACCACTGTGAAAATAGGAAACCGAAGATCAAGCTTTTTAGATTTGAGCATATATGTGGCTGCACCACTCTGATATCAAGTCTGTTTGTGAAGAGAAATGGAGTGAAGTAACGACATATCAAGGAATGGACGAAAAGCTGAGAAACTTTGCTGAAGGTATGAAAAGAAGGGCATATTCAAATTTTGGGAGTATGAGGAAGAGAAAGGAAAATTTGATGAGAAGAATTGAAGAACTTCAAACAAATCCCTACAACGAGGACACGAAACAGGAGCTGGATAGGATGTAAGGGGAAATGGATGAAATTCTCGAACAAGATGAAACTATGCGGTGTCAGAGAATTAAGAACTTTTGGATAAAAGAAGGAGATCGGAATACAAGATTCTTCCATCAAAAAGCTAATGGCAGAAAGAGAAGAAATACCATTCGAGAAATCGTGACGGAGGATGAAAAAATTCTCATGAAGCAAGAGGATATTTTAAAGGAAGCCAAAGAGTTCTTAAAAAAAATGTATACCAAAGAGGACTGCACCGATGACGAAGCTGCTTGGGAGATGATCGAGAAGAGAGTCAATGCAGACATTAATAAAGAGCTTACCCAGAAATACACTGAGAAGGAGATCATAGAGGCTCTTAATCAAATGCACCCAAATAAATCCCCGGGACCGGACGGTATGTCTCCTCTTTTCTTTCAAAATTTCTGGAATATTGTTAAACATGATTTCCTCACTGAAGTTCTTGATGTGCTTAATAATGGAAAAGATCCCACCCCTCTTAATCATACCCATATAGTGCTTATCCCCAAGGTTAAACACCCTAAGAGCCTCAAAGAGTATCGTCCTATAAGCCTCTCGAACGTCATTTCTAAGGCTATATCTTCCTAATATCATTTCTGATACCCAAAGTGCTTTTGTCCCTGGTAGATTGATCACAGATAACTCTATGATAGCCTTTAAAATTTTCCATACCCTGAAAAATATGAAAAAAGGAAAAAAGGGATGATGGCTCTTAAGTTAGACCTTAGTAAGGCCTTTGATAGAGTTGATTGGGTTTTCCTGAAAAAAAAATGTTGCTTAATCTGAGTATTAATAAAAAATGGATCAGCCTGGTTCTTTCTTGTGTTTCTATTGTTTCATATTCTGTTTTGATCAATGGGGAACCCTCGGATAACTTTGTTCCTAGTAGGGGGCTAAGACAGGGAGACCCTCTTTCACCCTTTCTCTTCTTTGCTGCACTGAAATGTTCACAACCATCCTAAAAAAATGCAGAAGTGAGGGAAGGAATCCACAGGGTCAAAGTGACAAGAAATGCACCACCTATCTCACACCTATTTTTTGCAAATGATTCTATCCTGTTTGCAAGTGCTACAAAAGAAGAAGTGATAACAAGGCAACAATTATGGAGTATATTATGGATATTATGGTTGATATGGTGGATTAAAGAGTGGATATTTTGTATAAAAGAGGAGTTATGGCTGAGTTTAATTGTAAATATTCTTAGATAAATTGTAGATTAGGCATAGATTGTAAAATAACTATATATAATAGAAAGTAGCCTATAAGAGGTGCATTCGGTCAAAAACTTGTTCTGGTACCAGAGCCACTTTGGCTTCTTTTGAGAAAAATTTCTTAGATCTTGGTTAAAAAAAAAAAAAAAAGGGGAGAGAGAGTTTTGGAATTTTGGGTCAATCACATAGTGGTTGTATATTTGTCTTAGAATGTCTACTACAAATCTTGTGGACAAGTTTCCTTTGGAGACCATTGGCTTCAAATTTACAGGAAAAAATTATGGTGCTTGGGAATTTGAGTTTAGGATGTTTCTAAAAGGAAAGTAACTTTGGAATCACATTGACAACACATCTCTTCGTCCTATAATAGCTACGGAACTCCGTCAATGGGAAAGCAGGGATGCTAGAATTATTTCTTGGATTTTAGCATCAATTGAACATCATATGGTGAACAGCCTACGTTCATTCAGTACAACGAAAGAGATGTGGGACCATTTGAAGCGTGTATACAATCAAGAAAATGCTACCCGGCGGTTTCAACTTGAACTTGACATCAACAATTTTCGTCAAGACAATCTTTCCATTGATCAGTATTATTCTGGTTTTATTAACCTGTGGAGTGAATACTCTGATATTCTCTATTCTACAGTATCTAGTGAGACCTCGGCAAGTCTTCGAGAGGTCCATGAAGTAAGCAAGCGTGATCAATTTTTGATGAAGCTGAGACCTGAATTTGAGAATGCTCGAGCAGGACTAGTGAATCGAAGTCTAGCTCCTACATTGGATGTCTGTCTTTGTGAATTACTTCGTGAAGAACAACGTTTGGCAACTCTTGCTGCAATGTGGGTCAAATGAGACGTCCCAGGTTCTCAATATTGCTTATGCTGCTCAAGGGAAGAATCGAGGAAAAGGTTACGTCCAGTGTTACAGCTGCAAGGAGATGGGTCATATAGCTCGCCACTGCACGAAGAAGTTCACTAACAATTGCAAGCAGAATGGCCATATTATTTAGGAGTGCCCAACTCGACCAGAAAATCGGAAAACACAAGTTTTTCAGGCTACCGTAGCAGCCAACACAAATCAGTCCACTATGACTCCAGAAATGGTACAATAAATGATTTGTGCTGGATTTTCTACTCTTGGACTTCAGGGTCAAGGTAATAAGATCCTCTCTACTTGGTTCTCTAATCATATGACTGGCTCGCCTCAACTCTTACATAATCTTCGGAAATATACTGGCACACAACATATTGAAGTTGCTTATGGCAATAGTATTCCCATTACAACTATTGGTGATATTGGACCTTCTTTTCGAGATGTGTTTGTTTCTCCTGAATTATCTAGCAATTTGATTTCTGTTGGACAGTTGGTAGATGATAATTGTGAAGTGCATTTTTCTCGCGATGGTTGTCTTGTGCAGGATCGACTATCAGGGAAGGTGATAGCGAAGGGGCCTAAGATTGGGAGATTGTTTCCATTGCAGTTTACTAGTCCAAAAGTTTTATCTTTAGCATCTACTATATTGCTGCCTGCGCGATGCGCAGAGTATATATATTTTTATTGATAATTTATTATAAATTATATCAATTTCTTTTATTATGTGTTATATAGTAATCCGATATTAAAATTGATTGATCTTGAACATAACATTAATTTTTCAGTCAAGTTAAAGCTTACGACTTGAATTATTCAAATTATCACAATTGGTTAATATTTGTATTTGTCTTCTTTAATCTCTCTATATACACACTTCTTCTTACAATTTTGGTATACAACTTAAATGGGGAGGGATGCAATTTCTTTTTCTCGAACACATGACCAATTAACCATTAAGCACTTTGTGATTGGGGAAGATACATACTTCACCATCACTTTTTTTCTCTTTCATACACATTTGGATTTAAGATTTGATGTCCTCTCATTTACTTATCGTTTTCGTCAATGTTAATAATATTAAATATTTATATCATATTTGCTCAAAAAAAATTTATAGCATAAAAAATATTAATTTACTCTTGATATTAAAATAAATTAACTTCAATTATCTTAATAGTGCATGTTGGTGTAATATATTATATTTCTTAACTTTGTCATTGAAACTATATTTAAATATTCTTGATTTATTTATATTCATATTAATTATTTTCGGTCTCTATTCTTCTTATATCAACACATACAACACATTTTATAATTCCATATCTTGTTCATTGTAACAAACTCATTTAACATTATATCTTCTCTTTCTCTTCAGCTTACATATAGAAACACGTTAGTGTTTTAATCTGTTATCTTTTTCTTTCTTTATAGTTTAATTAATTATCATCCCAAAATGCAATATTTTCAAAACTACATTTTAAAGGCAATAAAAATATTGTTTCTCAAAATATATTCATATAAAATATACATGATGAGATATTCGAATAAAAATAAAAATATAAAAATTAATCCCAAATTTAAAATCTAAGTCTTCAGATATAGAATTGTTTCAACAATATTAATAAAATTTGACCAAGTGAATGCATGTTAATTAAACCTCAATACCTGTTAACCTGATTTTTGAGTTAAATTATATATATCTAAAACTTTAATTTATGTTTTTTCATTATTTATTCCTTTTTTTTTTCATTTTTAGTTTTTACTCCCTTCCCATCTCGTCCTATATTCTCCTCTCATTTATTTATTTTCCATTCTCATCCTCGATTGTTTTGGGGCAAAAACTTGCGTTAGGCACGCCTAAACGGTTTAGGCGGGTTTAATTCATATCCAAATGGGTTCACCCGTTCCAAATAGGATTTATTAATCCCTAATTAGAGTAAATTAGATAGGTTTGAGTTGAGTTAATGGATAAGACCCGACTAAACCATTTAGGCTGGCTTGTTAGAAATTTTTTAAATTCTCAAATAATTAGGGTTTAAATCAATCCAGATTAATGCCCTAATTAAAACTCTATGATAATAAACTGAGAATTCATTAACGCGGAAGCACTAACCTGAAGCCATAATTGAAGATCTTGAATCGCAGTTGAATTGCAGTTGATCTTCCAAGAATACGGAATACCTCTCGAATGTCTTCTCTGACGGGGAAAAGAAAACTGAAGTACGTTCCGTTTATTGGGGACCAGGCTGAATTTATAATTGATTTAATGAATCAATTATCTGATATTTACAATTTGACCCCTCACCAAATCATAAATATATCTTTAAATATACATTAATTATAATAGCAATATACATTAGATATTATATATATATTTGTCCAAATAAAAGATTTAATCCAAAATTAAATCTTACAATCTCCCACTTGGACAATATATATATCCTGATAAATGTATAACTTTATGAGCTCAAAACTTGCTATTATACTGTATGTATTCTGTAACAATCTCGTCCATCACCTATGTTCGTATGGGATCAAAGAAGCTTTCGTCAAACTATTTATGACTAGACTCATCAGTGGTCACAAATACAAACATAATCAAATGACATAGATCAACTGTATTGGTAACTATATGCAACATTAAACCAGACGTGCATAATACCAACTAGTCCTCCTTAAACTTAATTGAGGTCAGAGGCAGAGTCATAAACTGAATACTTTATTCTGATCAGAAAATCCAAATACTGAAGGGTCTGAACATAAACATAAAGCATTAACAAACTCCCACTAAACCTTAACATCATCAACAACAATAACACCCACATAAGAAACATACTCATGAAAGACCATGGGTGGTAAAACTTTAGTAAACGGATCCGTTATTTTGGAGTTTGTCCTAATGCACTGTATGGATACTTGTCCACTCTGCACTCTTACTTTCACAACAAGTAACCTTATGTCAATATTCATTGACTCTTGTTGTTCTTTGAATATAGTACTACTAATTTATTTTCACAAAATTACTTGAGTGGTCTTTCAAATTTCCTGAATACGCAGCCCAGTGACAATTTCGCAACTATATTCCCTGATTTGTGTCTCATAGCAACCTACAAATTATGCTGCCATAGTGGAAGAAACTACAAGTGTTTGTACAACACTTTTCCATAATATAGCTCTTCCAGCTAACCTGATAGATATATTATGAAGTAGACTTTATGCTATTTTGACACCAAACGAAATCAAAATTCGAATACCTTATGACCTCCAAAAGTATCTGATTTCTCATAAGTGAACATGTAGTCTTTTGTTCTCTGAACATACCTTATAACCCTTTGGCTGCTATTAAATGATCCATATAAGGGTTGCTTAAGTGTCTGCCTAACATCCCAACAATGTACACCACATCCAGATGCATACATACTTGAGCATACATCAGATTCCCAATAAATAAGCATAGGGAATCTTTTGTATTTTCTTAACGACAAGGACACTTTTCGGGCATTTGCTTAATACTAAATTTGTCCCTTTAACGACAGGGGTGTCACTTAGTCTGAACAAAAGACTTACTCCCACAGACCTTTTGATACACACAATCATCCACAATATTCATCTAAAAACCAAATGAGACAATAGCTTAATGAGATTCGTGGTACAACTGACGAGAGGCTTGCTTGAGTCCGTAGATGGATTTCTTTAGTTTGCAAACCATATTCTTTGAGTCTCCTGATTCAAAGTTTTCTGGTTGCACCATAATTATTTCGTCAATGTTTCCATTGAGAAACACATCCTTAACATCTATCTATGTAACTCAAGATCAAAACATGCAATAAGTGTCATGATTATCCTTAGTGACACTTGTTCTTGAGTTTATTGAGTTTGTTAAATATTGTTTTGTTGAGACAATATATATGAATTTATTTTCCCCCAAACTCAATATCCTCAAAGAACGCCGTAGTTCTCCCCTCAAAATATTCCTTAATGTGGGATCATAAAACTTTGTAACCCCTAGATCGCTCTGAGTAACCAACTGAATAGCTGCTCACTATTTTGGAGTCGGATTTATTTTCCTGTGGCCTGTAAGGCCTAAACTAATTTGGACATCCCCAAATATACAAATATTTGGCAGCTGCTTTAATTGGTACTCTATTGAGAATGTATGCTGCTATCTTTAGTGCATCTCCCTAGAGACACTCTAGAATGTCATTAGACACAAAACGCCAAACTATATCTTTCGATATAGGACCTAATCGTTAGTGCCATAATGACGCTGAATTTCCCGTATTTAATTTTCATTTAGTACCACATAATTTAGTTTGCAAGGTTTCATTATAAATTGCAACTGTTTTAGCAAATAAAGGTTGTCACAAAATTAAATAACTGACTCAATAATATTTGAATTCAAAGACAAACTGAACTGATTGTTTCCAAATGAACAAAAAATAACCAAAATTGTTCAATAAAGAAACATAAACCAAATTCTGTTAAAAAGACAGTACACAAAAAAAGTCTTTCAAATTCAAATAAAGGCAGTCCCTAATGACAACCTAAAAAAATGCTCAATTGCTTCCAAATCTACCGATTTCCATCGCCCATAAGGATGCTTCTTTCATCATCAGTTGGCTTTCGGTAGCTCAGGCAACCCCTTCTTTACACGCCAAGCATGATATTTGGTACAAGCCTTCTTCAAATGTCCAGGCTTACCACAAAAGAAACAACCCGGAAGAGTTTGTTGTTGTTTCTTTTGAACTGGACCTTCAACAGCTTCATTCTCAATCTTTCTTTTCTTGCCCTTATCTTTAGAGGTACCAACATAATGAGCACTTTCTGTTTTATCTTGCTTCAACCTTTCTTCCTCTTGAACACAATGAGAAATGAGCTCATTAAGAGACCATTTCTCCTTTTGACAGTTATAACTAATTTTAAATTGGTTAAACTGTGCAGGAAGCGAAACCAAAACCATAAGAACGAGCAATTCCTCAGAAAGCTCAATCTTAAGTGCCTTAAGTTTTGAAGCAATATGAAACATTTTCATAATGTACTCCCTCACATTTCCTTGACCCTGATACTTCATAGACATCAGAGATGTCAAAAGTGAAGTCATTTCAACCTTATCGTTTTTAGCAAAACGTTTCTCAATTTCGTCAAGGAAACTTTTAGCCTCAGTAATTTCTTCAGAATTAGGACCTCTAAAGGCATCCGGAATGCTGTGCTTCATAATCATTAGACTCATGCGATTAGAACGATCCCACCTCTCAAATTCCCTTTTTTCATCAGGGGTGCTATCCGCAGTAAGAGGTGCAGGTTGTTCTTTCCTTAGTGCAAGATCTAATTCCATACAGCCCAACACAATCAATAAGTGCCTTTTCCATTCTTCAAAATTAGTCCCATTAAGCATGGGTACCGAATTGATGTTAGCAGATATTGTGGCAGCAGAAGGTGGATTAACTGAAGATAGAACAAAAGAAACAAATCACATCCAAATCCATAATCCCATCTTAAGATACCAAGCACAACATTAATATCATATCTTTGGATAGTAATATTAACTGTAAGCGGTACTCTTGTCCGTAGCAATCAAATCTTGACAATAAGTTATGTCAAATAGTAATCCATCTTTGGACAGATATCCTGCTCACATTAGTGATTCCTCATAATTGTCACAGATTTATCACCACAGGTATGCATGTAATCCGGCCAAATATTAATTTACCTTTGGGTCAATTAATAAACGCATGGAATTACAAGCACACAATTATCCTGATATATTCAGATAAATTAACCTACACAATAGAGGTCACTTTGGCGACATGTTTGTTTCAATTAATTTATCCAAATAAACTTAAATACCTTAGTCATGTTATAAATTAAATAACAGGTAAAATCCAAAAACCAAATTGATAAGGATTATAAAATCTAATATCCCAAAATATTGTTACTGGAAAACCATATATATCTAAATAGAGATAATAATATCTCAACCACATCTTAATAATCTTCCAATAACAAAACTAGATTCATGAAATTAATTATGCACCTCATACCACATCACAAGTTCGTATCCACACAATTAAAAATAAATAAATTCATGCTGAAGCTTTAGAAAATTATCATATGTAAACAATATAATTTCAGGAGCCTTCATCGAATTCATTGACCAAAAAGAAATCAGAATCCTCTAATTATCCATGCGCATGTACATAATATGAATCTTAATGATGCGTATGAACCCACAAGCGCACATATCTAAAAATTGACGACGATAATAAAGCCTCAATGTCATAAAAGAAACACAATTCCCAAAACCGTATATCGAAGGATATTTTCCATAAACATATTAGACAAAACATCAATATGCTCTTAAATCCTTAATTGCCCAAGCCAAAGAAATTTGAATTCTCTTATAATTTGGGAGCAAATCGGGTGAACAGAGTAAACCATAGCCGAAACATATATTTATTCGCATACGAAAATCAACATAAGTAATCTGAAGTCAATTCGCCCAATTATCAGATATGCGAAAGAAAAATCACACGAACAAATATCCGAATTCTTATACAAAATTTCTGAACGCCATAAATTTTTTATTTTTTTATTTCACAGCAATAAGAATTCTTCAATACACAGATTTCAGAGAATATAGAAATTTTTTAAATTCTCAAATAATTAGGGTTTAAATCAATCCAGATTAATGCCCTAATTAAAACTCTATGATAATAAACTGAGAATTCATTAACGCGGAAGCACTAACCTGAAGCCATAATTGAAGATCTTGAATCGCAGTTGAATTGCAGTTGATCTTCCAAGAATACGGAATACCTCTCGAATGTCTTCTCTGACGGGGAAAAGAAAACTGAAGTACGTTCCGTTTATTGGGGACCAGACTGAATTTATAATTGATTTAATGAATCAATTATCTGATATTTACAATTTGACCCCTCACCAAATCATAAATATATCTTTAAATAATACATTAATTATAATAGCAATATACATTAGATATTATATATATATTTGTCCAAATAAAAGATTTAATTCAAAATTAAATCTTATATGGCTAACCTGAGACCTTCCCTTGTTTTGGTGCCCATATCTCTCTCTTTTCTTTCACTTCTTTATTTTTAAAAAGTTAGTTGCTTAGAGAGATTTATTAAGTGAGCTAAAAAAACTATTGCTTGGTTGTCATGTTTTTTTTTCCATTTCCTGAATAAGATTATTTTATATTATTTTTCAGATTTTCTTAAATGTACTAATAGTCAAATAACTATTCTTTTGTATCATATACATAATTAAAGTTTATCGCAATATTTTCATGGTGTCACCCCATATAATAATATTTTCTGACACCAAAATATATGAAATAGTTTTTAAAATATTTCTCCATATCCTTTTTTTTTATATTCTTGTGTAGAAGAATTGTTTAATCTTCTGTTTATTATAATATTGTATTTAATTATTTTATCAAAAAATAGTTTAAATATTAAAACATATTTGAAATATAATATAATATTATTTATTTGTATATGTACAATAAATTAATTATAATTATATTAGTTACATAATTACCATATTATTTTTAATTATTTTACTACATAAAATAACATATTACTATATTTAGTAGGTGTGTTTTGGTGGAAAATATTTATAAAAATGATTCTACCGTTATATAGATTTCAGTTTTCAGAAGATCTTGATCTTTATTTTTTAAAAACCAATTAAAATACATAATATTAAATCCAATTCACATTTTAGTAAGAATAACTATAAAAAATTTCGAGCACCTTTACAAAGCAAACGATTGGATTCGGAAATTATGATTACTGCATTTTGCCCGATAAGGTAAGACGATATTAAATATATTAATTGTATGATTGATAATTTTAATCTCATTACTTAGTAATAGATAGTCTGGCAAAAAATAAACTTATTTCCCCAATAACGTTTTTCATTGCATATAATCATACCAATACAATTTCGAGTACAACAAAAAAATAACATTTATACAAATTGATTAGAAATTGATTATGGATTAAATATATCATAAATCGTCAATTTGCATTTTGATTAGAAATTGATTATGGATTAAAAATATACTTATTTCATTTTGATATATATAAAAATACGTTTTTACACAATATTTATACACACATAGTTAGTAATGCTTAATTGTATATCAAAAAATTAATTAATAATATTAGTTATAATTTATACTAATTACATACTTACCATATTAGTTTATAATTACCTAATTTGCTATAGATTTATTTTAGGTATGTTTTTCTGGGGGGGAAAAAATTGGGTTGGGGGTTTTGCTTTTAAGTATATAGATAGATTGTTAATAATAATAAAGCTGAAGTCTGGCATAAACGATTGGGCTATCCAAATGATGTGATTTTATCTCAATTAATAAAAGAAGGTATTCTAGGCTCTAAAAGAATGTGTTTAAATTCTGGTTTGTCTCATGGTTGTTCTACTTGCAGACTAGGGAAGAGTAAGATTTTACCTTTTCAAACTCATGGAAGTCGTGCTGATAAATGTTTTGACATAATACATTCTGATGTTTGGGGTATAACACCAGTCATTTCACATGCACAATATAAGTACTTTTTGACATTTATAGATGACTACAGTCGCTTTATGTGGATATATTTCTTACGTACAAAATCAGAGGTTTTCAATGCTTTTCAAACTTTCCTTACTTATGTTGAGACACAATTTTTGACTTGCATTAAGGTTCCCGCTCCGATAATGGTGGTGAATATACATCACATGAGTTTCACTCATTTTTGCAACAAAAAGGTATTAGATCTCAGCATTCATGTCCTTACACCCCACAACCAAAAGGGGTAGATGAGCGGAAAAATCGTCATTTGTTGGATGTGGTCAGAACATTGTTGTTGGAGTCCTCAGTTCCGGCTAAATTTTGGGTAGAAGCTTTGTCCACAACAGTTCATTTGATTAATAGATTGCTATCTCAACAATTGGATTTTGATTCACCTTTTTACCGTATGTTTGGATTGCATCCTGATTATTCTGAATTGCACACTTTTGGTTGCGTTTGTTTCGTTCATTTGCCTTCTCATGAGCGTCACAAACTTGCTGCTCAATCTATTAAGTGTGCTTTTATGGGATATAACACTGGTCACAAAGGATTCTTATGCTATGATGTTGTTTCTTTTCATCTACGGATTTCTCGAAATGTTATTTTCTATGAATATGAGTTTTATTTTCAGCAGCACATCGCTCCTTCCAGCAGGGTTGTACTTCATAATTTTGATGATAGTCACCAAGCTCTAGATGTGTCTCAGCAGCCACCAATTAAGCTCTTTACACCTGGCATTGTTTATCATCGACGACGTTCTGCACCACAAGCTCAAGATTCAAATCCATTAGAAGCTCTTCCTCGCAGATCTTCCCGCATACACCGACCTCCTGAACGGTACGGTTTATCTGCAGTTCTAACAGATACTAGTGTTCTCACTTCTTACACTCAGGCCAAAAGACAAGCATGTTGGATAAAAGCTATGGAAGAGGAAGTTCATGCTCGTCAGGATAATCATACTTGGGATATACTCAATAAAACTATGATCTGATGGGACACTTGACAGACATAAAGCACGTTTGGTAGCTCTGGGGAATAGACAGGAGTATGGGGTTGATTATGAGGAAACATTTGCTCCAGTAGCCAAGATGACAACCGTGAGACTTGTACTTGCTATTGCTGCTTCTCAGGGCTGGTCATTGAGCCAAATGGATGTTAAAGATGCCTTTTTACATGTCGATCTTAAGGAAGATATTTATATGATTCCACCACCAGGATTATTTTCTACACCATCTTCTGATGTTTGTAAGCTCAACAGGTCACTCTATGGATTGAAACAAGCTCCACGTGCCTGGTTTGATAAGTCTCGATCTACAGTTCTAAGCTTCTCCTTTATTCAGAGTAAATATGATTCATCTTTGTTCTTTTGCAAGACTGAAAAGGAAATTATGCTGCTCTTGGTGTATGTTGATGACATGCTTTTCATATGAAAGATTTAGGTTCCTTACAATATTTTTTAGGCCTTGAAGTGCAATCTACCTCAGCTGGAACAGTTTTACACCAGCATAAATAACATTCAAGATTTGATAAAGTTGGCTGGTCTTCAACAATGTCATTCTGTTGATACATGATAAGCTCATATTATTAATCACTTATCTATATTTTTCTCCATTGTTTCAAGTGTTTTATATTATGTTTTTACATATTTCTGTGCATGAGACTATTTTAGAGGGTGTTATGCTTGTCATGGTAAGATTTTGCAGGTTTTAGGCCGAATTCATTGGAAACCCATACCGGAAGCACATGATATCCAAAGAAACAGTCACGAATTCTTCCACACGTGGAATCTGACCTAATGGAGCATGGAAATAGAAAGATCTTTGAGAACGCAACTGGAATCGGGTCAATCGAAGTTTGAGAGCACAAGTTATGGCCAAAACCGTGAGACTGCGTAGAAGGAGTCGACAGAAGGAATCTCAGGCGACACAGAGGTTTCTATCTCGACAGACAGGCACCCCGTCGATCGAAATAGAGGATTTTGAAACTGTGTTGACCGAAATGCAACCCGTCGATCGACACACACACTGGAAAGGCGTATTTTTACCCAATTTTGAGATTTTTCCTGCCCAAGCCATTACCTTTTGAAGATTTAAATGTCCCCCTCTATAAATATGAACTCTCAGGCACGAGATTGAGGCTTTGATATCTATCTTTTCAGCATTATTGCACTTAGAATAATTGAGCTTTGGAGTTTTTACAAGATATTCAAGGTTCCTCTTTATTTGTAAGTTAATTTATAACATTTTTGCTTTATTTCTAGTCATGTTTTGTGGCTAGAACCCTAAACAGGTTCTAGGGTGATTTCTTTTCTTATGCATGTTAATTGATATCAACTCAACTCTCTAAGCATGGATTAATTCTCTGATTTAATTTTATAATCTAGATTGAAAGGACCGAGAGGTGAATTGAGATCTAGGTTTATAATTAATAATTGATGGATCGCGAGATGAAAATTATTAACAGGAAGAGAGAATTAATTGTGTTTGTTTTCTATCTCAAAAGGAAGAAACCTACATAGGAATAATTAGATAATTATGAGATTGATTAATTTGGTGTTCTTGAGACCGAGAGGAGATAGTCACTAATTAATAATCTGGGATTTAAATTGTCGGACCAAGGAATTTAATCCATCAAAATCTATGTTTTCCCCATTGCTGAGTTGATTGATATTGAATGTTGATGATTAGATTATCTGCCCTAGGATCTGTGTTTCCCTTTATTGTTTTCAAAACAATTTAATTTCTCGCATTGTCATCTTTAATTTCTAAAACAAAACCCCTTTTCTGAAATCCTCAAACTTCTATGTTCTAAGAATCGTGGCTAGTACTTTGGATTTTTCGTTGCACAGTCCCTGTGGGATCGACCACCTTAGGGTGTGATTATTATTTGCTCACCGTTTTTGCGGTTATCAAATTCGCGCCGCTGCCGGGGATTTGTCAGATTAATCTAGATATTAGTTTATTTTTAGATCTGATGGATTGAGGTTGTAAATTTAGTTTTATTGTTATTTTATGTTTTATTTTTGCTTTTGAAGTTTTTTTTGTTTTTTATTTAATTTTTGGTGTGTTGATTTTGATTTTTGGTGTTGATTTTTTGTATTTGCCATTTTGTTGTTTTTTCTGATTTTTACCTCTGTATCGATCGAAAGGATCCTGTCGACCGAAACAGAAGCAAAAATCCTTCGTGTCGATCGACAGGCTCTCTATCGATCGACACAGTTTCTAATTTTCTATTTTCCTTTGTTTTTATCGCAGGTTTATGAACATAGGGGGCCCAGTGCAAGCCACTTGAGCATTTTGACCCAGAGATCTAGGCTACAATTAGAAAAAGGAAGGGAAAAACCAGACAAGTCACTGACATCAACATGGCTCAACCAAATGATTGGAACAGAGGGGATGAGACCGACCAGCCATTGATTACTCCAGAAAATGCCATACTATTGGTCCATGAAGTCAATCACATAAAGGATGTCATGAGGCAACTCCTGGAGGAAAGGGAAGCAGAAAGGCACGAGGCCGAAAGAAGAGAAAGAGAGAGAGCTCAGAGGGAAGATTCAGACGATGAGGACCCCAACGCAATGGCCAAGAAGTACAGACCACAACCCGGAAATGAGGGATTCGTTATTGGCATCACCACCAATAACTTTAAACTCAAGACCGGCCTAATTTATATGGTTCAGCAGAACCAGTTCGGAGGCCAAGCAGTGGAGGATCCGTACACCCACCTCAGGATGTTCGTGGAGGTGTGTAAAACCATCAAGCGAAACAGAGTGACCCAGGACATGATCCGTCTTCGCCTTTCCCCTTCTCACTCAGGGATCAAGCGCAGACTTGGTTCACCGCTTTGGATTGCACCAACATTCGGACATGGGCTGATCTCTGGATAGAGTTCCTCAGCGCATTCTTCCTGCCGTCAGTGATTATTTTGAAAAAGATGGAGATCCTGCAGTTCCACCAGAGGATGGATGAGACTCTCTTTGAGGCATGGACCAGGTTCAATGAGCTGCTGAGGAGTTGCCCGGGCCATGGAGTGGTCACTGAGGAGCAGGCTCATATCTTTTACAGAGGATTGACTGAGGGAAGCCAAAAGTCAGTGGATTATGCAGTTGGTGGATCATTGATGATCAAGTCACCAGAAAAGGCCCTGAAGTTGTTCAAAAATATGGCCCTACATGATCAACAATGGGGGAATCCAAAGAGGCCACAGATCCGAGGTGTTGAGGCAAAGGAGGATGACAAGCTGAAGAAGGAAGTCGAGAGACTGACAGGGGAGGTACAAAAACTAACTTCTAATGCTGCTTGTGTTTCTGTTGCACAGGTTGACCCAATCACCGATGTGAACTTCATGTATCGAGGAGGTTATCAAAACTAATATTGGCAAGGGGTCTATCAGCATAACCACCCGAGACCCCACCCTGGATTTTCATACTCTCAGCCGAATGCCACCAAGCAACCACCTCCAGGCTTCGAGGTGCAAGATGGTGAAGTGGTGGAAAAGAAGAAGGAAACCCTTGAAGAGGTGATCAAGAATTTTATCAAAGCTTCAGATCACAGAATGGGGAAAATCGAGAAAGAAGTGGAAGGAGTCAATACTAAGGTGGATCTGCTCGGCAAGCAGGTCAAGATCATTGAGACTCAAGTGAGCCAAATTGCCACCACTATCAGGATGCAACATACTCCAGGAAAGCTGCCAAGCACCACCGAGGCGAATCCCAAGAACCAGAAAGATTGCAAAGTTGTGAAGCTGAGGTCCGAAAAAAGCTACACAAGTCCGAGCATGCCCCAAAACAAGTTTGGGGGGGAGGAAGGAAGTAGACTCAGCAGAGCCGGCCTCAGTTTCGATCGACAAGACCCCTGTCGATCGACACAGAGGTCCAGAAGAAGCAGTCAACACAGATTCAGAGGAAGAGATCGACACAACTGCAGAGGGTATGTCGACCAACACACCCCCTGTAGATCGACAAGCAGTCCAGAAACTAGGCCAATCGACACAGCCACATCTGCAGCATCATTCGTCCACTTCCAAAGCTGCCAAGGCACCCCCAATGCCATTTCCTCAGAGATTCGCCAAGAAGAAAGAGGATTCTAAGTTCTCACACTTTGCCGAGAACCTGAAGAAGGTAAGTATTAATTTACCACTGATTGAAGCTCTCTCTGAAATTCCAGGTTACATGCGCTATCTCCGGAAGCTGGTGAGCGAAAAGAAACATTTTGTGGAGAATGCGACTGTCAAGCTTCATGAGCAATGCAACATGGTACTCCAAAAGAAGATTCCAATCAAGAGGAGCGATCCAGGATGCTTCACCATTCCAGTGGAAATTGGGGGGATCTCATTCGAAAAGGTGTTGTGCGACACTGGTGCCAGCATCAATCTAATGCCCTACTCCATCTTTCAGCGCCTCAAGATTGGAGAACTGAGGCCGAATACTATCACTCTGCAGATGGCGGACCGATCTGTGTCCCGCCTAAAAGGTATCATAGAGGATGTTCTCATTCGTGTGGGTCATCTGATTTTTCCTGCAGATTTTGTAGTCTTAGACATGAAGGAGGATGGAAGCACACCACTGATCCTGGGAAGAGAGTTCCTTAACACAATTGCTGCCCTGATCGATTGCCGTGGAGAAGAGATCACCTCTGAGCCAATGAAGAGAAGATCTCCTTCAAGCTTGACAGAAGCTGACATGAATCTGAGTGTTTGAAGATTACTTCCAGAGATGAGGCTGAAGATGAGGAGGAAGACGAATAAGCAAGTGAGGAATTCAAAGAAGACCAAGCCGCTTAAAGATGGGAGCGAGGGAACGAGTCGGAAAAATTGTCAATTACACCGTCTCTTCCCGAGCTCACTGCTGTCATCCAAGACCGGTGTGTTTATATGGTGGATTCCAATGGAAGGCGAGTACGATCTAGCCCGCCCTGGTTCTGAACATAGGTATTGTCGAGCTGCAATGTTAACTAATGAACTTGTTGGGAGGTAACCCATTTGTTATTTGTTTTTATTTCAGTTCCGTTCAATTTCCATTCTTAGTTTTTGTAATTTTTTATTTTCACTTTTCTGCATTTGCTCTGTTTTTGGTTTTGTTGTTTTATTTCGAAAAAAAAGAGATTCAGGAGAAATGCCTCTGTTTCGATCGATAGGTTCCTTGTCGATCTACACAGAGGGATGGCACACGGAGGACTCTTTGATCGACAAAAAAGAAACAAGGATGTCGACAGAAGGCTTTGTGTCGATCGATAGGCTCCCTGTCGATTGACACAGAGTGCCAACAACAATCATCTTCGTCGTGCAGTGCTGAAATTCCTCTGGAGGATAAAAAGGTCGATGTCTGAAATCGACAGTCAGGTACCGTTCTTCTTCTTGTCTAATTTTCAAACTTTTTCTTACACTCCGAGTTCGAAATAAGTTTGGGGGGATGTGGACAAGAAGTTGAACCTTTATCCCTTATCTTTATTCGCTTTCCTATTTTATTTGCTTTTACTTGCTTTATTTGGTTTGTTTATATTTGTGCCAATAAAAAAATATAGATATTATGTGAGGAAAATCTTTAAGTAATTGAACCCTCTAGCTTTATATACAATGTTTGGAATCGATCTGTGATTAGTTGAATTGATTTCAATTGTGGTTGATTTGCCCATGAATGTAGAATACCGCATGATAGAGCGTAATTGAAACTTACATTTGCATGATGTTTGAGTGGATTAAAGTTGACTAAGGAAGAAATTTTTGAACCTAAGTGAGATTTGAGACTTAATTTGTTCATGTGAGATTCGCATGTATGTTTTGATTTCTCTAGAACTTGCTTTTGTTCTGTTTTGAGACTGTATAGTGTGGACAAGGATAGAAAATGATCTTAGGCCATCTTTGTTAGCCAAATTATCCTAAACACTATCCCTAGTATATTCTATCCCTAGATTAACCTTTTGAGCTTGTTGTTTTTCTTTCTTGGTCTACGAGATAAGGAAACATTGTAGTTCTATCTTGTCATTAAGAGAGTGCTATGAGAAAGGTGATGTATATCCTGTCTATAGGATTTGGGTGAAATAAGGGTAATTTTTATAAGTGGATGAGAAATTCTTAAATTGGGTTACAAAAGAAGGTTGGGCTCTGGGAAAAAAATATTGGTGTCCTTACAAGCTCAAATCATTAAAAAAAAAATTTAAGAGCATAAAAGGACGAGAAAAAATTGAGCCTTGATTTGTGTTGAAATTTTTAGGAGAATGGTGGATGATGAGAAGATAGTGGTTGGATTTGTTGAGAGTAGCTAACTCAATTGGTTTAGTCACTTGACCATATTTCCCTACCTTTCACAAAAAGCCTACATTACAACCTTTTCAAAGTCCTTTTTGATTCTTGAATTGTGTGCACAAATAAGCAGGAGATTTTAGAAATCTTGCAAGCCTATGGTAGAAATTTCTTCATATATGTTATGAGTGCTTTCATTCGAAACCTAAACACTTGTGTGATGAGTGATACACTATCCTGTGAGTCTTCCGAAGTTGATGAATATCTTATCCCTTTCAATTGCTTGTGTGATGTGGATTGATGGACCTTGATTGTGATGAATCTTTTGAGGCATACACTTTCAACTGCTTGAGATTTCTCTTCTTCTTTTCTTCGATTGAGGACAATCTAATATTCAAGTTTGGGGGGTTTGATAAGCTCATATTATTACTCACTTATCTATATTTTTCTCCATTATTTCAAGTGTTTTATATTATATTTTTACTTATTTATGTGCATGAGACTATTTTACAGGGTATTATGCTTGTCATGGTAAGATTTTGCAGGTTTTAGGCCGAATTCATTGGAAACCTGTACCGGAAGCAGATGATGTACAAAGAAACAGTCACTACTTAGTCCACACGTGGAATCTGACCTAATGGAGCATGGAAATAGAAAGATCTTTGAGTTATCTTTCCAACGCAACTGGAATCAGGTCAATCGGAGTTCGGGAGCACAAGTTATGGCCAAAACCGTGAGACTGCGCAGAAGGAGTCGATGGAAGGAGTCGATGGAAGGAATCTCAGGTGACACAGAGGTTTCTGTCTCTACAGACAGGCACCCCGTCGACCGAAATAGAGGATTTTGCAGCTGTGTCGACTGAAATGCAGCCCGTCAATCGACACGCACGCTGGAAAGGCATATTTTTACCCAATTTGGAGATTTTTCCTTCCCAAGCCATTACCTTTTGAAGATTTAATTTCCCCCTCTATAAATATGTACGCTTAGGCACGAAATTGAGGCTTTGATATCTATCTTTTCAGCGTTATTGCACTTAGAATAATTGAGCTTCAGAGTTTTTACAAGACATTCAAGGTTCCTCTTTATTTGTAAGTTAATTTATAACATGTTTGCTTTATTTCTCGTCATGTTTTGTGGCTTGTTTTGTGGCTAGAACCCTAAACAGGTTCTAGGGTTATGATTTCTTTTCTGATGCATGTTAATTGAAATCAACTCTCTAAGCATGAATTAATTCTCTGATTTAATTTTATAATCTATATTGAAAGAAGGACCGAGAGGTGAATTGAGATCTAGGTTTATAGTTAATAATTGATGGATCGAGAGAAGAAAATAATTAACAGGAAGAGAGAATTAATTGTGTTTGTTTCCTGTCTCAAAAGGAAAAAATCAACATAGGAATAATTATATAATTATGAGATTGATTAATTTGGTGTTCTTTTGACCGAGAGGAGTAAGTCACTAATTAATAATCTAGGATTTAAATTGTCGGACCAAGGAATTTAATCCATCGAAATCTATGTTTTTCCCATTGCTAAGTTGATTGATATTGCATGTTGATGATTAGATTATTTGATCTTTGTTTCCCTTTATTGTTTTCAAAACCCTTTAATTTCTCTCATTGTCATCTTTAATTTCTAAAACAAAACCCCTTTTCTGAAATCCTCAAACTTTTATGTTCTAAGAATCGAGGCCAGCACTTTGGATTTTTCGTTGCACAGTCCCTGTGGGATCGACCACCTTAGGGTGTAAAATTATTATTTGCTCACCATTTTTGCGGTTATCACCAATGGAAGTGAATGCCAAATATCATCGTGATGATGGAGATTTTTTACCAGATCCTTCTCTATATCGTCGACTTGTTGGAAGCTTAAATTATTTAACTATTACTCGACCAGATATTTCATTTGCCATTCAACAAGTTAGTCATTTTATGCAAGTGCCAACCACTCTTCACTTGGCTGCAGCTCGTCGGATTATTCGCTATCTACAAAGTTCTTCCACTCGTGGACTTTTCTTTCCAATTGATTCTCCTATTACATTAACTGCATACAGTGATGCTGATTGGGCTGGGTGTTCTGATACGCGGCGTTCTGTTACTGGTTGGTGTATGTTTCTTGGTAAATCTCTTGTCTCCTGGAAAAGCAAGAAACAAGATTGTGTGTCTAAGTCGTCTACTGAGTCAGAGTATCGGGCTATGTCTTCTGCATGCTCTAAAATTATTTGGCTTCGTGGATTACTATGTGAGCTTGGATTTCCTCAAACTGAGCCTACTCCGTTGCATGCTGATAATACTAGCGCTATTCAAATAGCTGCTAATCCGGTGTTTTATGAATGCACTAAGCATATTGAGGTACATTGTCATTCGATTCGTGAAGCATATGATGAATCTGTTATCTCTCTTCCACATATTCCTACAGCTCACCAAATTGCAGATGTGTTTGCGAAGGCTCTTTCTAGAAATCGACATAATTTTTTAGTTGACAAATTGATGCTTCTAACTCATCTAGCATCAATTTGAGGGGGGGGGGGGGTGATAACAAGGCAGAAATTATGAAGTATATTATGGATATTATGGCTGATATGGTGGATCAAGAGTGAATATTGTGTATAAAAGAGGAGTTATGGCTGAGTTTAATTGTAAATATTCTTAGTTAATTGTAAATATTCTTATATTAATTGTAGATTGGGCATAGATTGTAAATATTCTTAAGAAGCGCAAGAACATAAAAGAATCATTAAAAGATATCAGGATATCTCTGGTCAAAGAATAAACCTGTTGAAATCTGAAATCTTTCTCTCACCAAATATTGATGCAGATCTAAAAAAGGAGGTGATGGAAGAGCTAAGTGTCAATGAAATGTCGAATCAGGCGACCTACTTGGGGCAGCAAACGATTATTGGTAGAAAGAAGAAAGAAATCTTTGCGACTATCGTTAGCAAAGTGCAAGCAAAAACTCAAAGATGGAAGGATAGAGCTCTCACTCAGGCTGGAAAAGAAATTCTTATCAAAGCGGCAGTCCAAGCCATCCCAAGTTTTATTATGAACTGTTTTCTGATACCTCTGGGTTTATGTCAGGAAATTGAGCAGGCTGCGTTGAACTTCTTCTGGACATCAGCAGGGCAGAAAGATAATATGCACTGGATTTCTTGGCAGAAGCTTTCAGCCCCAAAAATGAAGGAGGACTTGGTTTACGAAATTTTCACAGATTCAATATTGCAATGTTTGCCAAACAAATTTGGAGGATCAGGAAACACCCAGAAGCTTTAATGACAAAAGTGTTCAAGGCCAAATATTTCCCTCACAGCGGCGTTCTTAATGCCCCTCTCGGACCTTATCCCATCTTCGTGTGGAGAAGCCTGCAAAAAGCCAAAAGTTTGATCGAAGAAGGGGCAGCTTGGAGAACCAGAAATGGAGCTGAAGTCAATGTTGCATCAGATAAATGGATTGGAATTTATAATTAGCAAAAATTGGAGGAAATCAAGGAGCAGTCCATTTATAACGAGAAGGTGAGCGCCCTCATCGATTCGGTTATAAAAGATTGGAATAGTGATCTGCTAAATAAGATCTTTAAAAATAGAGACATGGAGGAAATCTTGTCCATTCCATGTAGTAAGACTCAGCATAAAGATCTATTAATTTGGAGGTTCCAACAAAGCACATAATAAGTACAAAGACAGTAGGAACACAACCAACTCCCCCAAACTTGCCTAGTGCAAGCAAATCCACAGAAATCAACCACATAGAGGCATACTCATAGCAAATTAACCACCCATTCATGCAATTCATACCAAATCCAAGTACACAACAACAATCATAAGTCACAAGAACCAAAATGTACACACGGGAGAGGCACAAACCAAGCAACAGTAAAGGGGGGTGTGTATGAATCAAAATCCCAAAATCAACCTCAATTGGGGATACCCATTCCCAATTGACCACCCAATCATGCAATTAACACCTAAACCAAGTGCAAAACATAAACCGATAAGCAAATCAAGCATAATTTGCAATTTGGAAAGGTATAAAGTGAGCAACAGTAAAGGGGGTGCATTTGGAATCCTCAAATCCTAAAAAATCCACAAATATCAACAATTAAGCCGCAAGGAACTCATATCAACTCTCCTACAACCTAGAACGAGCACTAGTAACCCGATATATGCATCAAATTGAAGTAAAAACCAACAATTCAACCCAAAGCACAAAGGGGAAAAACTAGGGCTCAAAACTTAAATTATGCACAAAATCAAGTAAAGGCAGTAAATAAATCAAAGGGAGAGAAGGGAGAAGAGTTTACCTCGCTCGGAAGCTAGGGAATGGGGCTAAAAATCGATCGGAGAAGGGTTTTGGAAGAGGGGGGGGGGGGCGTGCGTGTGTCGAGAGATAGAGAGAAACGTGTGAGGGGAGAGGGCTGTTCAGCGTTTTTAAAAGATAGATTTCACACGTCTGTCTCGATCGACAGGCGTGCTGTCGATCGACAGACGTGCCATTTTTCAATATTTTTGTTTTTTATATATTTAATTAAATAAATAAATATGAATTTTAAATTAAAACCTAAAACCGGATTGACCCGGCCGGCTCGAACAACACAGTCGTGTCGATCGACAGGCCGGGTGTTGATCGACACATTTAATGGCTCGACAAAATTTGAAAGGTGACACAGGTCTCGATCGACAGGAATCTTGTCGATCGAGACAGAGGCCCGAATTTTTAAAACTAGAATTAAAAGCTGGAAATTTTTCTAAGGCATGGAACAAATCCTAAAACACCTAAGAACAAGAAACTGACTCTAAAACTGAAATAAAGCAATAAAATGATGGGTTACCTCCCAACAAGTGCTTCATTAACGCTGTTAGCTCGATGATACCTCAGATCATGGTCAGTTCAGATAATGCACCTCCACAGCTCCAATTTGCAGCGGGCTGTAGTAGCGCTTGACGCGATGTCCATTGACTCTGAAGATTGTGCCATCTTGGCCAGCTAACTCCAGTCCTCCATTGCTGGCAATGTTGAACACAGTATATGGTCCATTCCACTTGGACTGCAGCTTTCCAGGCATGAAGCGGAGGCGAGAATTAAAGACTAGAACCAGATCCCCTTCGTAGAATGTCGCCTCTTCAGGCCTTGGTCATGGAATCTCTTTGCTCGGAGTTTGTAATTCATGGAATTCTCATAAGCCTCATCACGGAATTCGTCCATCTCATTCAAGTAAGCAGCTCGACTCTCAACAGCAGCCTTCCAATTTAGATTCAATTCCTTCATAGTCCTCCATGCCTTGTGCTCAAGCTCCACAGGAAGATGACAGGACTTACCAAAGACCAACTGGAATGGAGACATACCAATCGGCGTCTTGAAAGCTGTACGGTAAGCCCATAGTGCGTCATCGAGCTTGAATGCCTAATACTTCTTCATCTTGACAGTCTTCTCAGGATCCCTTTGATCTCCCTAATGGACAACTCAACGAGGTCATTCCCTTAAGGATGGTATGGAGTAGTAACCCTGTGCTTGACACCATATCGAGCAAGAAGAGCAGTAATAGTGCGATTACAGAAATGGGAACCACCATTGCTTACCAAAGCCCTCAGAGTGCCATAACGAGTCACTACATACTTCTGAAGGAAGTTCACCACAACTTTGGAGTCATTGGTGGTCGTCGGAATGACCTCCACCCACCTAGAAACATAATCAACAGCCAAAAGTATGTAAGTGTAACCTCCTGAAGGTGGGAAGGGTCCCATGAAGTCTATCCCCCACACGTCGAAGATCTTGACCTCAATCACTGGTGTAGTGGGCATCTCATCTTTCGTCGAAATGTTGCCCATCATTTGACACCTGTCATAGTTAGAAACAAAAGCCTTGCAATCTCCATGGATTGTCGGCCAGTGAAACCCACTAGCAAGGACCTTGAAGGCGGTCCTGTTGGCAGCAAAGTGGCCACCGCTTGGAGAAGAATGGCAGGTCTCAATGATCTTGAAGAATTTAGGCTGATGAACTGGTATGTGTGTAAAATGACCTATTTTTCGATGTGTGAGCGTGCATGTTTGTGGCCATTTTACCCTCATATCATATACTTTCGTTGTTCTTCTGTCTTGTTTTCGTGTTTGAAATGTTGTAGGACGTGTTTTGAGCATAATATGGCATATTTGGTGGAGTTTTGGAGGAAAATCGTCCGAGTTTGGAGTTTGAGGAGGTTAGGTTCGTCCGAGCGGAGCGAATGGAGAGTTTCGGAGGCATAGAGGAATTGAAGAGAGCAGGCTCGACCGAGCCTGGCTGACAGAGAGCAGGCTCGGTCGAGTGGGTCTGGCTCGGCCTAGCCAGATTGTGTTTCCCAAATTTTTGCGATTCCCAGGATGGCTCGGGCGAGCCTTGGTTGGCTCGGGCGATCCGAGGCCCTGTTTTCTCGCCTATAAAAGGGAAAAAATCAGTTAATTGAAGAACTTTTGCCAAAAATTAGAATAATCGTCACGATACTTTTCACTAGATTCATCTCAAAACCTCTCCCCAACCAAAATCAAGGGGAATCAAGCCACATTCCATCCATTTGGTGAATATTGAAGAAGGAAGAGAGGTAGATTGGATTCAAGGAAGACAACCGAAGAAGATCAATCATTGACCTTGAAGTTTTGTAATGAATTCTTTCAATTCTCAATTTGTTTTGTACTTAACTCAAGGTATGGAGAACTAATTTCATTAGTGAGTGTTGTATCATGGATATTGTGATGGATTGAATCGATTATGCTTGTTTACTTTCCTATGAGGGGTTGATTTGCACTTGAGCTTGTTCTTGCCTATTAGGTGTAGGTAATAGCCAGCCTTTATGTAGTTGACGTGAACGTTGCAGCCAACACGTTCTAGTTCCAATCCATGTGCAGTGCTAGGATTGTAGGGCGATAATCAACGGACGATTGGGAGTGGCCTAAGAGTTAATAACGTAGTTGTTTGCAATTCCTAGTGTCATCTACCGCTAGTTATCTGTAGCAAGTGACTAGCGACATTAGAGTCGGTTGCTCAACCTCATAGGAATTAAAATTCGTTTGCAACATAACTTGGTTTAATTCAGAACAATTGAAGTTTACAAACACTCACTATCTTCTAAGTTTGTTGGATTTGTTATTTTAATCTACCTAAACCATTGATTGAATTGCTTGATTGGAGAAGTTAGCAAATTGTTAAATAATTGATTGTTTGCATTTAAAGCTTAGTTTACAATTCATTGCCTAGATAGATGAAAATCAACGACTTTTGTGTAACCTAGCTATTGATACCCTTCAATTGAGTAGATGATATCCACTTGAGCGAATTAGAAAAGAGACCGGATTGATAAATTTAACGTGTTAATTGTGTGTGCTTCACACGGCTACCATATTTTTGGTGCCGTTGCCGGGGAATCTTTTAGTAGGTCTTGTGGAATTATTGAAAGTTGAAGTATGGTATGCTAGGTGTTTGAGGAAATGCCTGTGTGAATATTGTTACTAACATTTGTTTGTTATTTGTGTTTGTTTTTTTTGTTGAATTGTTTACTTGTAATTGGTTTTGTGGATTTTTCCTAGGTGGTTTATGATCACTCGATTAAAGGCTAGAGAGCTTGAGGCAAGGAAAAGTCAAGAAGGAAGAGGACATATTCAAATTGATTTTGAGATGGCTAACCATGGGAAGACACGGTTAGGATAGAAGAGTTGGAAAGGCAACTCGAGTTGATGAAAGCTATGATCAATGAGAGGAATGATCCTAGGAGACCATTACAAAATCTTTTTCGACCTCAAGGGGAACCGATTACGGGAGGTTTTTTGTTAGGAGTAAATGCCACGCAATTTGAGATAAAGCCACAGTTGGTCCAAATGATACAGAACAACCAATTTGGGGGGCACATAACCGAGGATCCAAATTTTCATATCTCTCAATTTTTGGAGATTACTGATACTATAAAGATCAACCAAGTGCCTCAAGATCAAATACGGCTGCGGTTATTCTCATTCTCTTTGAGAGATGGAGCTAGGAATTGGTTCGAAGGTTTGGACATATCAAATATTGTCACTTGGGAAGAGTTGAGAGAGAATTTTCTATTCAAGTTTTTCCCACCAAGTTTGACTTTGAAGAGAAGGGCTGATATCACATCGTTTGGGCAAAGGCATGATGAGCCTCTTTATGAAGCTTGGGATAGGTTCCGAGATCTTCTACAAAAATGCCCAAGACATGGACTTTCTCGGAGTCAACAGATTTGCCAATTCTACGGGGGATTAAACTATGAAACGAAAGTGATGTTATATGCTTCATCGGGAGGAGCATTTCTTGATCTTGAAGAGGAAGAAGCTTTGAGGACAATTGAGAAAATGGCTGAAAATAGTTTCCATTGGCCCAAGGAACGGAAAGATTATCGATCGGTTAAATCGGTCAATGAGGCTAAGAAAAGTGAAGAATTCAAAGATCAAATTGCGATCATGCAAAAGAAGCTTGATGCATTGTCTACATCGCGAAAAAGAAATGAGGATATGATGGTAGTTCGGCATGAAGAGTCAAATCCGGAGAGTTTAAATTTTGTGAATCAAAGAATGGGGTCCAATGCTCGTCCCCAATACAATCCACATGGTAACATGTACTACCATCCGTCCAACCGATTTCACCCAAATTTTTCCTATGCTAATCCAAACAACGCTCTCAATCCTCCATTACAAATTGAAGGGGGAAGTAGTGGTCAAGGATATGCTGGGGGAAATAGTAGGTATGCAAACCAAGAATCGAGGAGGAATTTTAATGAAGAAATGGATAAGAGATTTGAGAAGTACGATGGCATGTTTGCCAAAATTTAGCTTCAAATTTCCTCTATTGCTAAACAATTAAGCAGGAAGCATCAAGTTGGGAAGTTCCCGAGTGATACCGAGGTGGTGCAAAAGAAAGGTTGTAACATGGTAGAAGGTGAAAATAGGATGGAGGAAAACTTGGGAGTGATGACCCCTAAGATTGAAATGGGGGAAGTTGAAGAAGAGTTGAAAGTAGACATTGAAGTAGATAAAGAGGTTGAAGTAGAAATTGAGAACAAAGAATCGGAAAAGGATAAGTAAACCGAGAACGTGAGTTTCTTTGATTCTGTGAAGAAAGGTGACATCGAAATGCCTTTACCGGAGGAGACAGAAAGGGTACCAATGTTGGATAAGTTAGTTGGAGGAGAAGAGATCTTGGATAGTAGTGTAGGGTTTTCCCGTGAACCAAATCACCAAAACCAAACTGAACCGGATCGATTTATGAATATTGTGCATAATTAAAATCATAATAAATCATAGCATGCTCCTATGAATTTAATAGCCAGAATTGTGGATTGAGTAATTTACCGTAATTCCGTCGAGTCTGAATCGATCTTTTGCGTTTGAATTTCCAACTCGAATTCAACCACGCAATCCGATTTTATTTGCGGAATAAGAAATTAGATCTCTAATTTCTTAGAATAAAATCAAAAACAAAGAAATCAAGAGAAAAAGAATCTGTTCTCCAGATTAGATCTTCAGATCTGTATCCCGGTGCTGATCAGATCTACTACTGGTGAGGACTCCGTAGATCTGTGGCTTGAGCAGGACCAGAATCGAAATTCTCCTCCTTCTCCTATTGGGATCGGCACCTCCTCTCTCTCTGCCCTAGGGTTTTGACTGATTTGAATAATCACAAAAAGGTGGCTAGGGTTTCCAGAGAGAGTGGTCTATTTATAGACCCAGGGTTTTATCCCTAATGGGCTACTGGGCTCAATTCAGCACACTTATTTGGGCCAGACCTGGGACCTAATGCAAATAATAAAGTGAGCCTATAAATTAATTAATTCCCATGTCCACAACCCAGGACACAATTAATTAATTAATATTAATTCTTTTTCACCACAGAATTAATACTGACCTACCCCCTTATTACCACGTTATGAGAACGGGCTGCATTAATTGAGAATCCCCATATTTAAGGTTACCGGACATCCATTAATTAATCGGAGCCTCTGACAAGCTCTAACTACAATTAATTAATATCTTATAATTCCTGAGTAGTACCACTCAAACCTTATCACTCCTGCCTGAACTTAATCAGCCTGCAGGACTTTGACACGATGAATGTTATTGAGCTCCTCAGGGAATGTCCCCATCTTATTACTCGGATATGGTTACCTAAACCCAGTCTTAGGCGGTACTACACGAACTGGTGTTACCCAAGATGCGGATATACGACAAGTTACTTAGGCTCTCCACTATGGGAAGTCAAAGCAACAGTCAACCCGTGCAAACCCCTGAACCTTCATTAGGGTTTGGACTCAATCAATATAATGAGATCTTGTATTCGCTGATGTCAGACAGACGAATACATCTCACTGCGGTCAATCAATATGCCACCTCTGCATACCAGCATGTCAAGTAACCAAGACAGACTACTTATTCCGACAATGCCGCATCCATCCGGACAGATGTATCCTCATACGCTGTCTTGGCTGTGATCAAGTTTATGTCTCACTAGGTCAAGTGATCATACTGTCTTCTGCGATCTACAACACGCCGTATGATCGTCCCTATCGGTGAGACAATAGGATACCATTGTTCATACATGTAAGATTGTTAACAGATAGGAGAAATAAACCGTTGTATACTCATTATAATAAATGCTTTCAGTATACAAAACCCATTGATCACTAAAATTATTTAACAGTGACTTAGCAAAGCTAATAATATAGCGGCAAATAAAATTATCGATCCCACAGGGAAAGAAGTAACGAATAACCTTTAAGTACTAAGCCAGGCGTTCTTGAAAATATTGATTAGGAAAATCGAATAAAAGGTTTTGTTGTTGTTTTGAAATCACAATAGTTGCTAATGAAATTTAAACAGGAAACTTAAAAGCTTTTGAAGTCAAATAAGAGAAGTACAGATTCCAGGGATATCTATCTATCAAGTATGACATGTGAGAATGAATTGATTAAGTCCCAATTTTAATTCCTCTTCATAGTGAAACATCAGAAAATTATTACGAACTTCTTTGTCTGACAATTCGTAAAGTAGATTAATTAATTACCTATCTCCGTTCGGTCTCAAGATAAATTAACTAACTCCAAAAAATCTACAGATTTATTCCTATAATTAATCTCCTCCAGTTACGACAAGAAATCAAATTATATTGTGAAAATCTCTTTCGATTGAAAACTATTACAGTTACGTCTCTAGAATTCAACTAGTAATCCTAAGTTGTGGCCAACATACTTAAAGATTAAGAATAAAACCAGATTTCACAAACTACGAAGGGAAAGGGAAAATAATTCAATTAATCACAACATGCATACATTGATATTTCGAAACCCTAGAATCTGAGAAGGGATTTAGCCACACATATTCAGATTAATATTCATCATAGAAAAATACAACCTGAATTGCATAAAAACTGGAATCCGGAAATCTTCTCGCAAAAACTTGTCTTCAAACATAAAAATTCTTCAACTCTAATATTCTAATAATTGCTCTAACTCTCTCTCCCGTAAAAGTCAAAATTTACATGAATTTATAATGATGAAAGATGTATCTAGCAGTATCTAAGATTAGATATGCCTCTATCTCCAAATCAGATAAGAAACAGGATTTCTGCGTGCGCGTCGACCGCGTCTGATTGGCGTCGATCGCGTCTCAACTTCTTGCCTCGTCGACCGCTTCTGAACAGCGTCGATCGACGCGGCCTCCTTCTTCCATCGATTGCCTTCTCCTTTGCTTTGTCGATTGTTTGGCAACAACATGCCTCGTCGATCGACTAAGGGCCCTCGTCGATCGACGAGGTCTCGAGCACTGGATCCTGATTCCTCTGTTTTTCGACTAGAAACCTGCACGATTCATCAAACACGACATTCCAAGTACAAAATCCAATTCATGCATGAAAACAAGTACAAAAACGATCTAAACACTACACAATCAGTCAAAAAACTATAAGATAAGTTGGTGAAAATCCTAACTTATCACCTATCAATATCCCACTTATACTCAAAGCATAACTAAGCTATTACAGAGTATACAGTCCGTCTATCTAGTCTGCTGTCTCTTTAACCTCTATCAGTGGTCGGCATCCACCTCAGACCCAGCTCATGAATATGTCTTCGTAAACTTTCTGCGGCAAGCTTTTTGTAAATGGATCAACAAGATTGTCAGCAGTGTCAATCTTCTTAATCAGCACATCGCCCCTCGATACGATTTCTCGTATGATATGGTACTTTCTCTCTATGTGTTTGCTTGCCCTGTGAGACCGCGATTCCTTTGAGTTTGCCACTGCACCAGCGTTATCACAATAGATTGTGATGCTCCTCGGCAAACTTGGGATCACGCCCAACTCTAAAAGATAGTTCCGGAGCCATACCCTCTCTTTCGAGGCGTCGGAGGCGGCGACATATTCCGCCTCCGTGGTGGAGTCAGCAATGCATTTCTGCTTTGAGCTCCTCCAAGATACAGCTCCACCTCCCAGGGTAAATACATATCCTGAGGTCGATTTCTTCTCATCCTGGTCCCCTTGGAAATCCGAGTCCATATAACCCACAAGGCACAAATCCTCACTTTGATAAACCAGGCAGAAATTCCTAGTTCTTTTCAAATACTTGAGGATGTGCTTTACAGCAGTCCAGTGCGCCTGTCCAGGGTTAGACTGATATCTCGCTACCATGCCAACGACATAACAGATATCTGGCCTGGTACACAACATCGCATACATGAGGCTACCGACTGCCGAAGCATATGGTACAAGACTCATTTCATCTTTCTCCCGCTGTGTCTGAGGACACTGCCCGCTAGAAAGATGAACGCCATGTTTGAAAGGTAGCAAGCCGTTCTTGGCGAGTTGCATGCTGAACCGGGCTATCACAGTATCCACATAGGATGCCTGGGATAAGCTCAACATTCTTCTCTTACGATTTCGTAAGACCTTAATCCCAAGAATGTAGCCAGCTTCTCCCAGATCCTTCATTTGGAACTGTTCGGATAACCAAGCCTTGATTTCAGACATCACTCCCTCGTTGTTTCCAAATAGGAGTATGTCATCAACGTATAGTTCAAGGAAGACCACGCTCCCACTGACACAAAGTCGGTAAACACAACTTTCGTTTTCCAACTGTGCAAATCCATAGGATTTAATCACATCGTTGAAACGTAAGTTCCACGACCTTGAAGCTTGCTTAAGTCCATACAAGGACTTCCTAAGCTTCCAGACAAGATGTTCTTTGCCCTTGCTTATGTAACCCTCGGGTTGCTGCATATAGATGTCCCTACCTTCTTCAAGGTAACCGTTTAGAAAAGCAGTTTTGACATCCATCTGCCATATCTCGAGGTCCATATGCGCAGCTATGGCAAGGAGTATCCGTATGGATTTGAGCATGGCTACGGGTGAAAAGGTTTCGTCATAGTCAATACCCTCTTTCTGACTATAACCCTTTGCCACCAGCCTGGCTTTAAAAGCCGTGATCTTTCCATTGATCACTGTAATTTCTACAGATTAATTATAGAAATAGTGGCAAATAAATTTGTAAACCCTAAAGTTATCGATCTAGGGGAATGAAGCAACGAAAAACCTTAAGTACTAAATCATAAGTTCTCAAAATACTGGTCAAGAAAATCAATTGAAAAGTTTTTGTTGTTTTGAAAATCGCAGTATTTGCTAATGGAAATTAAACAGGAAATTAAAAAGCTTTTGAAATCAAATAAGATAAGCACAGATTCCAGGGATATCTACCTATCAAGTATGACATGTATGAATGAATTGATTAATTCCCAATTTTAATTCCTCTTCGTAGTGAAACATCAGAAAATTATTACGAACTTCTTTGTTGGACAATTCGTAAAGTAGATTTATTAATTACCTATCTCCGCTCGGTCTCAAGATAAATTAACTAACTCCAAAGATCTACAGATTTATCCCTACAATCAATCTCCTTCAGTTACGACAAGAAATCAGATTATATTGTGAAAATCTCTTTCCATTGAAAACTATCACAGTTACGTCTCAAGTAATCAACTAGATAATCCTATGATGTGATCAGCAAATCAAGATTATGAATAAGCACAGATTTCACAAACTACGAAGGGAAGGGGAAAATAATTCAATTAATCATAACAAGCATACATTGATAGTTCGAAACCCTAGAATCTGAGAAAGGATTTAGTTACACATATTCACGGTAATATTCATCATGGAAAAATAAAACCTGAATTGCATAAAAACTGGAATCCGAAAATCTTCCCGCAGGAATTTGTCTTCAAACATAAAACTCTAAAAATTCTTCAATACTAAATCTTGTAATTGCTCTAAGTCTCTTTTTTTTCTAAAAACGAATTTACATGAATATTTATAGGGGTGGAGGTGTATCATATCAAATCTAGGGCTAAAGATATGAAAAATCTCGAATTCAGATTCAGATTAGGGATCCCGCATGCGCGTCGACCGTGGCTGTTTGGCGTCGATCGCTGGGCCTGGAACATCCTCGTCGATCGACGAGCATTGGCAGCGATCGACGCAGCCTTTGCTTCCGTCGATTTGCGTTTTCCCTTCGTCGAGCGCTTTGCCTTCTTTGCCCCTTCTGCGCGATCTCACGGTTTTGGCCATAACTTCCTCTCCTGAACTCCGATTGACCCGATTCCAGTTGCGTTGGAGAGCTAACTCAAAGCTTCATTCATTGGCATGCGCCAATAGCTCGAATTACTCTTGTGGAAGAAATATTCATTGCTACTCTTATACATCACTGCTTTCGGAATGGTTTTCTCATGAGTTTAGGCCTAAAAACCTGCATAAACATCAAAACACACCTAAAACCACCTAATATTGACATCATGCATAAAATATATATATAAACTCAATAAAACTACATAAAATAATATAGATAAGTGAGTGAAATAACGAGCTTATCAAATCCCCCAAACTTGAACGTTTGATTGTCCTCAATCAATAGGCAAGAAAGAAATCAAAAGATCAAGTGGTTAAAGTGCAATGCTTCACAAGATTCATCACAGTCAAGAACCAAGAATCCACTACCCACAAGCAATTTGAAAGAGACAGAAAATTCATCAACCGTGGAAGAACTCACAGGAAGTGTATCGCTCAACTCTCAAGTGTTTAAGGTAAAGATGAAAGCACTCAAAAACATGTATGAAGAAGTTTCTACCATAGGCTTGCAGATTTTCTAATATCTCCACTGCTAGAATGTGCACACAAGTCTAGAATCAAAAAGGACTTTCATTAGGTTGTAATGTAGGCTTTTTGTGAAAGGTAGGGAAATACGACCAAGTGACTAAAATCAATCAAGTTGTACTTCCTCAATCAATCCAAACCACTTTCTATTCATCATCCACCTCATCTCCTCAAATATATCAACAAATACACAACCCCTTTTTTTTTTCTAGCTCATATTGAATCTCTTATGCTCTTTTTGATAATTTTATATTCTTTTCTTTTCATAGAGCTTATGAGAATTCTAATTATTTCTAGAGCTTCTCAAACATACATCTTTTCACCACTAATTTATCATATCTTATCACGAATTCACCAATCAACCCCATACATACCACAACTCAAGACATGAGTGAGACAATACTTTTCTTAATCTCATAGACAAGGAAAGAAAAATTGTACAGGCTCAAAGTGGCTAACTAGGGAAAAATTTATTGTGAAGGGACAGTGTTTAGGATATTGGGTTATCAAAGATGGCCTAAGATCATTTTCTCAACTTGTGCACACTATGCAGTCTCAACATAGAAAATAGACAAGTTCTAGAGAAATCAAAACACACATGTGAATCTCACATCAAACAAAATAAAGGCTCAAATTTCTCACACAAGGATTAAAAAATTTTCTTCCACAGTCAATTTCAAATCAGCTCAATCATCATGCAAGTATAAGTGTCAAATCAGTCCTATCATGCGGTATTCTACATTCATAGGCATCTAACCACAATCTCAATCAATTCAATACTCAACCCTCAATCAATTCTAATCTCACAATCTCGTTCAGGTTATCTCAAAACTCAAAAATTTTCCCCACAAAATAGCATAAAATAGAAAGGTACGAAAAAATTAAAGACAGAAAGCAGAATAAATAAAAGATAGGACGTTCCATCTCTTGTTCACATCCCCCCAAACTTATTTCCAACTCGAAGAGTGGAATAAGTTTGAAAATCAGACAAAAGAGGGAACGATACCTGGTAGTTGATCTCAGACATCAACTTTTTTATCCCCCGGAGTCTTCAATCACTATCAGGGAGGTCGGGTCCATGCAGGTCCTTTCGCGACCTCCTTTCCATCTTTGTTCTTGACAACTTGCATCCTCCATTTCTTGGTGTCTTTCAATGTCCCCCCAATGGCGGACTTGTACTTCCGTAGAACTCATAGTAATTTTTCCAACTTCCCATACCTGAGGTGTGCCGGAAGCATCTTGAGTTTCAGAACCAGCGGATCAGAGTTAGATTGCAGCTTTCCCCGATTTGCATCGGTTGACATTGGTGAAACTGCTGCAATCCCTTTTCTACGTCGCGCTGCTTCTGCCGATGAAAACTCCATCTCTGTCTTCCGTCGTGCGTCGATCGACGAGATTGAAGCGTCAATTGACATGGATCCTGAGGCTGCATCGATCGATGGATGGTGTGCGTCGATCGACGTGGAGGCATTTCCACGTTTTCTTTTCTTTTTCTGGCTGCGTTGGCTTGGGAACCGCTCCCATTTGTTCTTTTTTTTTCTTCTGTGTTATTCCCTCGGGTACATCCAAATCCATAAGCTCATCGTTCGCCTTATCCAAATCTGAAGACAAACACAAAGAGTGTAGTAAGCGGTTCTCCAGAAAATCCGGATCAATTTTAAGAGAAGAAAAGGGAGAGGAAATCACCGGATTTGAACATTTGATCATGTGGCACTCCTCCTGGCAGCTCCCTTCATTACGCTTCTGCACTGCTTTGTAGATGGGGAAGGTGACTGACTCGTCATTAACTCGGAACATCAGTTTGCCGTCTCGAATGTCAATCAATGCTCCAGCAGTCTTCAAGAAAGATCTCCCCAAGATAAGCGGGATGTTGTGGTCTTTTTCCATGTCAAGTACCACGAAGTCTGCTGGAATGATGAAGTCTTTCACCTTCACAAGTACGTCTTCCACGATGCCTTTCGGGTAAGTGACTGATCGATCGACCATCTGAAGTGAGATTGTTGTGGGCTTGATGCTTCTGATCTTCAACCGCTTGAAGATTGACAGCGGCATTAAGTTGATGGATGCGCCGGAATCGCAAAGGACCTTCCCAAAGGTCTCTCCTCCAATGACACAGGGGATCGTGAAGAATCCCGGGTCTTCTCTCTTAAGCGGCATCTTCTTCTGAATAATCGCGATGCATTCTTCGAACAAGTTGACCCTCTCGTGCTCCATGAAGGGTCTTTTCTGAGAGACCATATCCTTCAAAACTTCAAATACCCCGGTATCTCTCGTAGTGCCTCAATCAGCGGAATGTTGATGTTTACTTTCTTCATGTTCTCAAGAAAGCGTGCATACTTCTCGTTCATCTTTGATTTGGCAAACCGCTGTGGATATGGCAAGGGAGGCTTATACATAGGTGGCTCGACAGGAGTGGGCGTCGATCGATGTGAGGTCTCGTCGATCGACGTGGCCTTTAGATTGGCGTCGATCGACGGCAATCCTCCGTCAATCGACGGGGTTGCGTCAGCGACAGCTTCTTTGGCCTTCTCGACATCTTCGTCCTCCTTTGAATCAGTCCTTGCTTGCTTTGGCCCTTCATAGGATTTTCCCCCTCTCAGAGTGATGGCATTCACTTGGTTCCTTTGATTCTGGTTCTTGGGGTTCATCTGAGTGTTGCTCGGAAGTTGCCCCGGCTTGTGCTGGGCTCCGAGGGCATCGGCGATCTGGCTGACCTGGGTTTCTATGATTTGTACATGCTTCTGCACCTGGTCCACTTTAGTATTCACGCCTGCGATTTCTTGCTTCAACTTGGCTACAGTATCAGTAGAGCCTTCCATGAACTTGGCCAAAATCTCCTCGAGATTTGGCTTCTTCTTCTCCACTATTGCTCCTTCTTGTACAGCAAATCCTGGTGGTGGTTGCTCTGCAGCTTGAGGGTTTGCGTAGGAGAATCCAGGGTGATTCCTTGCATGACTGTAGGTATAGGGCTGGTTGGGCTACTGATTATGCTGCTGATATCCTCCACGGTAGTTGTCTTGATAACCGCCCCTTTGAATGAAATTTACAGCGGAACAATCCCCCTCAGACGGAGCTTGCACTGGCTCTACTGCAGCAACTGTTTTCTCCTGCTTCAGTGCAGCGAAGTCTTCCCTTAACTTTTTCAGCTCGGCTGCCAAATCAGGTTGTTCGGCAACTTTCTCCACCACTTTCTCCTTCTCGACCGCCATCACAGGCCGAGTTCGGCTTGAGGACCACCGTTGAGTGTTGTTGGCCATCTTTTGGAAGAATTCCATGGCCTTCTTTCCGCTTTTCGTCATGATGGTGTCTCTCAGTGTGGTGTCCACCAACTTGACGGTTTTCTCATTGAGTCCCTCGTAGAATGCTTCTGCTTGTTCTCCTGGTGGAAAACCATGTCCGGGGCAAGATCTCAGTAGCTCTTTAAATCGCTCCCATGTCTCACTGAAGCTCTCATCAGGTCTTTGAGTGAATCTGATGATTTCCTTCCTTTTCTGCCTGATGACGTTTGGAGGGAAGAAATTTTCTAGAAACTCATTCCTCAATTCAGTCCATGTGCTAATGCATCCTTTGTCCAGTGCAGTGAACCATGATTGTGCCTTATCCCTCAGAGAGAATGCGAACAGACGCATTCGGATGGCACTCTTGCTGACTCCTCCGATCTTGACAGTGTTGCAGAGCATAAGGAACTTATCCAAATATGCATAGGGGTCCTCAGTAGCCCTTCCTCCGAATTGATTTTGTTGCACCATCTGCACCAATCCGGTCTTTAGCTCAAAATTGTTGGCATTGATGCCAATCCTGAAGTCTGTCTCCCTGAACCGAGGTTTATACCGGTTCTGCATGGCTTCCTCTTCTTCCTCATCGTCAGATTCCTCTGGAGGATCCTGGTTGTCATCCTCTTCAATGTCAGGATTGTCGTCAAACAGTGGGTTATGGCGAAGACCCCTTCCATTCGGATTGTTCCTCTCGAGGTCTCTTTCCAGATTGTATTGTTGGATTTGCGCCCTCATAGCTTGGACTTCTTGGAGAAGCATAGCCTGCTCCTCTGTAGTTAGCACTGGTGGAGGCGGTGGTACATTATCATCCATCGTGTGATTACTTGAGCTTTCCTGAGCACGCTTATTCCTTCGGATCTTTCTGCAAGTGGCTTCAATGTCCGGGTAGTAATAAAGCGGGTCCTTTCCTCTAGCTCTTGTACTCATGCACTACCTGTACAGCAAAGGAGGTAGTGAAGTAAGACTGAATATAAATGGAACGAACTGAGATACGAAAAAAAAAACTGAAAACGAATACGGCATCGATCGACGAGATAAGGCGTCGATCGACGAAAGGAAATCAACTTCAACGATCGACGAAGAATAGCGTCGATCGACGTGGAATACGAAAAAGCGAAAATACAGCCTGAATCAGTATTTCAATCACAGATTTAATAGTAAGATTAATTCTGTTCACTCCCCGGCAACGGCGCCAATTTGATCACTGTAATTTCTACAGATTAATTATAGAAATAGTGCAAATAAATTTGTAAACCCTAAAGTTATCGATCCAGGGGAATGAAGCAACGAAAAACCTTAAGTACTAAATCATAAGTTCTCAAAATACTGGTCAGGAAAATCAATTGAAAAGTTTTTGTTGTTTTGAAAATCGCAATATTTGCTAATGGAAATTAAACAGGAAATTAAAAAGCTTTTGAAGTCAAATAAGATAAGCACAGATTCCAGGGATATCTACCTATCAAGTATGACATGTATGAATGAATTGATTAATTCCCAATTTTAATTCCTCTTCGTAGTGAAACATCAGAAAATTATTACGAACTTCTTTGTTGGACAATTCGTAAAGTAGATTTATTAATTACCTATCTCCGCTCGGTCTCAAGATAAATTAACTAACTCCAAAGATCTACAGATTTATCCCTACAATCAATCTCGTTCAGTTACGACAAGAAATCAGATTATATTGTGAAAATCTCTTTCCATTGAAAGCTATCACAGTTACGTCTCAAGTAATCAACTAGATAATCCTAAGATGTGATCAGCAAATCAAGATTATGAATAAGCACAGATTTCACAAACTACGAAGGGAAGGGGAAAATAATTCAATTAATCATAACAAGCATACATTGATAGTTCGAAACCCTAGAATCTGAGAAAGGATTTAGTTACACATATTCACGGTAATATTCATCATGGAAAAATAAAACCTGAATTGCATAAAAATTGGAATCCGAAAATCTTCCCGCAGGAATTTGTCTTCAAACTTAAAACTCTAAAAATTCTTCAATACTAAATCTTGTAATTGCTCTAAGTCTCTTTTTTTCTAAAAATGAATTACATGAATATTTATAGGGGTGGAGGTGTATCATATCAAATCTAGGGCTAAAGATATGAAAAATCTCGAATTCAGATTCAGATTAGGGATCCCGCATGCGCATCGACCGTGGCTGTTTGGCGTCGATCGCTGGGCCTGGAACATCCTCGTCGATCGACGAGCATTGGCAGCGATCGACGCTGCCTTTGCTTCCGTCGATCTGCCTTTTCCCTTCGTCGAGCGCTATGCCTTCTTTGCCCCTTCTGCGCGATCTCACGGTTTTGGCCATAACTTCCTCTCCTGAACTCCGATTGACCCGATTCCAGTTGCGTTGGAGAGCTAACTCAAAGCTTCATTAATTGACATGCGCCAATAGCTCGAATTACTCTTGTGGAAGAAATCTTCATTGCTACTCTTACACATCACTGCTTTCGGAACGGTTTTCTCATGAGTTTAGGCCTAAAAACCTGCATAAACATCAAAACACACCTAAAACCACCTAATATTGACATCATGCATAAAATATATATATAAACTCAATAAAACTACATAAAATAATATAAAAATAATATAGATAAGTTTTGCACCATCCGCCCCTTTCTTTCTCTTGTATACCCATTTGCACCCTATGGCCCTAAAGCCATCCGGCAAATCAGTTTTCTGGTATACATCCATAGCAGTTATGGATTCAATTTCAGAATCCATGGCGACATGCCATTTGGTAACATCTTTGTCCTGCACTGCCTCTTCGTAAGTTAGTGGGTCAGAGTCCTCATGTCCGTCCTCCGGGCTTAAGTCCGAAGACTCACCCACAAACATGTATCTTTCTGGCTGGAAAATAACTCTCCCACTACGACGAGGCATCGGTGCCGTGTCAGTAGTAGGTGCAGTAACTTGTGGTCCAGCACTTTGCACTGAAGAACGTGTCTGTGGTGCTGTGCCTCTCACAGGTACACCCACGTCTACACGTTCTCCTTCCCTTGGAATTGCATTCTCGTTCTCAATTTCTTGAAGAACGATATCACTCCTTGACTTGTGATTACTCACATACTCGTCCTCCAAGAATCTAGCGTTGGTGCTAACAACGACTCTTTGACTCTCAGGACAGTAAAAGTAACCACCTTTCGTTTGTCTGGGATACCTTATGAACAACATTACTTTTGACCTGCTTTCTAACTTATCAGGTTCCTTCGACAGTACTTGTGCCGGACAACCCCATACTCTAGACTTGGACAAACTAGGTTTGCGACCAAGGAAGAGCTCAGAAGGCGTCTTAGGAAATGATTTAGAAGGCACCACATTAAGCACGTAAGCTGCTGTCTCTAATGCGTAGCCCCAAAACAAAATTGGTAAGTTTGCATAACTCATCATTGATCTTACCATCTCTAGAAGAGTCCTATTTCTTCTTTCAGCTACACCGTTTTGCTGGGGAGTACCCGGTGCAGTCCATTGGGATGTAATCCCATTTTCTGACAAATATTGCAGGAACTCGTTACCGATGTATTCGCCACCGCGGTCAGATCGCAGCGACTTGATAGTTTTCCCGACCTTCTTTTCTACCTCAGCCTTGAACTCTTTGAATTTCTCAAAGCATTCAGACTTGTAGCGAAGTAGGTAAACGTATTCATACCTTGAGTAATCGTCAATGAAAGTGACAAAATACTCATACCCTCCACAAGCCTGCGTGGACATCGGTCCACACAAGTCAGAATGGATCAATTCCAACACTTTCTCTGCTCGAGACTGACTAGCCTTGAAAGGCCTAGTTGACATCTTGCCCTCGATGCAGGATTCACAGACTTGATAAGGTACAACCCTGACTAAGTCCAATGTACCGTCATCTGCAAGTCTTTGAATCCGCTTCAAGCTGATGTGACCCAGTCTCAAGTGCCAGAGATATGTAAGATCCTCATCAGAAGAAGTAAGTTTTCTCTTTCTAGGATTATCAATTACGGATGAATTAAATGCAATATACATAACATATTTTGATCGAAGTAACATAAAGAGTGTAAATCAACATCTTATAATGGATAACAATGTTATTACCAATGATAAAAACAAATATCCATAAAAGTTGATAAAATTTGTCATGCCGATAAACCACGACCCATAAATAAATTCTCAAATGTACTTAATTCATCAAAACATAAGGAAAAGAAAACTCCATGAAGCTCCGTCATAAAATGTTGCCTTCATCCAGTTGGTATCTTCTTGCCATCACTCACCAGCCTTGTCGGCACGGTCCCCTGCAAAGTACAACAACATAATCAACAAGTCAGTGCTTATAGCTCTAGAAGAGCAACAACGGACTCTAATCATGCTTACAGTTATACATGCAAAATGGCATACCTTGTCTAGCTTTGTTGGCTTGACAATCTTTCCTCCAGTGCCCTTTCTTACCACACCTGAAGCACCTGTCCCTGTCAGTTGCCACCTTAGGCTATTTCCCAGCCCCACCATCCTTCACAGGTGTCTTCTTGGCCCATTTCTTAATCCCTTTCTTCCGCTTCATACTTTTCGGTACAACAGAGAGATTACCAGAAGTGGCCAAGGCAACCTTCTGAGGGTTCATGACCGATTCCGCTGCCATCAAGTCATTGGGTAACTCGTTAAGAGTATACTCTTTGTTGTTCATGACAACATTCAACCTAAAACTCTCAAAGGACTTGGGTAGAGAGTTCAGTATGATATCGACCTTAGCCTTAGCGTCGATACCTCCACCATGCACAGTTAGCTCATCCATGAGGTGAGTCATGGTAACTACGTGCTCTCTCACTGAGGTGCCATCAGTCATTTTCTTACTCACAATTTCTCTCATGAGATTGAACCTGACAGCTCTATCAGGTTCCCCATAGGTCGCCTCCAGACTCGTCATCATGTCATAGGCATCCTTATGGTGCTGATGTTGTTGCTGCAAGACTTTCGACATAGTGGTCATCATGTAGCACTTGACTACATTGTTCGATTTCTCCCACATGTTAAAAAAGTCTATATCTATTTGACTGGATTCAGCAGGTGGCACTTCGGGACGAAGTACTTGCAGAACGAACATATGTTCTTCTGCAATCAGGAGGTACTCGAGATTGCGCTTCCATTCCAGGAAGTTCGGACCAGTTAGAGTGTTTTGTGCAAGAATATTGATGACATTAGACATAGACATATCTGAAATAATAAAGATCTTAAATAAGAACATACATGTAGAACTTCGATAACAAATGCATTGAAAACCTTTTAAGAAATCAAATACAAATGTTTTCCACTAATTGCCCAAGAGATCCCACCGCAAGCTACACTCGTAGACGTTTACGATGTCACCCTTGACCAGAACTGCAGGTTTTAAGCCCCAATCCATTTAATTTCACTACCATGTCAGGATGCTTTTGACACTAGAAATTAATAATTAGTGAAAACCTTAGACCAAGCCATCTCTTAAGAATAGGGATGCAATTCTTGCATTATATTCTAAGATGCTTCTAAGCAATTAACCACAAATTTAACTCCGGCCAAAAGAGACAGTTTAGCATGGCACGTAACCATACCACACAACCCTTAAAGCTTTTGTTATCTATAATTTAAATCAATCCTAGAATACTTGTGAAAGAGATCTACGCAAGCTACACTCGTAGACGTTTACGCAAAGCCCTCCCACTATTCACATGATTTAAATTGTTTGTCTAGAAATCCGAACAACCGTACCCATGCACCTCTAGGAACTAGCAAGCTACACTCATAGACAACTAGAACGAGAGATACACTTACAGCCTAGGACCGCTTTGTGGAGGTCTGTTGATTTTAATTATAAAATCTGCTTAATATTTTTCTTTTAAAAGGTTTCTTTATGCGCACACATAATTTCTTTGTCATTATATTTTCCAAATTTTGCATGTAATAATACAAGCCCAAAATTCCCAAAATACAATCCAACAAGAAATTAATCACATAAGCATGCTTTGAAAACTGTAAATAATAAAAGCAGTAAAACATGCTTTTCCTATTATTTACACATGCTTAAATTAGAGCACATAATAAATCACATATCATACGAGGACAATTATGGCAAACAAAAATTCCTCTTGGCCCCAAAAAATAGAAAAATAAATTCTATCTATTACAATTTGAATTTGAATCTAATTTGAATAAATCCAAATCTTTTTAAAATCTTTCCAAATCTTCAAGGGCCTCCAAATCTTGATTCACCAAATCTTTTGGGATTTAGCCCTTTGTGATCTGATGATTTGCCCTAACCCTAATACAAACCCTAGGGTTTACACAGGATTCCACAAACCACCAAAACACGAGCCACCGCGACGGGGCAGCATCAGCCGACGACGACCACCGCCGCCGGACCCAGCCACCGCCCTGCGCCGCCGCCCTGTGCCGCTGCGCGCGCTCGCCTGCGCGTGCCCCCGTCCAGCCTCACGCGTGCGTAGGCTGCAAGCCGTGCGCGCGTCGCACGCCCTGGCCGCGTGCCTGCCGCGCCGCCGCCGTCCGCCGCCGTCCTCATCGGCCCTCCGTCGGCTTTGTCTTTGTTCTTCGTCCTCGACCAGTCCAATTACAGATTTTGAAAAATAAAATTACAGAATAATCATTCTATTACAATTTTTCAAATCTAATCTAATCATGGATTTTCTCGTGATTTTACAAAATTAATTCAGCCCTACAAGGATAAACCACCGCGGGCTGAATTAATTTTGTACACAATAAACAATAAATTCATACATGCATATTGAATTTAATTATAAACAAAAGAGCCATAAATCAAGAACCTGGGTCTGATACCAATTGTGGGGTTTTCCCGTGAACCGAATCACCAAAACCAAACTGAACCGGATCGATTTATGGATATTGTGCATAATTAAAATCATAATAAATCCTAGCATGCTCCTATGAATTTAATAGCCAGAATTGTGGATTGAGTAATTTACCGTAATTCGGTCGAGTTTGAATTGATCTTTTGCGTTTGAATTTCCAACTCGAATTCAACCACGCAATCCGATTTTATCTGCGGAATAAGAAATTAGATCTCTAATTTCTTAGAATAAAATCGAAAACAAAGAAATCAAGAGAAAAAGAATCTGTTCTCCAGATTAGATCTTCAGATCTGTATCCCGGTGCTGATCAGATCTACTACTGGTGAGGACTCCGTAGATCTGTGGCTTGAGCAGGACCAGAATCGAAATTCTCCTCCTTCTCCTCTTGGGATCGGCGCCTCCTCTCTCTCTTCCCTAGGGTTTTGACTGATTTGAATAATCACAAAAAGGTGGCTAGGGTTTCCAGAGAGAGTGGTCTATTTATAGACCCAGGGTTTTATCCCTAATGAGCTACTGGGCTCAATTCAGCACATTTATTTGGGCCAGACCTGGGACCTAATGCAAATAATAAAGTGATCCTATAAATTAATTAATTCCCATGTCCACAACCCAAGACACAATTAATTAATTAATATTAATTTTTTTTCACCACACAATTAATACTGACCTACCCCTTTATTACCACGTTATGAGAACGGGCT
>JAPKLW010000973.1:30584-94599 GCA_026898455.1 Plectranthus barbatus | reverse complement strand
AATTAATACTGACCTACCCCTTTATTACCACGTTATGAGAACGGGCTGCATTAATTGAGAATCCCCATATTTAAGGTTACCGGACATCCATTAATTAATCGGAGCCTCTGACAAGCTCTAACTACAATTAATTAATATCTTATAATTCCTGTGTAGTACCACTCAAACCTTATCACTCGTGCCTGAACTTAATTAGCCTGCAGGACTTTGACACGATGAATGTTATTGAGCTCCTCAGGGAATGTCCCCATCCTATTACTCGGATATGGTTACCTAAACCCAGTCTCAGGCGGTACTACATGAACTGTTGTTACCCAAGATGCGGATATACGAGCACGTTACTTAGGCTCTCCACCATGGCAAGTTAAAGCAACAGTCAACCCGTGCAAACCCCTGAACCTTCGTTAGGGTTTGGACTCAAATCAATATAACGAGATCTTGCATTCGCTGATGTCAGACAGATGAATACATCTCACTGCGCTCCATCAATACGCCACCTCTGTGTACCAACATGTCAAGTAACCAAGACAGACTACTTATTCTGACAATGCCGCAGCCATCCGGACAGACGTATCCTCATACGATGTCTCGGCTGTGATCAAGTTTATGTCTCACGAGGTCAAGTGATCATACTGTCTTCTGCAATCTACAACACGCCGTATGATCGTCCTTATCGGTAAGACAAGAGGATACCATTGTTCATACATGTAAGATTGTTAACAGATAGCAGAAATAAACCGTTGTATACTCATTATAATGAATGCTTTCAGCATACAAAACCCATCAAGTAGCACTTGTGAACTTCAAGAGAAGAATATTGCTTGTAATAAGGAAGATCCCGGAGGTTTCGTAGTCGGATGTAAGATTGGAGACAAGTGTATTTAGAAGGCATTGTGTGATTCCGGAGCGAGTGTCAACCTTATGTCATGGGACTTATATAAGGAGTTGGAGGTTGGGAACCTCAAATCTACAAGTCAAGTGCTCCAATTGGCTAATCATGCTTTATTTTGCCCAAATGGGGTGGTTGAAGATGTCCATGTCGAAGTGTTGATGTTTACCTTCCCGGGAGATTTTCTTGTAGTCGACATGGAGAATAAGGGGGTATACAACTGATCTTCGGGAGGCCGTTTTTGCACATAGCCGATGCTTTGTTTGACATGAAACATGGTAAACTTACATTCCGTTGTTGTGGCAAGGAAGTAGTGTTTTCTTTACCTTCGAAGAATGTGGATGCAAGTGAAGTTGAGAAAGCTGGGAAAAAGAAGAGGATGAATGATGTGCTTGATCCAGGTTTAGATATCATTAGTGAGGAGAATGAAGTCTACAAAGATCCGGGGGATGAAGAGGAACTTGATCAAATTCGTATGAAGAAAGCTCGAGTGGATACGGATCCACCACGAAGTGCAAGAAGGAAGCTTCTTTTCCCGTAGGAGCATGTGATCATTGACCGAGGTATGAGTTCCGGTTCAGCACCTTTTGACCACGATTGACATGAGGTATGATCGTCGAGCTTTCGACGTTAAACAAACGCTTATTGGGAGGCAAACCAATGTTTAAATTTTGTTACTTTTCATTTTTTGAATAATGGTTTGTTAGTGATTTTAGTTGAATAATGTGGTTTGTTGTTGTGAAGGGTTCCAAATTATTTGTGGTGCTACACTTTCATTTGACAATGTGTGTATGAAGGATAGAAAGGATGGAAGGCAACATGATTGGGAAGATGTCGAAAAAAGGGTAAAAATTGGCGAAAGCAGGGGTAGCTCGGCCGAGTGGTGCAGGCTCGGCCGAGCTGGGTCGAACAATTCGGACAGAGACCTCGCTCGGTAGAGCGAGGCAGGCTCGACCGAGCCCAAGTGTGCCAGGCAGCCCGCACGGACAGACCCTTCGCTCGGCCGTGCCGCGCGCAGTTTTAAAAGCTCGGGCGAGCAATTGCTCGACCCATTTGCATCTCGGTCAAAACTTCTCTTCTAAAATTTTCTCCCATACTTTTGTGCATTGAATTGTTCTTATCTCACCCTTCAATTTTTATTATGGCTAGCAAACGAGCACGGAGTGAGGGTTCTTCTTCAAGTGGATGCCCAAAAGGATTTGACGACAAGGAGTTTGCCAAATACAAGAAATTGGCGAAGCGACAAGCTGTTGGCACCAAGTATTTGTGCCGGGAGACGTTGAGTGCAATGAAATTAAAGGAAGATGTATGGAGTCTACTCAAAGGTATTGGGTGGAAGAAGTTGCTCAAGGCGAATTGGCCCGGATACATGAATTTGTCAAGGGAGTTCTTGGCCTCAATCATTGTCATGAAAGGTGCAGGGGGAATCCCATTATCTATGAAGTTCAAAATTCGAGGTAAAGAGTATTTCTTTCAACGTGCTCAAGTTGATGAGATTTATGGGTGTGATTCGGAATCTGTGTTTATACATGAGAATGTGAGATTAGGAGATTTTTGGGAAGAAATTTTGGGTATTCCTTCGGGTCAACATTTCAATATTAAGAATTGTTGTGCTATTGCTATTAGGAATCCAGTGATTAGGTATATTCATAAATTTGTTGGTGGTTCTGTTTGTGGGAGGTATGAGTCTAGTAACGGGATTATGCTGGAATTGTCTATGCTTTATGCTTTGATGAATGGTATTCAATTTTCTTTGTGGGCAATGCTGATGGATGCATGGAGTCGGGTTGCAAGTACAAAAACTCGTACTTTTAGTTGTGGAATGATTACTCTCATTTTTGAGAAAATTGGTGTGGAGTTAACGGGTAATTTTGCTCCTTCTGTGTATCTTGACACCGATTCTTTGCTTGCTGGGAGGTTTCTTGTGCCTGATCCTTGTGGTAGTAGTTATTACTATAATTTTGGGGAAAGGGTGTTGGAACTCCCTTGTGATGGGTTGACTACTTTCGAAGATTTGGGGGATCACTCTAACTGGTTACTTAATTCCGAAGATCACCAATCTTTTGTTGGAGTTCTTTCACCTGATGGATTTTTCAGTTCTTTGGCCGAACTGAGAGAGCGCGGTGAGTTACATGATGAAGGCCCAAGCACCCGAGCTCCTTCACAACCCACACAGTCTTCGGCTACAGAATGGCAGCGACAGATGATGACGATGCTCACTAGGACAGCTGATACTGTTGATGCTTTGTCTTCTTCTTTGCAGGGTTTGGATATGAGGTTGAATTCTCTACATGATGATTTTGCTATTTTCCAAGAGGGTTACACGGTGGATCAAGCCACCATTGCATCGAGGTTCGATGGTATTGACCGACATGTGGAGATCCTGCAGGGAGATGTTCGTGAGCTCCATCGCCGAGTGCCAGTTCTTTATTCTTGTCGTCCTCGTCAACCACCACCTACAGATCAAGGGGAGTAAGAGCGCACCAGTTACCTTTTTACAAACTTAGTCTCACTTGACTAAGTTTGGGGGGAGTGGTCGGTATCCGGTGCTCTTCTCTTGTTTACTCTTCTATATTTATCCTTAGTTTAGATTAGTTTGTTGAATTTGAATAACATTGGTCATTCGATATTGTTGTAATATGATATTGATCTACTCTTGTTTGATTGTGGATTTATGATGTTGAATTTGATTTGATTCTATTTCTATTGAATGGTTGTGATGAATCATTTCGCGAGCTTGCATGAGTTGAATTCTTTCTATTTGGCTTTGGTGTGTGGATATGTCCAATGGTTTGGTATGAATGGTGGTGCTAGTGGATAAATGTTACTCCCTCCGTCCCATTGAAGTAGTCCCATTTTCCTTTTTTGTTTGTCCCATAGATTAGTCCCACTTTCCTAAAATAGCAAACTTTTTCACTCACCAATAAAATATTAATTCCACTACACTCACAACTCTTAAATCCCGCGCCGAAAAGATTTGGGACTACTTCACCGGGACGGAGGGAGTATAATTTTTCTTGAGATTTTGGTTTGTGGTAAGTTTGGTGGATATGAGAGCTTTATTAACTTTATTATGCTCAATTGTTTGGTGGTGTTGTATTGATGTTTAGTAGGTGCAAATAAGGAATGGAGAGCGGTTTGATCATGTCTACCGATGGGTAACACCTTCTATAGTTTCTCTTACCATTTAGCTTCAATTCAATTGTTCATGGCATGTAGATTGTTAATTAGGATGTTGTGTGCTTGTCGTGTGTGTATGATGAACCCAAACGAGAATTGGAGATTTGAATCATGATCTACTTTGTAAGGCTTAAAAATTTGCTTTGACCAATGATAGGGCATAATCTAGTTGTTAAGGCATGCTCGAATTGCACTTTTGAATTGCCGAGTTTTGTGCGAGGTTAATGCCTAGGACTTGACAAAAGCCGAGAGTTTTTGAGCCTTCATATTGTCATACTTTGATCGATTGTGAGTGGCAAGGTTGAGAGCACAAAATCTAGAACTTGAATATATTCTCTATCTATTGGACACGAGTTTGGTAACTAAAAGATGATCTTAGGCCATCAATTCTTAGTCCTTCCTTTCACTTCGGGAGTATAATGTGGTTGGTATCATAATTTTGCCCTTCATACCCTTGATTCCCGTGATTGAGCTTAATGGAGAATTTTCTTTTATTAGGACAAAATTTTGGGGGAATGAGTGTATGAGGGTGAAAACGGAGACAAGAGTTGGGATGGGAATCATTTGGTATCTTTGAGTTGTGATTGTTGAGGCAATAAAGTATGATTGTAGGATTTGTATGAATCCGAGAAAAATGAGCACCAACAAAAATTTTGGGTGCTAGAAAAAAAAATAGAGAGAAAAAAGAAAAAAAGAAAAGCACCGTGAAAAAATGAAGGTGCTAGAAAAAGGAAATGAGAAAAAGAAAGATAGGAAAAAAAAGGGAAAGAGAAATGTTGTGAATAAAAGCCTCAAGGTTAGAAGTGGATTGAAGAGAATAAGTTTGGGGGTTTTGGGAAATGGAGAAGTTGTCACTTTTAGCCCAAAACCACCTACCTTTTAGTAAGACACGTTAAAACCGAAAAAATGACATTTTTTATTTTAGGAACCAACTCATTGTAGTATAGTGGTGAGAATTGTTTCAAGCCTATGGAAATTGTGCTCGATATCTTGTGAATGAGTGAATTCATCAAACCCTAAACACGTAAGGGAGTGCTTTCATTTCTTTATCCAATATTGATGAGTGGTTTAAGTCATTAGCATTAACCGTGTCACAAAGTTAGGTGATAATCTCGTTCGATAAGAGCATGCCAAGATGACTATGATGAGCTATAAGGTTGTTTGATGAGGTTTATTGATTGCTTTACTTTGTTTTGATTGAGGACAATCAAAGGTTCAAGTTTGGGGGATTATGATATGTGTTTAAAATGACCTATTTTTTGATGTGTGAGCGTGCATGTTTGTGGCCATTTTACCCTCATATCATATACTTTCGTTGTTCTTTTGTCTTGTTTTTGTGTTTTCGTGTTTGAAATGTTGTAGGACGTGTTTTGAGCATAATATGGCATATTGGTGGAGTTTTGGAGGAATATCGTCCGAGGAGGTTAGGTTCGTCCGAGCAGAGCGAAAGGAGAGTTTCGGAGGCTTGGAGGAATTGCCCGACCGAGCGAAGCAGGCTCGGCCAAGCTGAGCCGGACAGAGGGCTCGCTCGGCCGAGCAGTGCAGGCTCAACCGAGCCTGGCTGACAGAGAGCAGGCTCGGTCGAGCGGGTCTGGCTCGGCCGAGCCATATCGTGTTTCCCGAATTGTTGCGGTTCCCAGGATGGCTCGGGCGAGCCTTGGTTGGCTCAGGCGATCCGAGGCCCTGTTTGCTCGCCTATAAAAGGGGAAAATCAGTTAATTGAAGAACTTTTGCCAAAAATTAGAATAACCGTCACGATACTTTTCCCTAGATTCATCTCAAAACCTCTCCCCAACCAAAATCAAGGGGAATCAAGCCACATTCCATCCATTTGGTGAAGATTGAAGAAGGAAGAGAGGTAGATTGGATTCAAGAAAGACAACCGAAGAAGATCAATCATTGACCTTGAAGTATTGTAATGAATTCTTTCAATTCTCAATTTGTTTAGTACTTAACTCAAGGTATGGAGAACTAATTTCATTAGTGAGTGTTGTATTAATGATATTGTGATGGATTGAATCGATTATTCTTGTTTACTTTCCTATGAGGGGTTGATTTGCATTTGAGCTTGTTCTTGCCTATTAGGTGTAGGTAATAGCCAGCCTTTAGGTAGTTGACGTGAACGTTGCAGCCAACACGCGGATGGAATCGTTGTGATAAGTGCATAATCTTATAGTTCTAGTTCCAATCCATGTGCGGTGCTAGGATTGTAGGGCGATAATCAACGGACGATTGGGAGTGGCCTAGGAGTTAATAACGTAGCTGTTTGCAATTTCTAGTGTCATCTACCGCTAGTTATCCGTAGTAAGTGACTAGCGACATTAGAGTCGGTTGCTCAACCTCATAGGAATTAAAATTCGTTTGCAACATAACTTGGTTTAATTCGGAACAATTGAAGTTTACAAACACTCACTATCTTCTAAGATTGTTGGATTTGTTATCTTAATCTACCTAAACCATTGATTGAATTGCTTGATTGGAGAAGTTAGCAAATTGTTAAATAATTGATTGTTTGCATTTAAAGCTTAGTTTACAATTCATTGCCTAGATATATGAAAATCAACGACTTTTGTGTAACCTAGCTATTAATACCCTTCAATTGAGTAGATGATATCCACTTGAGAGAATTAGAAAAGAGACCGGATTTATAAATTTAACGTGTTAATTGTGTGTGCTTCACAAGGCTACCAGGAACACACCGGTGGATAATAGAATCGGCATATCGGCGCCAAAGGTACGGATCCTCCCAATAGTAGAATCAGACCTCCTTCCAAAATCTCTTCCTTTCCTATGGGGTAGACTCCGGAGGGGTAACTCCACTCACCAAGTAATTGGTATAGTCAGCGTACCAAGGGGTCTTGTTCCAATAGTACTCCTTGAGGCCCCTATCTTTGCATACATAGACCTGTTCATCAGGGAAAGTCTCTTGGATCCTCATCTTCTGATCATCCCCCTCAACCGGGTACTCTAACCTGGAGAGATGGTCGACAAATACATTCTCACAGCCCTTTTTGTCCTTGATCTCCACATCGAACTCCTGAAGCAACAACATGTATCGGATCAACCTGGGCTTGGCATCCTGCTTAGCAAACAAAAACCTGATAGCAACATAGTCAGTATAAACAATAGTTTTCGACCCTATCAAGTAGGGCCGAAATTTGTCAAAGGCATACACAACAGCAAGCATCTCCTTCTCCGTGGTGGTGTAATTGCATTGGGCAGGGTTCATGATCTTGCTGGCATAGTGGATGACATGGAAAAGCTTCCCCTTCTGCTGCCTTAGAACCGCTCCAACTGCATAATTGCTAGCATCACACATGAGCACAAAGGGCTCATCCTAATCCGGAAAAGTGAGGACTGGAGCATTCACCAATGCCTTCTTCAACTGCCCGAAGGCCTTCAGACAATCTGCATCAAAAACAAAAGAAACATCTTTATCAAGCAGATTACAGAGTGGTCGAGAGAGTTTAGAGAAATCCTGTATGAATCGGCGATAAAACCCGGCATGGCCTAGGAAACTCTGAACTCCCTTCACATTCAGTGGTGGCAACATCTTCTCAATTGCCGTGATATTGGCCTTGTCCACTTCCAAACCTTCAGAGGACACCTGGTGTCCTAGTATGATTCCCTCTTTCACCATGAAGTGACACTTCTCCCAATTCAAGCATAGGTTTGTCTCAGTGCACCTTTCCATCACCGTAGCTAAATTCTGCAAGCAAACATCAAACGAGCTACCAAAGACAGAAAAGTTATCCGTAAAAACCTCCATAATGTGCTCAATAAGATCATGAAAAATAGACATCATACACCTCTGAAAAGTAGCAGGTGCATTGCACAAACCAAAGGGCATCCTCCGGTGGGCAAAAACTCCATATGGGCAAGTGAAAGACATCTTATGCTGATCTTCCGGAGCCACTACAATTTGGTTATAACCAGAATATCCATCAAGGAAACAGTAATAAGGATAACCTGCTAATCTGTCGAGCATCTGGTCAATGAAGGGTAGAGGGAAGTGATCCTTGCATGTGGTGGCATTCAGAGCTCGATAGTCGATGCAAAACCGCCATCCTGTGACTGGTCTCGTTGCCAGATCTTCGCCATCCTCATTCTTCACAATCTGCATTCCCCCTTTCTTGGCCACAACCTGTGTCGGACTCACCCATTGACTATCGAAAATGGGATAGATCATCCCATTATCTAGAAGCTTCAATACTTCCTTCTTCACGACCTCTTGCATTGTAGGGTTGAGTCTTCTATGGGCTTATCTCTTCGGCTTAGCCTCCTCTTCCAAATTGATCCTGTGTTGACATATGGTTGGACTGATTCCTTTGATATCTGCCAGTGTCCATCCAATAGCTGACTTGTGGTCCCTCAAAATTCGTAGCAGCTTCTCCAACTCTGTAGAAGTAAGAAAAGAAGACACAATTACAGGATAAGTGTTGTCAGGACCCTAATAAGCATATTTTAAACGAGAGGGGAGAGGTTTAAGCTCCAAAATAGGTGGTTTGGGTCCTTTTTCCGCCCCGGGTGCGGCTGTGTCGACCAACACAACCTCTGTGTCGACCGAGACAGAGGCTACTTGCTTCTTCTTCTTCCTAGACTGCCTATTGACTGGGTGGTTTTCGGCAACTCTGTCAATCGACAGGATTCCTGTCGATTGACAGGATGGTAAATTTCCAGTGGTCGACGTTGGTTTTGTGTCGAGCAAAACAGAGGTACTTGCTCGAATTTTTTCTCCTTCTTTCACAAACTGGATTGGCAGGGGCTCCCTTTTGTTCTCCTTTGCCCTGGACTACTCCTCCTTCACATCTAGCTCCACAATAAAGTCCAGAAGCTCGTCACAAGCTTCATCTAGCTCTGAAAAGGCAAATTAGGAATGGTGAAGACATTTTTCCAGATAATCATTTTCAGAATGAAAAGAAAGTAAAAGAGAAGAAATCACCGGATCAAAGTTGTCTATCACATGACATTCCTCTTGGTAACTTTAATCATCATGTTTTTGCATGGACTTGAAAATCTCGAAGGTCACAGACTCATTGTCGACTCGGAATGTCAGCTTCCCATCTCGAATATCGATCAGGGCTCCTCCGGTCCTCAAAAATGGTCTCCCCAGAATCAGCGGGATATTGTGATCCTCATCCATATCCAAAACAATGAAATCAGCTGGAAGTATGAAATCTTTAACTTTTACCAAGACATCCTCCACAATTCCCCTACGATAAGAGATCGATCTATCAGCCATCTGAAGAGTGATGGTGGTCGGCTTGATATTTCCAATCTTATGTCTCTTGAAAATCGACAACGGCATCAGATTGATGCTTGCTCCAGAATTGCAAAGCACCTTGCCAAATGTCTCACCACCTATATATAACACAAGAAATAGTGAATGAACCCGGATCCTCTCTTTTCAGAGGCCGCTACTTCTGAATAATAGCACTGCATTCCTCAAATAGGTTCACCGTCTCGTGCTGTAGTATAGGTCTCTTCTGAGCGACCATATCCTTCAGGAATTTGATATACCCCGACTCTCTTGCACCTTCTTCATATTCTCTAAAAACCGTGCATACCACTTATTCATCTTCTTTTTGGCAAACCGCTGCGGAAACGGCATCGGGGGCAGATTTTCACCGGGGCCTGGCGGCTGTGTCGATTGACGGGGAGGCATGTCAATCGACACGCTAGCTTCTGCATCGATTGCTGAATCTGGCCCTTTATCTCGATCGACAGGGGCTCTGTCGATCAAGACAAAGGCATCTCCCGCGGGCTCCTCCTCCTTTTCGCTCCCTTCTTCGGCCTCAGATTTGGCCCCTTTCTGGTCGGGTCCCTTGTAGGACTTTCCACCCCTCAAGGTGATGGCATTAACCTGATTACTCTGATTCTTCGGGTTTGCCTGAGTGTTGCTCGGTAGCTGCCCTTGTTTATGTTGTGATCCAAGGAATGCGGCAATCTGGCTGATCTGTGTCTCGATCATCTGAGCATGCTTCTCCACTCTATCCACTTTGGTGTTGATTCCTTGCACCTCTTTCTCCAACTGCCCAACTCTTTTATCAGACCCTTGCATGAACTTGGCTAGGATTTCCTCAAGGTTCAGCTTCTTCTTTGGTTCCACAATTTCTCCATCCTCCACATTGAATCCTGCAGGAGGTTGCTCGGCAGCATCAGGATTTGAATATGAGATACCTGGGTGATTCCTTGTCTTGTTGGGATTGTAGCCTTGATTGTAGTTCTGATTATACCCTTGATTGTAGCCCTGATTTTGTGAATATCCTCCTCGGTTGTTATTCTGATAACCACCTCTTTGGACAAAATTAACATCAGCGGCATTAGTCTCACAAGAAGAGGACAAAACTGGATCGACAGCAGCAATGGTTTGTCCAGATTCCATCTTGGCAAAGTCTTCTCTCAGCTTCTTGATCTCTCCCAACAAATCTACCTCAGGTTTTGCTACCTTCTCCACAGCTTTGACTGGTTCCTTGCGAATATTCGACCATCTTTGACTGTTAGTTGCCATCTTCTGAAAGAAGGGCATGGCTCTCTTGGGACCCTTTGTCATCGCGGAGTCCCCCAATGTGGAATCCACCAGTTCGACAGTCCTTTCATTCAATCCTTCATAAAAAGTCTCAGCTTGATCTGCCAATGATAACCTGTGGCCAAGACATACTCTAAGCAACTCTTTGTATCTCTCCCAAGCCTCATAAAAATTCTCATAATGTCTCTGAGAAAACCTATTGATATCCTTATTCCTTTGCCTGATGACACTTGGGGGAAAGAAATTCATCAAGAACGCATTCCTCAATTCCTTCCAAGTGCTAATATTGGTTTTATCCAGAGCAGAAAACCATGATTGGGCCTTGTCTAGCAGAGAAAAGGCAAAGAGCCTCATCCGCATGACACTTTTGCTGATTCCATTGATTTTGACCGTGTTGCAGAGCATGATAAATTTGTCAAGATGAGCATATGGGTCCTCAGTAGCTCGGCCCCCATATTGACTCTGCTGAACCATCTGTACCAAACCAGTCTTCAGCTCAAAGTTATTGGCGTTGATGCCAATGCTAAAATCAGTCTCCTGGAACTTAGGTCTGTATCTTTTCTGGATAGCATCTTCATCCTCATCAGCCTCAAACCCTAGATCGGCATCCTCATCTTCGTCATATGAAGATTCTTCGGGTGGATTATTGTCCCGAGGATTCCTATTATTGGCTCTTTCCTGCTCCAATATAATCATACGCTCCCGCATGGCGTGCATCTCTCTCAAGAGTTCAGCTGTCTGCTCGGGAGTAAGGTTGAGGATATTCTCTTGATTTTCTTCAGCCATTTTGACAGTTTCTTTGCTAGAAGCGACTTCCTCTCGGTTTCTCCTGCTGTTGTTTCTTCTGCACATAGCCTCAATTTTAGGGTCGATTGGAATCGGTGCTTTACCACTCCTACTTGTGTTCATAAACTACCTGAAAATAAGTCGAGGGAAGAGTGAGTAAACACAAAACATCAAACAAACTAAAAGAAATTAACTGACATACAAAATAAACAAATTTATTTTACTAAATCCTTCTCATTGCTTCATCTAGGGTTTCTTCCACTACCTTGACTATATTGGTGCCTCAATTCTATTGTTCTATATTATCTATTTTGGATTGATTAGGCCCTCACAATTCTGGGAATCAACCCAAAATATCTCATACTAATGAAGAGATGTGGACTCTTTTAATATAAAAATATCAGTAGTCCTTTATTTTTCAATGTGGGACAATGAGTATCCATAGCCAACTGAAATATAATTAACGAACCTCTCAGAACAATAATATTAGACACGTAAAATATAAATATTAAACAAATTTCTCATTAATTATATGCATATCACAATAATTTATCCAAGGACAATTGCTCAAAAAACCTAAACAATTAAGAGTTACTATTAATAGATAATTTATATGAATAGCCTCTATCTTATATCCACATTAAATGTCTCATGCGAGCTTATGTGGACAATTATTATTATTATAGATTTTAAAACTAATTCCTAATATCATTTTCAATTTTGAATTATATTACGATTTGTAACACTTCCATTTCAAGTGGATATACGAGTTCGTTCTTGATTATTAAAAAAAAATGCCATAAAAAACTATTTTCGTACCCTCAAAATTCAAAACCAATACATGCATGCACCTCTTATAAAAATTAAAATGTCTTATTTATTTAAACAAAACATCTTTTATATTTTATCGCTCTAAAAAACTTAGTCTAACCAAGGAAAATAATGCTACTATTTCTTTTGAATATCATCAATCAGAGTTATTAATCTACATATAGAAATATAATAATTAAAACATAACATTCATATTATATAGGAAACATAATATATATATATATATATATATATATATATATATATAATATATAGGGAGTGATCATATGAGAATCATAGTTACCATGTGAAAATAAGAACAAATCTCGTCCATCCAAAATATGAAATCAACAGCTGAGATTAAATTTCCTCTGTGTTTCATTATTATATGTATTGACTTTCATTATTGTAAAATGAGGGGTAATTTTGTACTTAATGAATTCAAATCTTTTTAGAATTTTAATTTAAATCTTGCGATCTTTCTTTCCTTTGCGATTTGCGATCTTCATTCCTTTTGTGATTATATATTTTCTTCATTCATTCTCTCTGTGAAATTTGCTCGCCATCATCTGCGTTCGTTATTTTTTGTGTTCGTCATCGTCGTCGGCGAGTTATGGATCCTTTAAAAGGTAAGAATTGATAAATTTCATCCGTTACATAATAGAATCAGTTGTTTTCTGTTCCAGATTACGGTGATAGAATCGAAGATTCATTGTATGGGTTAATGATGATTTGTTTCCAGATTTTGAATTAGGTTTCGTAGATTGCTGTTTATGGTTTGGTGTTTTCACTCTTAATTGTTTAATTTGAAGATGTGCATTATATATCGTTATGAATTGCATTATATATTTGTAGTACTTATGTTATATCTGAAAGAGTTACGTACTTTCAAATTTGTTTTGTATCTGCATTATATAATGTTATGGATTGCATTATTGTTTTGTAATAGTTGCATTATATGTGAGCCAGTTATAATTAGATTATGAAGGTTCTGTTTCGTTATCAGAATTCATTATATAGTGTAAATACATGCATTATATAGTTATGAATTTTGCATTATATATTTGTAGTACTTAGGTTATATTTGAAAGAGTGATTATTAGTGTACGTACTTTCAATTTTTTTTATATCTGCATTATATAATGTTATGGCTTGCATTATTGTTTTGTAATAGTTGCATTATATGTGAGTCAATTATAATTAGTTTATGGAGGTTCTGTTCCGTTATGAGAATTCATTATATAGTGTAAATACATGCATTATATAGTTATGAATCTTACATTATATGTTATAAGTTTCAAATTTAATTCATGTTTTTTTCTGTACAGATTCGTTTGTTCCAAAGTGTGATAACACAACACCAAGCAGATGTAGAAGATAGGTGATGTGGTGTGCCTTGTTGGCAATGTGAGATTGTTGAGATCTTGGAGGCTCACCATCTCTCACAGACTAAGCATCCCTTGGCCAAAGCCTTCATTGACCTCAACTAGCTCTTTACATCAACTCTGTATAAGATTGAGAGCTAACTGTGTTGAGATTGATGATTGATGATAATTGAGGAGGTTCTGTCCCTTGTTTGTTCCACAACGGATTGTATTGCTATTATTGTATTGTTATTTGTCAACTTCATTCTTGCAACTTGTGATGTTTCTAGAAAATGTTCAATGAGTGATTGTAACTTGTTTTAATTCAGATTTAATTATAATTTTATTCGCAAGCCACAATTTACGTTGCTTTTGCACATTTATTTTTAATTAATTAAAGAAGAAAAAACACATTGAAATTATATTAACATATTTTTTAAGTTCAACATATAATGATATATAATGATAATATTTGTAGTATATAATGATAGTCCATAAACTATATAATGCAGGTCTGCTTTGTTTGATGAAACCCACTGTTTTGAATTATATTAACATATTTTTTAAGTTCAACATATAATGATATATAATGATAATATTTGTAGTATATAATGATAGTCCATAAACTATATAATGCAGGTCTGATTTGTTTGATGAAACCCACTGCTTTGAATTATATTAACATATTTTTTAAGTTCAACATATAATGATAATATTTGTAGTATATAATGATAGTCCATAAACTATATAATGCAGGTTTGCTTTGTTTGATGAAACCCACTGCTTTGAATTATTACACATGTTAATAATATTTGTGTATTCGTGTGAAATTAGAAGGATAATATATAATGATAGTATCTTCTCTATATAATGATAGTTTGTGAACTCTATAATGCATGTAAGTTGTATGTGTATTAAGAAGGTTATTCAAGGGCGAATTTTAATTATAGGCTAAAAGACTAAATTGCCCTATAATGCAGGTTTTTGGGGAAAAAATGCCCGCGTTTTTTTATTAAATCTGGATTGTTGATTGAGCGAGATCTACGGCCGAAAATGGTTCTTATTTCTTATGGTAAGAGCAGTTCTCACTGGATCACATCCCTATATATATATATATATATATATATATATATATATATATATTCTTGAATCATTTTTACTTGTGAATGCTTTTATTCGTATCATCATATGAATGTAGTCGTGAAGTATTATTTGAAGATGTACGCATGCATTAATTAATGGAAAAAATAGGGATTTATATTTCCATTTTTTACAAATTAAGAATATTCATCATAATATTTTTCGTTATATAATTAATTACAATTAAAAATTTTATTTTTTTAATAAAGCCTTAATGAAAAAAAAAAATATAAATATATATAATATTTCAATTAAAGATTCCGGCTATACTAATCAAAAGACAAGATTATGAAAATAAAAATACATTAACAATCCAATTAGAATATATTAAAAAAAATTAATTATTTTTTAGATATAAATATCATATCAATGCCAAATAATGCTAATATGATCGTGAGTCGGTGCCACGTCGCAATGAAAGGATAAGTTATCGATGAAGGATGAACTTTCCTAACGTGGTCATTTTAATTTGGATAAATTATGAGAGGATAAAATTTTCTAACAAAATTAAATTTGGTAATATATATAATTAATTTCATAACACAAAAATAAATCAAATATATTTTCCTAGTTTATAAAAAACTTAAACATATTTTCTTATTTTTTTCCTTAATTAATCAATCCTTCATCCATTATCATCCACACCCACACTCCCACTATAAAACAAATTAAACTCACCATCGCCATTCCCACACCAAGCTCTCAAACATGCCTTCATCACTAAATCATCACGTCTTCCTAATCCTCCTCTGCTGCATCCTCACACGCGCCGCCCCTGGCCGTTGGGACCTCCTCCTCTCCAACGCCGGAGTATCAGCCATGCACATGCAGCTCCTCAACTCCGACCGCGTCCTCATCTTCGACCTAAACAATGCCGGCCCCTCCAACATTTCCTTGCCCGCCGCCAAATGCCTCAACCACGCCGACTGCACTGCCCACTCCGTCGAGTACGACGTTACTTCCGGCTCCGTCCGCCCTCTCACGGTGCTCACCAACACCTGGTGCTCCTCCGCCTCCGTCGCGGCAGATGGCACCGTCTTCCAGACTGGTGGAAACGACTTTGGTGGTCGCGTCGCCAGAGTGTACAAACCATGCACCGATAACTCCTGCGACTGGCAGGAGTTCAAAGATGGGCTCACGCAGCCGAGGTGGTACGCCACCGATCACATTTTGTCGGACGGTAGAGAGATCGTCGCGGGCGGGAGAGGTCAGTTTAACTACGAGTTTTATCCGAAGAGGCCGCCGGCGGATACCTCGTACGACCTGCCGTTTCTTGCTCAGACAAATGATCCCAACATTGAGAACAATCTGTACCCCTTCGTTTTCATGAACGTTGATGGGAATTTGTTCTTCTTGTTGGTAATTCGGGTACTTTGTAATAAATTCCCGATGTGAAATATTTAATTTCGTCGTAATTAAATATTACCAACATAATCTACGCGAAGAGTAGATGATCGTGGTATATTTGTTTTCTCAAATCCGAATCCCGGTGAGTGAGAAATGAGTCCACGAAGTGATACGGTTGGTGGGTTATTACACAAGTGTGATGTAATAAGTGAACTGTCCCACAATGATACATTAATGTAATTAATCTATATTTTGAGGTGTGTAAACATGTGTTGCAATTTGAAAACATGTGTTGCAATTTGAATGTGGGAGTTACACCACATTTTATGTGTTGCAATTGAATGTGCACATTTTGCACATATTGAATTACACAAAAGTGCAACGACATGTTGCATCATTTGAATGTGGGAGTTACACCACATTTAACACCTCACCATGAAGAGTCTTGAATGGCTCGTCGGTTACAAAACCGTAACGTCTCCAGCATTGATGGAGAGACATGCTCCCCCTAGTGGAACTCGCCTATAAATACACTTGCATTGTGTTGTCTCTTGTTCCCCGGTTCCCCAAACATTAGACAACTCTCGTAGCCAGAGATACTGCAACTTTTCCCTCATATTGCTGCATCTTTTTTGTTCTTCTTCTGCAACTCAGTTTCACCTCTGTTCAGTTTGCCGGAGCCTTTGCGACTTGTGGTGCTGCCTCGTAAAGGACGAAGCCGTTTTACCTTTGGGGACAAACCGCCATTAGACGAGCACTACGTCGGCGTATTTGTCTTGCGGGAAGAGGGCTTCCTCGACTCGGCTGTGCTTTTGCACTTCTTTTTTTTTATTTAATATTGTGCTTTTGCACTTCTTTTTTTTATTTAATATTGTTATTTCATTTTATTTAATTATTCTCGTACTAGCATTACCTGCAGATATAGTTGTAAAAACCTGCTGTACTAGATATAATAATTTGCAGTGTTTTCAGTTATTCTCCACAGATCTTGTAACCAACAATCGCAAGACAAATATCTACTTCTCAAGATCTAGGATGGCTGATCACACTCTCAGTGGTGGTGGAGGAAGCAACTCCAACAATGGTCCTAAGCTCCCTCCGAATGCCCAAGCCGAAAGCCTTGTTGATGATGAACCCTTCAACAATCGAATGATTGCTTTGATATTTAATCTAATGTTGATTATTACTCTTTGTATATTTGTGGAAAAATATTTAATTTTTGACATGTTCCTTGTGTAGGATGATGTCAATATTGTGGAATTGAAGAGGCAACTCATGTTCAAGATTGAATTTGGGGCTTGCGTGTGTTTTTCCAATGTCTCTTGCAATCGTGCAATTATGGGAACTTGTGGAATGATGAGTCCATCATCTGATGAATGGAGAAGATGAATATTGGAGGAAGAGAAGTTGTAATTATTTTGTTTTCCTCCATGTTGTCAATTATTTTTTTATTTTGATAGTTTGGTAGATTCATAGTGAATGAGCTATTGTAATGTAATTGTAAACACTATGAAAGAGGAAAAGGATAAAAATGTTGGCACGACTATGTATGTCGTGGCCATGTACCTTGAGTACAAAATGGTAGACTCTCGGTCGGTCATGAAACAAGTGCATTATGCATTGTGTTTATGTCGAAGGGATGGTCTTACCGGATGAGTTCACCATTGTGGTGATGATTGAATCCTTCGTGGTAGGATTTCAAGAGCTAACTTTTGCATTAAGCATATGTTTGACTCTTGAGGGTGTTATTGTCAAACTTCAAATTGAAGAGGACAATAAGAATGGTAATCCTAAATTCTTGATTGAATGGGATGCTAAAGCCAATCAAAGGTGGTAACTAAGCCGAGTGCTATGGATACCAAGGCTAATTTGATGGAACGTGTTGGTCCATCAAATAAAAGAAAAAAACCCAACTCGTTGAACAATGGGATTGTGATTTAAGAACCTAAGTTCAAGGGTGTTTGCTTCAATTGTGGCAAAAGTGGGCATATGGCGAATCAATGCAAAAAGCCTAAGTATAAAGGCAAAGCAAAGATGGATGTTGTTGGGAAAATTATCTAAGTTTCCCTTCCCCAGTTGATAACTTAGATCTTTGATTTGGTGTTTAAGTGTTTTGGTGGATCAAATCCTAAGTCCAACCAGCGTCAGTTTGTCTCTAGAATAGCTCTAGTCTCAAATGTAAAGTCCTGTTTAGGTCTTTTGAGTTGTAAGTCGTAGCTGATCAAGACTCATGCTGGCTACTGTTCACCAGCATGAGATGTGCTTACCAGTTGAGAGAAGTCTCACCAGCAGACGACTGACAGACCCATGCTGACACTGTTCATCAGCATGGAGTCAAGAGCTAATGACTGGCTACTGTTCACCAGTTGGAAGGATTTCACCAGCAGGAGGCTGACAAATCCTACCAGCAGAATACGTGTTCTGGCTGACACTATTCACCAGCGGTGAAGCCAGCAGTCATGGGAGATTCCAAGAGTTAACATCCAGACAAATTGGTAGACTAAGATTGTGCCAGCGTAAGTCACCAGCAGAGACTGCCAGCACTAGATCACCAGTACGATCTACCAGTCGGATGTTACCAGCAGAATTCAAGATTCGCTCTCCCAGAGTCTTAGAGACAAAAAGAAGATTCGTCTGAGGAATATACTGACAAAGTAAGACTTTAAGGAAGGATATCCTTAAAGTCTATCAGTTCAAGACACCAGTTGCGATTCCTCGTACTGACGAATAGAGCCGTTCTGACACAAAGAGGTCTGTGTCAGAAAAAGCGGACACAAGCATGGCGCTTTCCGGAAATTCCTACCTGCCGCCTCTAGAAGGACATGCGGGGACAGAGACCATTCCGGATGTGTCCAAACGGCTAGAATATTTGAATAGGATCCCTCGGCTATAAATACCTGGGATCCATCAACATTCAATGTTCTTGGCCAACTCTTCACCTACCGAAAGACTGAAATTTATTACGCTCAAGCAAGTAAAAGCATACAACTTTCGAGGCCTCTCAAAAGGCTATCCGTGTGTTGATTTATTCAAACACGAGACTTCAAGCTTCCAGCTTGTAAGTTACAGACCTCGCTTGGTGTTCTTTCTCTTTCTGAGGAAGAACATAGCAGCTCCAGAGCCAGCCAGCTCTTGAGTTATTACGGGCAGTTTGCCGTAGAGGATTTACGTTCTTGGGAGAACTCAACACCCAACCAGTCAGCTGTGGAGGTTGAAGTGACGTGCTCGCACTCCACCAGCTGAGAGAGTTGAAGAAGGACAAGGACCGGGAGCGGTTGATCCAGTGGACTGGTAGACGGGGCATCTACCAGCTGGAGATAGATCGTAGGAACTTTGTACCGGATTACTCTTATAGTGAATTTCCAGTGAGTCGACTGGAGAGTGGACGTAGATCAGTTGATCGAACCACTATAAAAATCCTTTGCCTTTATCTGCTTTCAGTATTTAAATTTTGTATTTGAAACCCAGCACTCAAGTGCTGGTGTATATCTGAAAACTGATAACTGTGCAAACTAGGCTTAAAATATTCTAAGTGTTGAGCTATCAGCTGACCAGCCAGTCAGCCAGTCAGCTGAAGCAACCAGCAGGACAGAGTGCAAGTTAGACTTATAAGTTCATTATTTCCGCTGCGTAACGTTATACACTCTGATAAACCGGGACCAACAAGTGGTATCAGAGCGAGGTTCTTACAGACCGTTCGTTTCTGTGTCGCTTAGGACCGAGATCCATTTTCCTTGCACCTTGTTTGTCTGTTTGATTAGCTCAGGTACATCAAGATGAATAATCCGAAGCTACTCGAATACGGGACTGTGAAGCATGATATATGGCGAAAGAGGTCGCTCATCTCTCTAAAGAGCATCCATCCAGAGATGAAAGATGTGCTAGAGACAGGGCCGATTGAGATCACCATGATACAGCACCAGCTAGGAGATCGTCCAGCTGCTGTGATCCCAAAGCCTCAAAGCGAATGGAACGCCGAGGACAGGAAGCGGAATCAGTTGGATTCCATTGCTCACGAGCTGATCCTGGCTTCTCTTCCTAAGTCGCTGATGGAGGAAGCCCTCCAGTTTGATAATGCCAAGGGAGTATGGGATTATCTTGATAGTCTATGTCAAGAAACTGACCAAATGAAACGCAACAAATTGCAGGTTGCAGTGGACAAATATGAGTCCTTCCAGATGCTGACTGGAGAAACCATCAAGGAGATGGAGGCGAGATTCAACGCCATTGTCAGCGAGCTGAAGTCTCTGGGCAGAGAGTACGATAATGCTGATCTTAACTCGAAGATCCTGTCCAAGATGCCTAAAGAAGATTGGTTCGTGAAGACGACAGCTCTGAAGGAAAAGGACCTGTCCAAGATGACTCCCAAGGAGTTGTTTGCTCAGTTGCAGGCACACGAGTGGGACATCCAGATGGTGAATAAGAACGAGGCCATCAGGAATGTAGGATCCCCCAGCGTTAAAGCTCAGGACGAGGCGTACTTCGTCAAAAAGGACTTCAATTGGAAGCACAAGAAGCCCTTCCATGCTGAGAGACCCGCTGCACAGCACAACCAGCCGAAGGAGATCCAGTCCGCATCAGGATCTCATTCCAAAGGCGGCGAGAGCTCTATCGCTGAACTAGAGCAACAGATGAAAAGACTGGCTTTCCTTCTGGAAAAAGCCAAGTCAAAACAGTGAGTTTCTTCTAGCTCATCTGACGGAAAATTTGTCAAGAGAGCTCCTCGTGCGTGTTTTCAGTGCCAATCCCCTGATCACTTAAAGTTTGAATGTCCACAGGTGGACAAAACTGAGAGGGAAAGGCTGAAGAAGCTCTTTGAAGAGCGTGCTTCCAAGGCTGTTGCCAAAGCCATGCTGACCAGGACGGAGGTGCCTGACATACCCGATCATGATGATGGGGAGTTTGAGTCAGATGGAGAGTCAGAAGAAGAAGCTCTCCTGGCGTTTATGGCAGCTCTCGGAGAAGAGCCAGCTGAAGAAGATGCTGAAGATGAGGAACAACTGGCACTTGCTGCTGACAATGAGGTACAATCAGTTCCTCAGTTGCATATCATGCCAGTACAAATCATAGACGATTCTGAGTCGCATTGCTCCGACTCAGAAGACGTCACTTTAGATGTTCTTCAGCATGAATTTTTAAAATTTTATGAAATAAAAAATGTTTTGGCTGGTGAAAATGCTTCGCTGAAAGGTCAAATTACTGTTTTGACCAGTGAGATTGAAAAATCGAGGTCCATCAGCGAAGAGCTAGCAAGTTTGAAAAAGGCTCATTCTGAATTGCTCCAAGATTTCCAAATTGCAAAAACTGAACGAGATAACTTTCACAATCTCGTTCTGGAGCAAGAAAACAAAATCAATTTTCTAAATAAAGGCTCGAAAGACTTGGAGGCAGCTCTAAGTCATTGGAGAAAGCCTTCTGATAAGTCCGGGTTGGGATTTACAAAAGATTTGAGCATAAATCAACCCGAACAAATCAGTACTGGTAAGGGTAAGGGCCAACTGGCAAATGCATCAGCACCAGCTGGTTATGCCAGTCAGTCCCGTGTGGCTGATCAGCACAGAAACCATAAGTCCAGATACATAGGTGAGTCATCAAGACAAAATCCTCAACTGGCAAGATCCTCTGCTGACAGGACGCCAGCACACCCCAGGACGCAGACTAAGCCAAATTATTCTAAGGCAAGGAAGTCAGCGTCAGCTGCCAGTAGAATCCGACAGCCAGCGCCAGCTGTCAAGGGATTCCACGCACAACCTTACAAGTATGCCAGTTACCAGCATACTCACAAGGGGTTCCAATCTCAGCGGAACACTGAGAGAAGGACATTTCCCGATAGGAGGAATACCTATCGGAGGCCTGAGCCCAATCACAAGTTTTATTCAAGGGCTGTGAAGGCTAGCCATGGTGGCTCACACTTTGAGAGACCACAAAGGCATCACAATCAGCCGGAAAAACATTTCCGAGGCTCTCAGCGGAAGAATACCTCCAATGGAGCTACACACACAGCCACACCTTCCAAAACCATGCATTATTTTAGAAGGAAGGGAAAGGCCACAGGTGATGTCAGCAAGGGTAACACCAAGCTGAAGATCACACAAGTCTGGATTCCGAAAGGAATGATCCAGAGATCTAACCCTGCAGGACCCGCTGATGATCGGGGACCTAAATGATTCTATTTTTCTTGCAGGAACTAGGTCATGCAAGTCAGCTTCAGAAGTCGAGCGAGTGGATCATTGATAGTGGTTGCTCCGCTCATATGACTGGTGAGGAGTTTCTGTTTTCTGAGCTCACCAAGGTCAGAGGACCTCCAGTCATTTTTGGTGATAACTCCAAGGGCAGAGTTATTAGCAAGGGCTGCATCGAGAAAGATGATGTACGTATTGTGAACGTATCCCTTGTTACCAACCTGAAGCACAACCTCCTGAGCATCAGTCAGCTGTGCGACAATGGTTATACCATTGTGTTTGACAAGTCTGGGTGCCAGATCAAGAATGAAGATTCTGGTGAGACCAAGCTGAGAGGTGTCAGGAAAGGAGGCCTTTATGTCGTTGACTGGCAAAGCGGCAAGACTGATACATGCTTTGTAGCCACCAGTTCCATGGAAGCTAACTGGCTGTGGCACAAAAGGTTAAGTCATTTGAACTTCAAAACTATTAATTACCTAACCAAGCATGATCTTGTAGATGGTCTTCCCAAGGGTGGGTTCAAGAAGGAAGGAATTTGCAAGGCATGCCAGCAAGGCAAGCAAACCAAGAAGTCCTTCAAGAGCCAGTCACCTGTTTGCCCCAGTACCAGTCAGGTACTTGAGCTGTTACATATGGACCTGTTTGGACCAGTAACGCCGCAAACCATTGGAGGAAGGCGATATTCGCTGGTGGTAGTCGATGACTACTCGCGCTATACATGGGTCAAGCTTCTCAGAACCAAGGATGAGGTGAAGGTGATTCTTCCTGAGTTGATCATCCAAGCTCAGAAACAGAGAGAAGCAGTAGTGAAGCGAATTCGTTCGGACAATGGGACTGAATTCTGCAACGGTCCGCTGATGGATTTTTGCGCGGAGGCCGGGATCAAGCATGAGAGATCTACTCCAAGGCAACCGCAGCAGAATGGACTGGCAGAACGTAGGAACAGGACGCTGAAAGAAGCAGTCCGGTCCATGCTGGCTGAATCCGGTTTGGGACAGAGTTTCTGGGGAGAAGCGTTGGTGACTGCCTGCTACACTCAGAATAGAAGCGGGATCAACGACAGACTCCAGAAAACTCCCTACGAAGTGTACTTTGGTCGTAAGCCTTCTATAGCTCATCTTCGTGCATTCGGTTCACCATGTTATATCCATAATAATGGGAAGTCGAAGTTAAATGCTTTCTCGCCTAAGGCTGATGAGGGTGTGTTTGTCGGATATGGACATCCCTCTCACAAGGGCTATAGAGTATTTAACAAGACTACCCAGCTTGTGGAAATAACATGCAATGTTGTTTTTGATGAAGCTACTTTAGTGCGCAGGACCTTACGCCAACTGGCTGAAGATGTTCCTGAGGTCGAGGATGTCAGCGACCAGTTGGGCAGGAATTCTTCCGATGCTCAACCAACTGGTTCGACTAGACCTATGAATGGATCATCTTCACAACCAGTTCCCTCAGGTGCCCATCAGCAACCTGAGAGGGTCGGTGATGCAAATGACCTTGCTGAGACCTTTCACTCAATCTCTCTGAGTAATCCAAGCAACAATCTAGGGGGAATCCCTACTGGCCTTTTTGAAGAAGAAGACAATGATGGACCAGCTGGAATGGATGTTCCAGCTGATGCTGACAACGTTGGTGAAGGTTCAGACAATCAGTCAGAAGGTGATGCTGATGAAGTTGTTCCAACTGGTGAAGGTCCAGCACCAGCTGATGTTGCAGCCCCGACTGGTGGAAATGTGGAAGCACCAGTCGTCAGGACAGATGAACCTGTTTCACAGCCGGCACCAGCAGTTGCTGGTCCTCCCAAATGGCTGAGGGATCACCCAACTGATGCTATTCTCGGTGATCCGGAAGGTTCTGTTCAGACTCGACACGGCAGTGCGCTCCTGAGTTGTTTTATCTCTCAAATGGAACCTACTTCCATAGGAGTGGCGCTCGAATCCGCTGATTGGATTAATGCCATGCAAGAGGAGCTTGCAGAATTCACTCGCAATAACGTTTGGGACTTGGTGGAGAGACCATCACATCAGTCAGTGATTGGCACCAAGTGGGTTTTCAAGAACAAGCGAGATGAGAATGGCACCGTGGTCAGAAATAAAGCTCGATTAGTCGCCAAAGGTTACAGGCAGTGTGAAGGGATCGATTTCGATGAGACCTTCGCACCAGTTGCCAGAATGGAGGCAATACGGCTGTTCCTTGCGTATGCAGCGTATCACGGCTTCACAGTGTTCCAGATGGATGTGAAGAGCGCCTTCCTGAATGGCGAGCTAAAAGAGGAGGTATATGTCGAGCAACCTCCAGGCTTTGAAGTTGGCACCAAGGTGTACAAGCTGAGAAAGGCCCTGTATGGATTGAAACAGGCGCCCAGGGCTTGGTACGAAACGCTGTCACAATTCCTTACCAGCAATGGATTTCGGAAAGGGAAGATTGATAGGACTCTCTTTCTTCTCAAGGATGGAGGTGACATGCTAATGGTGCAGATCTATGTTGATGACATCATTTTCGGATCAAGGAATATAACTCTCTGTGAGAAGTTTTCTCAACTGATGCAGACATCATTTCAGATGAGTATGATGGGCAAGTTAACATACTTCCTAGGGTTCAGTCCCTCATTTTTATGAGGGACTGAACCCTCACATGAAGGAGCTGGTTGATGCATCTGCCTGGAGGAATACTGATAAAGAAGAGCGGTGCAGAGAGTATGAGGTTGCTGGCTGATATGGCGCTGAATAGCCACCAATGGCCAACTGATAGGCAGCTACCAGTCAAAGCAGTCGAGACAAAGCCAGAAATTGACGTGGTCGCTGAAGTGAAAAAGCTCCGGGAGGAGATTGAAAAATTGGGCACATCACAAGTTGCAGCTGTTGCAGAGCCAAGCATGGCCATAGTACCCGTGGAGGCTGACTACATCAACAGGGGTGCAAGCAGTTCGTCTGGAACTGCCGGTACAGAGGTGAACTACATTGGCGGTGGTTATCACAATAACTACCGAGGCAATCAAGGGTATCAGTACAACCATGGGCAATCTCACCCTGGTTTTTCTTATGCTAACCCTTCTGCTGAACACCCTCCGCCTGGTTTTGATGCAGGTACTGGAGGAGAAATTGTGGAAAGGAAGAAATCCGTGCTAGAGGAGACGCTCGAGAAATTCATCAAGAGCTCGGATAACCGGTTTGGGAAAGTAGAAACCGAGGTGAAATTGTGGAAAGGAAGAAATCCGTGCTAGAGGAGACGCTCGAGAAATTCATCAAGAGCTCGGATAACCGGTTTGGGAAAGTAGAAACCGAGGTGAAGGGAATGTCCAACCACATGCAGCTGATGACGAAGCACCTTCAGATGATGGATACGCAATTGAGCCAGATCTCCACCACACTCGGCAATCAACACAAGCCTGGACAGTTGCCAAGTATGACAGAGGTGAACCCCGCAAAGGAAAAGCCAGTAAAAGCCATTACTCTGAGGTCTGGGACGAGCTACAAGGGTCCCGAGATGGCTACGGACGATTCTGGAGGCGAAAAGGAGCAAAATTGAGCGGGAGACGATTCCACGTCGATCGACGGACCTGCCTCGTCGATCGACGCAGAAGGCAGAGGCCCGTCGATCGACGCTGACTTACCTCGATCGACGTCAAAGTCTACTCCAGGCATGAAGTTGAAGCAGTCTGAAGATCAGCTCCCTCCTTTGCCTTTCCCACAGCGGTTTGCAAAGCAGAAAGAGGACGAGAAATTCTCCAGATTTGTGGAGAATCTGAAGAAGGTCAGCATCAACATTCCGCTGATCGAAGCACTGAAGGAAATCCCAGGGTACATGAAATACCTTCGGAAACTGATGAGTGGAAAGAAGCAGTTCGTGGAAAACGAGACGGTGAAGATCCACGAGCAGTGCAGCCTGCTACTTCAAAAGCAGGTGCCCATCAAGAGAAGCGATCCTGGATGCTTCTCTATTCCGGTTGAGATTGGGGGATGCACGTTCGAGAGAGTACTATGTGATACTGGGGCCAGTATCAACCTGATGACGTACTCCATCTACAAGCGTCTCAACGTCGGAGAGATGAGGCCCACGACGATCACCCTGCAGATGGCGGACCGGTCTGTGTCCCGCCCAAAAGGTATACTAGAGGATGTGCTCATTCGTGTGGGCCATCTCATTTTTCCTGCAGATTTCGTGGTGCACGAGATGAAGGAGGACGAGAATATGCCCATGATCTTGGGGCGTGAGTTTCTCGACACTAGCGCTGCTCTCATTGACTGTCGAGGCGGCAAAATCACACTCCGAGCAAATGACGAGAGGATCACCTTTGTGATCGACAAGAACAAGAAAAAGGCGGAGTGCAATCGAATCTCCACTATTGAAGAAGAGGATGAGTCTGAAGTAGATGAAGCAGCTGCCATTGAGTGGGAGCGAGGAAACGATAGGGTAGCAGTGTCAACTATGCCACCTTTTTCTGAGCTCACCACCATTATCAAAGACCGGAAAGTCTACATGGTGGATGCCAAAGGTCGGCGAGTCTGGACCCGACCTCCTTGGCAGTGATTTGAGGTATCGTCGAGCTGCGACGTTAAATCAAGCACTTGTTGGGAGGTAACCCAACCCTTTCCGTATTTTCCTTTCAATTTTTGTTTTGTTTTATTTATTTCGAATTTCTGCTTTTATTTCTTTGCTAACAGTTGTTTTGCAGTATTGAAAAAAAAATAAAAATTGGGAGATCGGATCGACGCCGTGCAGCCCAGCGTGATACTCTTCGATCCACAGCAAGGGTCGCAAGAAGGCTTCAAGCCGATCGACGAGAAGTGCCAGCTGCAACAATTCACGCCGTGCAATATCTGAAGACTCCGGGGGATAAAAAGTTGATGTCTGAGATCAACTACCAGGTATCGTTCCCTCTTTTGTCTGATTTTCAAACTTATTCCACTCTTCTAGTTGGAAATAAGTTTGGGGGGATGTGGACAAGAGATGGAACATTCTATCTTTTATTTATTCTGCTTTCTGAATTTAAATTTTGCCTTAATTTTCAAGTATCGTTATCTTTATTTTCGAAGTTAAAACCCTGATTTTGAATTCCTCAAACAATGAATCTTAGGATCATAGCTAGTACATAGGATAATTTCCCCATACAATTCCCCTGGATCGATGACCTTAGGGTTTACAAATTTATTTGCCGCTGTTATTATAATTAATCTGTTAGAAATAACAGCCATCAATGACTATCTCCTCTCGGTCTCAAGAACACCAAATTAATCAATCTCATAATTATCTAATTTTTTTTTGAAAAGATAATTATCTAATTATTCCTATGTAGGTTTCTTCCTTTTGAGACAGAAAACAAACACAATTAATTATCTCTTCCTGTTAATAATTTTCATCTCTTGATCCATCAATTATTAACTATAAACCTAGATCTCAATTCATCTCTCGGTCCTTCTTTTAATCTAGATTATAAAATTAATTCAGATAATTAATCCATCCTTAGAGAGTTGATGTCAATTAACATGCATCAGAAGAGAAATCATAACCCTAGAACCTGTTAGGGTTCTAGCCACAAAACACGACTAGAATTAAAGCAAACATATTATTAATGAACTTACAAATAATGAGGAACCCTGACTGTCTTGTAAAACACCAAAGCTCAATTATTCTAAGTGCAATAATGCTGAAAAGATAGATAAATTTCGTGCATAATGAGGTCCTATTTATAGAGGAGTGAAAAATACCTAACTAGGTATTGGGCTAAAATAGCAAAAACTGCCAAAACAGACCAAAATCTCCATGTCGAGCCTCTGTGTCGATCGACAGGGAGCCTGTCGATCGACACAAGCAGCAAGTCAAAATCCTGGCTGTTCTCCCTGTCAATCGACAGGGAGCATTTCGATCGACAGGAATGCATGTGTCGAGCTCCTTCTGCGCAGTCTCACGGTTTTGGCCATAACTTGTGCTCCCGAACTCCGATTGACCCGATTCCAGTTGCGTTTGAAAGCTAACTCAAAGATCTTTCTATTTCCATGCTCCATTAGGTCAGATTACACGTGTGGAAGAATTCATGACTGTTCCTTTGAACATCAACTACTTTCAGTACGAGTTATCAGTGATTTTGGCCTCAAACCTACAAAATATGACCATGACAAGCCTAACACCCTCTAAAATAGTCTCATGCACAGAAATAAGTAAAAACATAAATAAATTGCACTGAAATAATGGAGAAAAATATAGATAAGTGAGTATAAATATGAGCTTATCAAACCCCCCAAACTTGAATATTAGATTGTCCTCAAACGAACAAAAGAAGAAAAAAAATCTCAAGTAGTTGAAAGTGCAATGCCTCACAAGATTAATCACAATCAAGGTTCATCAATCCACATCACACAATCAATTGAAAGAGATAAGATATTCATCAACTTCGGAAGACTCACAGGAAAGTGTATCGCTCATCACTCAAGTGTTTTAGGTTTCCATGAAAGCACTCACAACATGTATGAAGAAATTTCTACCATAGGCTTGCAAGAGTTCTAAAATCTCCACTTCTCATTTGTGCACACAATTCAAGAATAAAAAAGGACTTCGATTGGGTTGTAATGTAGGCTTTTTGTGACAAGGTAGGGAAATATGGCCAAGTCACTAAAAAGAAAACATTGAGTTCGCGACTCTCAACATATCATAATCACCATCTATCAACATCTACCCCATCTCCTCAAATATTACAATTCACACCATAAATAGCTCTCTTTTCTTTCTAGCCCTTTTATGCTCTTAAAATTTTGCTTAATCATTTGAGCTTATAAGGACAATATTCATTTTTTTTCCTATATAGCTCTCTTTCTTTGCACACCAATTATAAAGTTTTCTCATCCACTTTCAAATAATCCACCCTTATTCTTCCCACAGTCTCATAGACAAGACAGAAACCTCCCTACTATCATAGAAATCTTATAGACAAGACAAAAAAATGAAGTATGGCTCAAAGGGCTGACTAAGGATAAAATATTACACGGGACAGTGTTTGGGATAAATTAGCTAATAAAGATGGCCTAAGATCATTTTCTATCATTGTGCACACTATGCAGTCTCGAAACAGAACAAAAGCAAGTTCTAGATAAACGAAAACATACATGCGAATCTTTCATGAACAAATCAAGGCTCAAATCTCACTTGGGTTCAAAAATTCTTCCTTAGTCAATTTCAATCCACTCAAACATCATGCAAGTGTAAGTTTCAATTAGACCCTATCATGCGGTATTCTACATTCATGGGAAAATCAACCACAATTGAAATCAATTTAACTAATCATAGATCGATTCCAAACATTGCATATAATGCTAGAGGATTCAATTACACAATAAAAATTTTCCTCACATTTTATCCATATTTTTTTCTAGGCAAAAATTAAATAAACACACCAAATCAAATAAATGCAATAAAAAATAAAGCAAGTAAAGGATAGAAAGTTTGAATTTCTTGTCCACATCCCCCAAACTTATTTCGAACTCGGAGAGTAAGAAAAAGTTTGAAAATTAGACAAGGAACAGAACAGATACCTGACTGTTGATCTCAGACATCAACTTTTTATCCACCGGAGGAATCAGCGCTGCGCGACGAAGAAATTGGTGATTCTGGCACTCTGTGTCGATCGACAGGGGCCCTGTCGATCAAAACAGAGGTCGATCCTCCACTGTTGAATTTTTTTCCTTTTTTTCCCCCGAAAATAACATAAAGTAAATACAAAACACAAATTTGAAAACAAAATCAAACACACCAACGAAAATAAAAACAAAAATTGAAAAGAAATAACGAAAATTTAAATGAAAGCATGTAAAAGTTGGGTTACCTCCCAACAAGTGCTTTAGTTAACGTCGTAGCTCGATGGTACCTTTTTTTCAGAACCAGAGCGGGCTAGAACGCACTCGCCTTCTTTGGGCATCGACCATGTAGACCCACCGATCTTGGATGACATCAGTGAGCACGGGAAGAGACGGTATAATTGACAATTTTTCCGACTTGTTCCCTCGCTCCCATCTTTGAGCGGCATGGTCTTCTTTGAACTCCTCACTTGCTTCCTCTTAGGATGTGATTCTGAAGCATTCGATTGTTGTCAGCTTGTGTCGATCTTGAATGTGATCCTTTCCTCATTTGCTCGAAGCATGATCTCTCCACCACGACAATCAATCAGAGCAGCACTAGTGTCCATGAATTCCCTTCTCAAGATGAGGGGTGTGCTGCCATCTTCCTTCATGGCCAAGACTACAAAATCTGCAGGAAAAATTAGATGACCCACACGAATGAGAACATCCTCATTTATACCTTTGGGGCGAGATGTAGATCGGTCTGCCATCTACAAAGTGATTGTAGTCGGCCTCAACTCTCCAATCTTGAGTCACTGGAAGATAGAGATGGGCATCAGGTTGATGTTGGCACTAGTGTCGCACAACACCTTCTCGAACTTGGCCCCCCCCCCCCCCCCCCGATCTCAACTGGGATGGTGAAACATCCTGGATCACTTCTTTTGACTGGAAGTTTCTTCTGTAGGACCATGCTGCACTGCTCATGAAGCTTCACGGTTGCATTCTCCACGAAATGTTTCTTCTCGCTCATCAGCTTGCGGAGATACTTCATGTAACCTGGAATTTCAGAAAGAGCTTCAATTAGAGGCAGATTAATGCTTACCTTCTTCAAGTTCTCGACAAAGCGCGAGAACTTGGAATCCTCCTTTTGCTTGGCGAATCTCTGAGGAAAAGGCATCGGAGGTCCCTTGGCAGCTTTGCAAGGTGAGGAATTGTGCTGGGGAGGCTGCTGTGTCGATCAGGAAGCAGCTGTGTCGGTCTGACCTACATTTCGATCGATAGGGGGTGTGTCGATCAACACACCCGTTGCAGATCTGTCGATCGAGCTTTCATCATCATCTGAATCGATCTCCTCTTATCCTTCATTTCGATCGACAGACCGCCTGTCGATCGAAACAGAGGACGGCTCTACAGGCTCTTTTTCCTTCTCTCTCCCAAACATGCTTTGGGGGCATGCTCGGACCTTTGTAGCTCGTTTTGGATCTCAACTTCACAGCCTTGCAGTCCTTCTGGTTCTTGGGATTTGCCTCGGTGGTGCTTGGCAGCTTCCCGGGAGTGTGTTGCGCACCAATTGAGGTGGCAATCTGACTGACTTGAGTCTCTATGATCTTCACGTGCTGTCCAAGTAAGTCCACCTTGGTATTGACTTCTGCCACTTCTTTCTCGATCTTCCCAACTTGGTAATCTGAGGCTTTGATGAAGTTCTTGAGTACCTCGTCAAGGCTCTCGTTCTTCTTTTCCACAATCTCGTCATTCTGCACATCAAAATCAGGAGGGGGCTGCTCGACAGCATCAGGCTAAGAGTAGGAGAAACATGGATGAGGTTTTGGATGGTAGTGTTGGTATCCCCCTTGCCGGTACTGATTCTGGTAGCCACCACGATTCATGTAGTTCACATCGGCGATAGGGTCAACCTGTGCAACAGAAACAGAAGCAGAAGTAGTTAGTTTTTTAACCTCCCCCTTTAGCTTCTCAACCTCTTTCTTCAATGCATCATCCTCCTTTGTCTGCACTGCGCGGACTTGCAGTCTCCTTGGATTTGACCATTGTTGGGGAATGCAACGCCATTTTCTTGAACAACTTGAGGGATTTTTCTGGTGACTTGCTCATCAGAGAACCTCTCGAGGCGTAGTTAACGGCTGCTTGGGAGTTCTCATTCATCCCTCTGTAGAAAATGTTGGCCTGCTCCTCGGTATCGACTCCATGGCCTGAGCTGCTCCTCAACAACTTATTCCACCTGCTCCAAACTTCAAACAATGACTCATCCAATCTCTGGTGGAATTGCAGAATCTCCATCTTTTTCTGAATGATGACTGAAGGTGGGAAGAAGGCGGCGAGGAACTCGACTCTGAGATCGGCCTAAGTACGGATATTGCTGCAGTCCAGGGCTGTGAACTACGTCCGAGCCTGATACCTAAGTGAGAAAGGGAACAAGCGCAGATGGATCACATCCTAGGTAAATCCTCCTTACTTGATGGTATCACACACCTCCACGAACATCCTGAAGTGGGTGCACGGATCCTCCACTGCTCGGCCCCCAAATTGGTTATGCTGAACCATCTGAATCAAGCCGGTCTTGAGTTCAAAGTTATTGGCGGTGATGCAAATAAAAAATCCCTCGTTCCCAGGTTGTGGTCTGTACTTCTTGACCATCGCGTTGGGGTACTCATCATTGGAGTCACCTGTGCAGCGCCTTTCTCTCTCTCTCTTCTTTCGGCCTTGCGCCTGTCAGCTTCCCTTTCTGCCATGAGTTGCTTGATAATGTCCTTCATCTGAGTGACTTCTTGGACAAGTAAGGTGGCATTCTCTTGAGTTATGAGTTGTGTATTTGTCTCCTCCAATGGTGGCATGTCTGAGAAATCCTCCTCGGTTCGGTGTGGTGGTGCCTCCATATTGGTGCTTGTGGCTTGTGTTTCCTTCTTTTTTCTCCTCCGGGTTGTGGCCTCGATTTCTGAATCAAAATACTCGAGTGGTTTGCCCCGAGCCCTTGTGTACATGAACCTTCTAACAAAAATTAAAAAAAACTAAAAATCAACCTCTGTGTTGATCGACAGGCAGGTTGTCGATCGATACGCAGGTCAATTACTTCTATCTCGATCGACAGGCAAGCTGTCGATCGAAAGAGAGGTAAAAACCTAAAAACTCACACGAACTGAAACAGGAAATTCAAACACCAAAAACCAACTTCAAAACCCAAAAACTCGAAATTAAAAACAGCAAAACCAATAAAAACGAAATTAAAATAAAATACAGCCTCAATCCATCATAACTAAAAATAATCTAAAAATTAGATAGATCTGATAATTTCCGACAATGGCGCCAATTTGATAACTGCAAAATACAGTAGCAAAAAAAATTTTTACACCCTAAGGTGGTCGATCCCACAGGGACTGTGCAACGAAAATCCAAAGTACTAGTCATAGTTTTTAGAACACAGATGTTTGAGGGTTTTGGAAAAAGGATTTTGTTTGTGAATTTAAATATGGAAATTGCAAGAAATTAAAGGGTTTTGAAAACAATTAAAGGAAAGCACAGATCCTAGGGCAGATATTCTAATCGTCAACAAGTAAATATCAATCAACTCAGCAATGGGGAAAACATAGATTTTTGTGGACTAAACTCCTTGGTTGGGAAATTTGAATCCTAGATTATTAATTAGTGACTATCACCTCTCGGTCTGAAGAACACCAAATTAATCAATCTCATAATTATCTAATTATTCCTATGTAGGTTTCTTCCTTGTGAGACAAAAAACAAACACAATTAATTCTCTCTTCCTGTTAATAATTTTCATCTCGATTCATCAATTATTAACTATAAACCTAGATCTCAATTCACCTCTCGGTCCTTCTTTTAATCTAGATTATAAAATTAAATCAAAGAATTAATCCATGCTTAGAGAGTTAATATCAATTAACATGCATCAGAAAAGAGATTATAACCCTAGAACCTGTTAGATAAATGAACTTACAAATAAAGAGAAACCTGGAATGTCTTGTAAAAACTCCAAAGCTCAATTATTCTAAGTACAATAATGCTGAAAAGATAGATAAATTTCGTGCATAATGAGGTCTATTTATAGAGGTGTGAAAAATACCTAACTAGGTATTGGGCTAAAATAGCAAAAACTGCCAAAACAGGCCAAAATCTCCATGTCGAGCCTCTGTGTCGATCGATAGGGAGCCTATCGATCGACACAAGCTTCAAGTCGAAATCCTGGCTGTTCTCACTGTCAATCGACAGGGAGCATTTTGATCGACAGGAATGCATGTGTCGAGCTCCTTCTGCGCAGTCTCACGGTTTTGGCCATAACTTGTGCTCCCGAACTCCGATTGACCCGATTCCAGTTGCGTTTGAAAGCTAACTCAAAGATCTTTCTATTTCCATGATCCATTAGGTCAGATTACACGTGTGGGAGAATTCATGACTGTTCCTTTGAACATCAACTGCTTTCGGTACGAGTTATCAGTGATTTTGGCCTCAAACCTACAAAATATGACCATGACAAGCCTAACACCCTCTAAAATAGTCTTATGCACAGAAATAAGTAAAAACATAAATAAATTGCACTGAAACAACGAAGAAAAATATAGATAAGTGAGTATAAATATGAGCTTATCAGAGCCTCAAAGAGTATAGTCCTATAAGCCTCTCGAACGCCATTTCTAAAGCTATAGCTAACAGATTAAACCCCTCCTTCCTAATATCATTTCTGATACCCAAACTGCTTTTGTCCCTGGTAGATTGATCACGGATAACTCTATGATAGCCTTCGAAATTTTCCATACCCTAAAAAATATGAAAAAAAGGAAAAAAGGGATGATGGCTCTTAAGTTAGACCTTAGTAAGGCCTTTGATAGAGTTGATTGGGTTTTCCTGAAAAAAAATGTTGCATAATCTGGGTTTTAATAAAAATTGGATCAGCTTGGTTCTTTATAGTGTTTCTACTGTTTCATATTCTGTTTTGATCAATGGGTAACCCTCGGATAACTTTGTTCCAAGTAGAGGGCTAAGACAGGGAGACCCTCTTTCACCCTTTCTCTTTCTTTGCTGCACTGAGATGTTCACAACCATTCTAAAAAAATGCAGAAGTGAGGGAAGGAATCCACGGGGTCAAAGTGAAAAGAAATGCACCACCTATCTCACACCTATTTTTTGAAGATGATTCTATCCTGTTTGCAAGAGCTACAAAAGAAGAAGCAAAAGAACTGAAAAGAATCATTAAAAGATATCAGGATATCTCTGGTCAAAGAATAAACCTGTTGAAATCTGAAATCTTCCTCTCACCAAATGTTGATGCAGATCTCAAAAAAAGAGGTGATTGAAGAGTGATAAGATCGTATTTTGCCTCACTTATCACGTTGTTTTCTTATCAGTTTCTTGCATTCACTTGAGTTTTTAGTTAATAATCGAGCATGAAGTGTTTATAGGGAATATTATGCTTGTCATGGTAATATTTTTCAGGTTTTAGGCTAAAATCAATGAAAACTCGTACCGAAAGCAGTTGATGTCCAAAGGAACAGTCACAAATTCTTCCACACGTTGAATATGACCTAATGGAGCATGGAAAAAGAAATATCTTTGAGTTATCTTTCCAACGCAACTGGAATCGGATCAGTCAGAGTTGGGAGCACAAGTTATGAACAAAATCGTGAGACTGCGCAGAGGGAGTCGACACAGAGGTTTCTGTCTCGAAAGACAGGGCCCCTGTCAATTGAGACAGAGGTCCAACTCCGGAAAATTGTGATTTGCAGGCCTATCGATCGACAGGCATCCCATCGATCGAGACGCGCGCCAAAAAGACATATTTTTTCCCCATTTGAAGATTTTTCCTTCCCAAGCCATTACCTTTTGAAGATTTAATTTCTCCCCCTATAAATTTGACTCATATAGCTCGAAAATAAAGGCTTCCACTCCATAATTTTCAGCCTTTAAACTTTAATTTCAGCATCTTTACATTATTGTTTTACTCTTCAATTTCCAATACTATTTAATTTCATTGTTGCAATTGGATTCAAGACAATTGAAGGTTCAATATTCCTATTGTTTTAATGATTCAAGTAAGTTTCTTTACATCTTTTGCAATGTGTGATTTTAATATGTTAGGCTAGAACCCTTAACAGGTTCTAGGGTTTTCTCCATCCTTTTTAGCATGTGTTAATTCGATTAATTCCAAACCCTGAGTAACTTGGTTCAAATTCTATGTTTTTCACTCCAAAATCTATTTTCAATTGAAGGATCGAGAGATGAAAATTGGATTAGGTTTATAGTTATTAATTTGAGACCGAGAGGAGATAATTAATAATAGGAAAATGAAATTTTGATATAAATGGTTTCTGTCTCAAAAGGAAGAATCAATTGTAGGGTTTTAAAATCTGTATCTTTATTGGTATTGGCTAGTTTGTGTTATTGAGACCGAGAGGTAAAATTCACTTTCTAGTAATCTAGGTTTTAATTGCCCAACAAAGTAATTAATTCCAAAATAACAGATTTCCCACCTTAATGATTATTTTGGGTTTGGATTGATTGGTTATTACATGTTGATTGGATTGGTTGATTTCCCTAGAATCTGTGCTTTTTATTATTGAATTTTATTCCCAAGTTATTTTCTGTTTTTCAAAACAAAAACCCTATTCAAATTTGGATTTTCTCAAACAAAGAATAGATAAACTAAGCCAATACATGAGATGATTTCGTTGTACTATCCCTGTGGGTTCGACATATCTTTGGGTTTATAAATTTATTTGCATCGCTATATTATAATAAAACTTTAATTTTTACAGCGATCAAATTGGCGCCGTTGCCGGTGATAGTCAGATTTTTTCTTGTTATTAGATTGTTTTGATATTTTCTGGATTGAGTTTTTAATTCCTTTTCTCGTGTGTGTGTGCAATTTTTGCTTTTGTTTCGATCGACAGTCACCCTGTCAGTCGACACAGAGACTAATTCTCTATTTTTTGTTTGCTTTTCAGGTGCATGAACACAAGAGCTCGGGGAAAGAATATTGATGCCTTCGATTCATAAATTGAAGCTACCTGTAGGAGAAACAAAAGCAAAAGAAAGAACAAGGAGACAGCTAGGGATGGAGCAACCACCAGAACCACAACTTCAACACATGACTCCCAAGGAGCAGAGACAGTTTATGAATGAGGCAAGATAATTCAGGGATCAACTCCAAGAAGCACAAATCATTCAAGCAGAGCAAGCTGCCAGACTGGCAGCTATGGCCAATGAGAGGAACCGAACCCTGAAAGGCAGATTGTGGTGCCCCAAAGATCCATACTAGATCGTTTCCTTCCACAGCGAGAGGAGCCAGGATTCCAAGTTGGCATTGATGCCAACAACTTTGATTTGAAGACAGGCCTGATTCAAATGGTCCAACAGAACCAGTATGCAGGGAAGGCCATTGAGGACCTGTACAGCCACCTCAGTCAGTTCATCGAGGTGTGCGACACGATCAAGCAGAACGGAGTGCCTCAAGATACCATCCGGATGCAGTTATTTTCTTTTTCTCTCATGGATAAGGTCCGGTGTTGGTTTGCTGGATTGGACAAGAGCAGAATTGCCACATGGGCACAACTTCGGGCAGAGTTCCTCACCAACTTCTTTACGCCCAGTGTCATCACGAAGAGGAAGTCCGACATCACTCACTTCAACCAGAAGTACGATAAGACCCTCTACGAAGCTTGGAAGAGATACAAAGAGCTGTTGAGGATGTGCTCCGGCCATGGGATTGATCTTGAGATGCAGGTATGCCATTTTTATGAAGGATTAATCCCTCATCTAAAAGAGTTGGTGGATGCTTCAACTTGAGGACTTCTCATCAAGAAGAGTGGATAAGAGGGGATGCAACTTCTTGCAGACACGGCCCTCAACAGCCACCAATGGCCTATTGTAAGGCAGAAAGCAGTCAATGCAGTGAGAACTACTCCGGAAATCGATGTGGTGGCTGAAACGAAGAAGCTCAGAGAAGAGTTCAAACAATTGGAGGCCGGTAGAGCTTCGGTAGCAGCTATTGCAGATCCCAACTTGGCCATTGTTCCCATTGAGGCAGACTACATCTACTAAGGAAGCAGTTCGAGCACCTCCAATACGCTGAAGTGAACTATGCCAATGGAGGTTACAACAACAACAACTACCGAGCCAACAATCAAAGGTACAATTACAGTGCTAAGAACCATCCTGGTTTTTCTTATTCTAACCCTTATGCAGCTGAGAATCATCCACCCGAATTCAGTGTTGCAGCTGAGGGAGAGATTGTGGAGAAGAAGAGGTACGTGGTGGAGGAGACATTTGACAAGTTCATCAAAAGCTCCGACAATAGTTTGGCATGGTGGAAACTGAGGTGAAGAACATGTCCACTCATATGCAGCACATGACGAAACACCTTCAGATGCTTGATGTGCAACTCAGTCAGATTGCTACTACCTTGAGCAATCAACACAAGCCATGCCAGCTTCCCAACACCACAGAAGTCAATCCTGAGAAGGCCAAACAAGTCAATGCCATTTCCTTGAGGTCCGATACGAGGTAAGAGGTTCCTAGCATGTCCAAGGATGATTTCGGGACTGAAAGAGAGGAATTTCCCGCATATGATGCATGTGTTTCGATCGACACAGAGGCTCTGTCGATCGACACAGAGGCCGGGCAGAGCAGCAGAGGTCGATAGGGAAGCAAATTGACCAATAGGGGGGATACAGCCATGTCGATCGACACCCCCCCCCCGTCGATCGACAGACAGGGCAGAAGGAGGCAGTCGACAGGCAGGCATCACAGGTGTTACATGGAGCTGAAAATTCATAGAAGAAGGGTGATCTAACTCCTCCAATGCCCTTTCCCTAGAGATTTGCAAAGAAGAAGGAAGACTCCAAATTTGCTCGATTCATGGACAATCTTAAGATGGTCAACATCAACATTCCCTTGATCGAGGCTCTCCGCAAGATTCCCGCTACATGAAGTTCTTGAGGAAGCTGATGAGCGAGAAAAGCTGATAATTGAGGATCAAATTATTTCTATTCATGAGCAGTGTAGTCTTCTTTTGCAGAAACAGGTACCACCAAAGAGGTCCGATCCGGGATGCTTCTCTATTCTGATTGATATTGGGGGGAAGGAGTTTAGGAATGTCCTCTGCGACGCAGGAGCCAGCATTAACTTGATGCCATATTCAGTTTTCCAAAAGCTGCAGATAGGCGAGATAAGGCCAACCTCAATCACTCTTCAGATGGTTGATCGCTCAATTTCTCAACCAAGGGGAGTAGTTGAGGATGTTTTAATTCGTGTTGATCACTTAATTTTTCCTGCTGATTTTGTTGTTTTGGATATGAAGGAACAACATGGAATGCCAATGATACTTGGAAGAGAGTATCTGAAAACAAGTGGTGCTCTGATAGACTGCCGAGGTGGGGAGATAACACTTCGAGGGAATGACGAGACAATCACCTTTGTGATTGATCAAAGCCAAAAGGAAGCTACTTGCAATAACATCTCCACCACCATTGAGGAAGATGAAGAAGCCACCGAGATCGAATGGGAGCGCAAAAACGGGATGGCAAAATTGCCAATTAAACAATCCTCTTCCGAGCTCACCACTGTTATTCGTGATCGGATGGTCTACATGATCGATGCAAGGGGGCGGCGAGTCTGGACCCGACCTCCTTGGTGAAGGATCCCTATCGTTGAGCCACGACAATAACTAAGGCACTGAATGGGAGGTAACCCATTGCTTTACTTGCTTTATTTCCATTTTTCTTTATTTACGTGTGTTGTTCTTGCTTAAAAAAAATAAAAAATAAAAAATAAAAAATAATAAAAATCGGAGCTATGTTTCGATTGACACACAGGGTGTCGATTGACACAGAGGTGATCGACAGAGCACACTTCGACCCACCATTCTGGTCGATATGAAGGCTCTGTGTTGATCGACAGGCACCTTGTTGATTGACACAGAGTGCTAGCAGCAGCAATTTTCGTCTTTCAAGTTCTGCAGCCTCCGAGGGATAAAAAGTTGGTGTTTGAGACCAACATCGAGGTACTGTTTAACTCCTAGTCTTATTTTCAAACTTATTCTCTCTGTCAATCGAATAAGTTTGGGGGGAGGAGGACTTGGAGTTGAAACTATTTCTTCCCTTTTATTTAAAGCTTTCCATGTGTTTAAATTTCTGCCTAGTTTAAATTCTTATTGCATTTGTTGAATAAAGTTGTGATTTTGTGAGACGATTTGCGTAGCTATGAGATAACCCTAGCAAGAATGCGAGATTTGAATCGATTGACTTTAGTATGCATTGATTGTGATACTGGTTGAGTATGCCTATGAATGTAGAATACCACATGATTACTTGTTTTGAAATTTACAAAGGCATGATGTTGATGATGATTTGATGTTTACTATGGAAGAAAAATTATCCCAAGTGTGAGATTTGAGCCTTTAAATTCGATTGTGAGTGTGTCTGCATTATTGAGTATCTCTAGAACTTGCTTTGTTTCTTTTTCGAGACTGCCAAGTGTGCACATGTTTAGGAAATGATTTTAGGCCATCTTTGTTTAGCCTATTTATCCCATACACTGTCCTAATTGAATATTTATCCCTAATCAGCCCTTTTGAGCCTATGAATTTTCTTTCTTTGTCTATGAGTTGGAAAAAGATAGGGGAATCAACTCTTGTCTATGAGAGTGGGTTGAGAGTTGTTTGAGGAAGGATAAGATATTAGTAGAAATGGTGAAAACAAAAGAGAAGGTTGGGTCCTAGAAAAGAAATATAGAAAATGAAAAAAAAAAATTATGTGTGTTATTTATCCTTATAAGCTCAAATGTATACTTCAATTTGTTTAGAGCATAAAAAGATGTGTGGAAAAGAAGAAAAGAAAAAAAGAAAGAGAGAGAATAAAAGAGCCTTGGTTGGTGTTGAATATTATTGGAGATGGGTGGACATCATTGGATAGTGGTTGGATTTATTGAGAGTAGCTAACTCAATTATTTAGTCACTTGGCCAGATTTTCCCTACCTTTCACTAAAAAGCCTACATTACAACCTTGAATAAAGATCTATCTTATCTTAGACTTGTGTACACATATTTGCAGTGGAGATTTAGAATATTTGCAAGCCTATGGTTGAACTTGATTTGCATGACTTGTGTGATCTCATATTATCCTAAACACTTGAGTGAATGAGTGAAAACACTTTCCTTGTGAGTCTTCCATGATTTACTGATTGTCTGATTCTACAAAGTGTTGATGTTTTGTGGATTTACGAGTTTGATTGTGATGAATCTTGTGAGGCATTGCACTTCTCTTCTACTTGAACTATTGGTTCATTCTTTTGTTGATTGAGGACAATCAAGTGTTTAAGTTTGGGGGGATTGATAAGCTCGTATTTTGCCTTACTTATCACATTATTTTCTTATTAGTTTCTTGCATTTACTTGAGTTTTTAGTTAATAATCGAGCATGAAGTGTTTATAGGGGATATTATGCTTGTCATGGTAATATTTTTCAGGTTTTAGGCTAAAATCAATGAAAACCCGTACCGAAAGTAGTTGATGTCCAAAGGAACAATCACAAATTCTACCACATGTGGAATCTGACCTAATGGAGCATGGAAATACAAAGATCTTTGAGTTAACTTCCAATTGCTTTACTTGCTTTATTTCAATTTTTCTCTAATTTTCGTGTGTTGTTCTTGCTTTAAAAAATAAAAAATAATAATAAAAATTAGAGCTTTGTTTCAATTGACACACAGGGTGTCGATCGACATAGAGGTGATCGACGGAGCACACTTCGACCCACCATTCTGGTCAACAAGAAGGCTCTGTGTTGATCGACAGGCACCCTGTCGATCGACACAAAGTGCTAGCAGCAACAATTTTCATCTCTCATGTTCTGCAGCCTCTGAGGGATAAAAAGTTGGTTTCTGAGACCAACATCGAGGTACTGTTTCACTCCTAGTCTGATTTTCAAACTTATTCTCTCTGTCAATCAAATAAGTTTGGGGGGAGGAGGACTTGGAGTTGAAACTATTTCTTCCCTTTTATTTAAAGCTTTCAGTGTGTTTAAATTTATGCCTAATTTAAAATTTTTATTGCATTTGTTGAATAAAGTTGTGATTTTGTGAGAAGATTTGTGTAGCTATGAGATAACCCTAGCAAGAACTTGCTTTGTTTCTTTTTCGAGACTGCTAAGTGTGCACATGTTTAGGAAATGATTTTAGGCCATCTTTGTTTAGTCTATTTATCCCATACACTGTCCTAATTGAATATTTATCCCTAGTTAGCCCTTTTTGAGCCAATGAGTTTTCTTTCTTTGTCTATGAGTTGGAAAAAGATAGAGGAATCAACTCTTGTCTATGAGAGTGGGTTGGGAGCTATTTGAGGAAGGATAAGATATTAGTAGAAAGGGTGAAAACAAAAGAGAAGGTTGGGTTCTAGAAAAAAATATAGAAAATGAAAAAAATGTTTATGTGTGTTATTTATCCTTATATGCTCAAATGTATACTTCAATTTGTTTAGAGCATAAAAGGATGTGTGGAAAAGAAGAAAAGAAAAAAAGAAAGAGAGATAATAAAAGAGCCTTGGTTGGTGTTGAATATTATAGAAGATGGGTGGACATCATTAGATAGTGGTTGAATTTATTGAGAGTAGCTAACTCAATTATTTAGTCACTTGGCCAAATTTTCCCTACATTTCACTAAAAAGCCTACATTACAACCTTGAATAAAGTCCTATAAGATCTTAGACTTGTGTACACATATTTGTAGTGGAGATTTAGAATATTTGCAAGCCTATGGTAGAACTTGATTTGCATGACTTGTGTGATCTCATATTATCCTAAACACTTGAGTGAATGAGTGAAAACACATTCCTTGTGAGTCTTCCATGGTTTACTGATTGTCTGATTCTACAAAGTGTTGAAGTTTTGCTGGTTTACGAGTTTGATTGTGATGAATCTTGTGAGGCATTGCACTTCTCTTCTACTTCAACTATTGGTTCATTCTTTTGTTGATTGAGGACAATCAAGTGTTTAAGTTTGGGGGGATTGATATGCTCGTATTTTGCCTCACTTATCATGTTGTTTCTTATTAGTTTCTTGCATTTACTTGATATTTTAGTTAATAATCGAGCATGAAGTGTTTATAGGGGATATTATGCTTTTCATGGTAATATTTTGCAGGTTTAGGCTAAAATCAACGAAAATCCTTACCGAAAGCAGTTGATATCCAAAGGAACAGTTACAAATTCTTCAACACGTGGAATCTGACCTAATGAAGCATGGAAATAGAAAGATCTTTGAGTTAGCTTTCCAATGCAACTGGAATCGGGTCAATCGGAGTTTAGGAACACAAGTTATGACCAAAACCGTGAGACTGCGCAGAGGTAGTCGACACAGAGGTTTCTGTCTCAAAAGACAGGGCCCCTGTCGATCGAGACAGAGGTCAAATTCCGGAAAATTGTGATTTTCAGTCCTGTCTATCGACAAGCATCCTGTCGATCGAGACGCGCTCCGGAAAGGCATATTTTTGCCTTATTTGGAGATTTTTCCTTCCCACGCCATTACCTTTTGAAGATTTAATTTCTCCCCCTATAAATAGGACTCATATAGCTCGAAAATAAGGGCTTCCACTCCTAATTTCCAGCCTTTAAACTTTAATTTCAGCATCTTTACTTTATTGTTTTACTCTTCAATTTCCAGTACTATTGAATTTCATTGTTTTAATGATTCAAGTAAGTTTCTTTACATCTTTTGAATATGTGATTTTAATATGTTAAGCTAGAAATTCTTAACAGGTTCTAGGGTTTTCTCCATCCTTTTTAGCATGTGTTAATTCGATTAATTCTAAACCCTAATTAACTTGGTTCAAATTCTATGTTTTTCACTCCAAAATCTATTTTCAATTGAAGGATCGAGAGATTAAAATTGGATTAGGTTTACAGTTATTAATTTGAGATCGAGATGAGATAATTAATAATAGGAAAATGAAATTTTGATATAATTGGTTACTGTCTCAAAAGGAAGAATCAATTGTAGGGTTTTCAAATCTGTATCTTTATTGGGATTGACTAGTTTGTGTTATTGAGACCGAGAGGTAAAATTCACTTTCTAGTAATCTAGGTTTTAATTGCCCAACAAAGGAATTAATTCCAAAATAACAGATTTTTCACCTTAATGATTATTTTGGGTTTGGATTGATTGGTTATTGCATGTTGATTGGATTGGTTGATTTCCCTAGAATATGTGCTTTTTATTATTGAATTTTATTCCCAAGTTATTTTCTGTTTTTCAAAACAAAAACCCTATTCAAATTTGGATTTTCTCAAACAAAGAATAGATAAACTATGCCAGTACATGAGATATATTATAATAAAACTGTAATTTTTACAGCGATCAAAGAGCTAAGTGTCAAAGAAATGTCGAATCAGGCGACCTACTTGGGGGAGCCAACGATAATTGGTAGAAAGAAGAAGGAAATCTTTGCGACTATCGTTAGCAAAATGCAAGCAAAAACTCAAGGATGGAAGGAGAGAGTTCTCACTCAGGCTGGAAAAGAAATTCTTATCAAAGCGGTAGTCCAAGTCATCCCACGTTATATTATGAACTGTTTTCTGATACCTCTTGGTTTATGTCAGGAAATTGAGCAGGCTGCGTTGAACTTCTTCTAGACATCAGCAAGGCAGAAAGATAATATGCACTGGATTTCTCGGCAAAAACTTTCAGCCCCAAAAAGGGAAGGAGGACTTGGTTTACGGAATCTTCACAGCTTCAATATTGCAATGTTGGCCAAACCAATTTGGAGGATCTTGAAACACCCACAAGCTTTAATGACAAAAGTGTTCAAGGCCAAATATTTCCCTCACAATGACGTTCCTAATGCCCCTCTCGGACTTTATCCTAGCTTCGTGTGGAGAAGCCTGAACAAAGCCAAAAGTTTGATCGAAAAAGGGGTAGCTTGCAGAATCGAAAATGGAGCTGAAGACAATGTTGCATCAGATAAATGGATTGGAATTTCTAATCAACAAAAACCGGAGGAAATCAAGGAGCAGTCCTTTTATAACGAGAAGGTGAGCGCCCTCATCGATCCGGTTACAAAAGATTGGAATAGAGATCTGCTAAATAAGATCTTTAAAAATAGAGACATGGAGGAAATCTTGTCCATTCCATGTAGTAAGACACAACAGAAAGATCTATTAATTTAGAGGTTCACAAACAAAGGAGATTTCACTGTTAATCGGCGTAAAAGCTTGCTCTTAAAAAAGAGAAGGGGAGACTTGCAAACATGGCATCTTCAAGCGTAATACCGAAAGAATGGACAAAAATCTGAAAGCTCAATGTAATCCCCAAAATTAAAATGTTTATTTGGAAAGCAAGTTGCCAAGCAATTCCCACATGGGAGAACATTCGAAAATGAGGTGTGGAGATAGACTCTATCTGTAGTCTTTGCAGAGAAGAACTTGAGACCAGAGATCATCTCTTCCTTTATTGTAGAGTTTTTCGCGAGGTTTGGTACTTCTCACATCTTCGGCTGAAAGTGGAGTCATTTAACAAAGATCATGATGTGAATTGAAGCGATTGCAGACACAAATAACTAACAGAAAATAAAGAACACAATAATTTATAGTGGTTCGAGCTATGCTCTACGTCCACTCTTCAAGCCTCCTCGGTGATGATATTATTATGGTGAAGTAAATAAAAAGTATGTGACCCTTACAATTGGTGGGGAGCGGGGGTATTTATATTCCTAAACACATAAGGAATATAAAACCTAGATATGGTAAGATATATCTAAAACTAAATCTATCTAATAGATTTATTCCTATCCAAATCTAAGACCAATAAGGATAAATCTTGTCCAATAAGGAAACAAGATACACACAATTTTCCATATCTATCCAATTCGAACTGCACCACGTGTTCCTCGACCTACACGGCTCAACCCACTTCCGTCGAACTACATCGACCCAGTCTCGACGCACTAGCAAACTACTTTTTGAGCTAGATATTGAGACTACTCCAACAATTCTCCACCTTAGGCTCAATATCTCCTCTGCTTGGCACCTCCTCTTTAGTTCAATTTCAACAGTTTGATCAGTTCCAGGCAGTACTCAAATTTAGTACTTGGAACTGGCTTCGTAATCATATCCGCAGGATTATCCAGAGTATTGACCTTATGCAGCTCTACCTCTCCGGTTGCCACGACATCTCTAATAAAATGGAAATTGACATCGTTGTGCTTAGTTCTCTCATGATGAACATCATTCTTCGCCAACTGCAAAGCACCTTGATTATCACAGGAAACCTTCATCTTTCCTTGATTAATTCCCATTTCATTCATGAATATGAGCAACCACAAACCTTCCTTAATCGCTTCGGTCAAGGCAATGTACTCCGCCTTCATCGAAGATAAGGCAACTACCCTCTGCAGACTTGCTGTCCAACTAATCGCCGTTCCATACAATGTGAACACAAAACCCGTCAATGACTTCCTCGTATCCATACATCCTACATAATTCGAGTCCACAAACCCTTCGACTTGGAGCCTCAAGCTCGAACCATCAACCTCGAAGACTAGACTCTTCCCAACTGTTCCTCGAACATACCTGAGGACCCACTTCAGAGCTGCCCAATGCTCTTTCCTAGGTTCGGCCATGAACCTACTAACCATGCTGAGAGCATAAGCAAGATCCGGTCTCGTACAGACCATAGCATACATCAATGAACCGACAATGCTCGCATAAGAAACATCTCTCATAAGCTCCCGTTCCTCTTCGTCGAGTTTCCCAGCAGCACTCAACTTGAAATGAGCTGCTAACGGAGTGAGCACAAGCTTTACATCCTTCATTCCATGCCTCTCAAGAACTTTCATCAAGTATCCCTCTTAAGATAACGTGAGTCTTCTTTGAGCCCTGTCTCAAACTATTTCCATACCCAAAATCCTTCGAGCACAACCAAGATCCTTCATCTCGAACTCCTGACTCAGAGCTTCCTTCAGTTCGGCTATCCCTTGCTTATCTCAACTCGCTATCAACATATCATCTACATACAGCAGTAGATAAATTCGAGTCTCCATATTTTCACCTGGAAAATACACACATGGGTCATGTTTGCATCGAACAAAGTCCTGCAAAACCATAAACTTGTCGAACTGCCTATTCCACTGCCTTGGAGACTGCTTCAATCTATACAATGACTTCTTGAGAAGACACACCTTCTCCCCACTACCAGCTTCCACGAAGCCCTCGGGCTGTGTCATAATGATCTTTTCCTCCAGCTCTCCGTATAGAAATGCGGTCTTTACATCCAGTTGCTCCAACTCCATGTCGTACCGAGCAACCAACGACAATATCAGCCTTATAGACCTTTGTTTCACCACCGGCGCAAACACCTCTCCATAATTCACACCTTCCCATTGTGTGAAGCCTCGAGCAACTAGTCTAGCCTTGAATCTAACCCCAGAAACCTCTTGTTTCTTCTTGAAGATCCACTTACAGCTAACTATCGATTGCTTCTCCCCCGGCTTATCCACCAACTCTCAGGTGTTATTCTTCTTCAAGGATTCCATCTACTCCTTCATGGCAGCGAGCCATTTGAGCCTCTCCTTACAAGTAATGGCCTCGGTATAGCTCTCGGCTCAGTATCATCCAGCTCTACTTTTTTTGCCATAGCAAAGGCATATGCTACCACATCTGCATATCCGAATCGAGTGGGAGGTCCTATCTGCCTTCGTTCCCTATCTCTCGTGAGATTATAATCTTGAAGTGCACCTGATCCTTGAACCACCTCGATCTCGTCATCCACCTGAGGTACTCTCTTCGACCCACTGGTCGGCTCCACCTCAATCTCAGCAACTGATCTATTTCTTTCGACCTTGTCAAATTGTTCCTCCGAAGCACCACCTTGTTTCTCAAGGATATTTTCCCGTTCCTCGGCTAATAAACACTCATTTTGTGCATTTTACTGATGTGAATCTGATCACTTTCGATCGTAGACTAAACCAATTTCTGAGAATTTTATGTGTTATTTATAGTCTTTAAAAGATTATTACGTTTGGGTTGGTTTGTGGTTGTTTATGCAGATTTCACGCACAATTGAGCCGTTTACAAGATTTGATTTCATAGGGCCAATCGATGCTAACTTGCATTGGAAAACTGAAGAAGTGAGAAAAGACCAAACAAAAAGTCGAATTTCCGTTCGTGACACATTCTGCGACCCAATTACATTTTCGGCGATCGCCGATTTCATCCCCAGGTCGCCGATTTTGTAAATTCGGCTATTTTTCTACGGCTCAACTTCGGCGACCCACGCGCATTTTCGGCGATCGCCGATCGCATTTTCTGGGTCGCCGAACAGGTTATTTTGACGGATTTTTGGCCCAAATCCCATATCTTCTCAGATTAGAAAAGGATAAGTATAAATAGAAGATCCCAAGACTCAAAAACGTTCCTTTTCCCATATTTTCGAGTTTCAAGGGCCAGAGAGAGCTAAAACAACACAAGACTTGAAGAGCAAGACTGAAGATTGAAGATCAAGACCACGTGTTTTCAGTTTTCATGTTTTCCATTTTCTTGACTCTTTACTTGATTGTTTTCATGGGATTTAGCATGATTGGCTAAATTCCTTGTGGATTCTAGGGTTTTGAAACTTGTTGACATTCATTCAATTGTTTATATAATTTGATTTTCCTTTTCCATTGATGTTTAAATTACAGCTGAGGTTTTCTTTAATTACAAGATATTGGCCATTGATTGTAATTCGAATTGGTAATTTTTGAACCGAGAGGTCTAGATTATTGATTAAGATGCAGAGTAATTAAATTTGATAGGTCAATTGTCCGAGAGGAATTTGAACTGTTAAATGGTTTTAGAAATCTAAGGTTTTATCAAGAGTAAAAGTTCTTTTGCGCATCCGAGAGGAGTCACTAGGTCGTTTATTTCCATGTTATGGTTGAGAGTCCGAGAGGGTCGCCTGATAACAATTATATGATTAACTCACATCTTTGGAAATTAAATTGGAATTAGATTGTATAAATGATTGTTTGATAGTTCTTCAAAGTGGATTACCCTGGAATCCTAGCTTCTCTTATTTTCTAAACCTTAATTATTCACTTGTCTACTTTTATGATTATTGCTCAGTTTTAAATAAACCCAAACTCTTTATTCGGATCGTCTAAATAGTAATAAAATAACTGTGCTTTAGTGCTTGAGTGTATTTTGAATCTGCAATCTTCGTGTTCGATAAATTATAACTTGCCCTCTGCAGTGGTCTGTACACTTGCAGTTTTAGCGTGTTGAGAAATACGCTATCAAGTTTTTGGCACCGTTGCCGGGGATTGCGAAGATCTATACTTGACACTAGTTCTGTTATTGCGTCACTACTTTAGACATTAACTGTTTTATTTTTGTTTTTTTTTCTTTTTATTGTATTTTGCTGCTGGGCTGCTCACTTCTGGTGTTCTATTTCAGGTAGTATATGCGAACCAGGTCAAAGGGTCGAGCACTTGAACCCATAGATCCGGAAATCGAATCCACCTGCCGAAGGAATTCTGCAAGAAGAAAGTTAGCATTCCCAATGAACGACAATAATCAAGCAGCACAGATAGCTGATTTGCAGAGGCAGCTGCAAGAGATGAATCTGAGACTCCAGCAACAGCAGCCTCTGGCCGCACCTCACCAGCTGACTATTGACGAGATGTATGAGCCGATGACTAACATGCATCGTCATGCAGATTTTGGGCTGAAGGTGGATACACCGAACTTTGAGTTGAGAACCGGATTGATCCAGACCGCCCAGTAAAATCAGTTTGGTGGACTACCGTCTGAGGACCCCCATGTGCATATCCAGTCTTTCTTGCTGTTGTGCGACACAGTCAAGCAGAATCAGGTGCCGATAGACTACATCAGACTGCATCCGTTCTCCTTCACATTGCGTGACAAGGTCCTCTCTTGGTATCTGTCTCTGAATCGCAGTGAGATCACTACATGGGAGGAATTATGCAAGTTATTTTTGGTCCAGTTTTTCCCACCCAGCAAAACCATTCAACTGCAGACTCAGATCACACAATTCAGACAGTTTGCTGGGGAGTCACTGTATGAGGCATGGGAGCGCTATAAGGACTTACTACGCTCCTGTCCTTGCCATGGATTTACTGAAAAGCAGCAAGTCTGTCATTTTTATGGGGGACTCGATGATGAAACTCAGAAGCACGTGAGAGCTTCAGCTGGAGGGTCACTTACTGCTAGACCTCCACAAGAAGGGTTGAAACTGCTGGAAACTATGGCAAAAAATGAGTTTAACTGGCCAGCAGACAGGAAGGATCGCAGGATAGCAGCAGTTGATGACACTGGGGATTTAGCTGCTGAAATTAAACTGATGAGGCAGGAGGTGGCTGCATCAACAAAATCTATGGAGCAGCGTCTCTCCAAGCTGGAGAATAACATACCTCATCAGGGATTTGATCAGGGAGTTGAGATGCAGATGGAAGATGCTAACTATGTAAATCAGAGGAACTTCCAGAACAACAGGGGATATCCAGTGGGGAACATGACTTATCACCCCAACAACAGGAATCACCCCAATTTCTCCTACTCCAATCCAAACATTGCACTGCAGCCCCCACCTGGCTTCTCTGCAAATAATGGGGTTGTGAACGAGCCTAAGGAGCCAAGCATGAGAGAGCTTCTGACCCAATTCATCTCGATCTCTAATGCCAAGTCTGCAAAAATGGAAGGCGACATCTCTACACTACAGACTGGTATGGGGGAGATGGGAAAGCATATTAAGCAGATGGATACACAGATCTCGCAGATTGCCAATGCAGTCGGCAACCACCACACCCCTGGACAGTTCCCCAGCAATACTGTGGTGAACCCAAAGGACCACTGCAATGCTATCACTACTCGCAGTGGTAGAGGATATGAGGGCCCATCTGTGCCCGTTGATACACCTGTGCAACCTGAAGTTGCACAGCCTGCTCCTGTTCTTCCTGAAGAAGAACGGACTTAAAAGAGCAAGGGAGACTGTCCTGAAGATAGTTCCAAATCAGCTGGTCCTGTTGTTGTTCCCTTCCCACAACGATTTGCTAAAAAGCAAAAGGAGGAGAGATACAAGAGATTTTTGGAGCATATGAAGAAGATCCACATCAACCTCCCTCTGATTGAAGTTGTGCAGGAAATTCCTGGGTACATGAAATTTCTGAAGGATATGGTTACCCAGAAGAAGCCCTTTGGCGCATTCGAGATTGTGAATTTATTTGAAGAATGCAGCGCCATCATTCAGAAGAAAATGCCGGTAAAAAATGCTGATCCGGGCTGTTTTTCTATCACCTGCGTGATTGGTAGGCAAACTTTTGAGAAGGTGCTATGCGATTCAGGGGCCAACATCAATCAGATGCCCTTATCTATTTTTAATAGACTGAGGATCGGGGACATCAAACCGACCACCATCAGACTCCAGATGGCTGATAGGTCGGTGAACCAGCCTAAAGGGGTAGTAGAGAATGTGCTAGTGAAGGTAGGGGAATTTATTTTCCTAGCTGATTTTGTGGTCCTAGACATGGCAGAGGACCGAAATATTCCACTCATCCTTGGGAGGCCTTTCCTCAACATTGTTGATGCCCTCATTGATATCAAGAAAGGAGAGCTCACGTTGAGGGTGAACGACGAAAAGATCACTTTCTCCATCTACAAGGCCATGGAGCGCCACGACTCAGATGACAGCATTGAGGAGTGCGATATGGTTCAGGTTTTGTATCCTTGTGATTCATCTATCATCTCTACTGATTCTTTAGATTATGGAGTACAAAATTATGTTTATTCTTGTGATGAGCTACATGATGTCTGTGATGAGTTGCTATAGTCTGTTCTAGCATTAGATGGTGCAGGTGAAAAGAGCAGGTTGGAAAGTGTAAATTTTCTGAAGCTGAGGAGTGAGCAAGAGGAAGAGGAGGCTCGCAAGACGGCCTTGCTGCAAAAGGACACAAAGGAGCCTCCAATGCTGGAACTAAAACCTCTACCGGACCATCTGAGGTATGACTACTTAGGTGAAAACAACACATATCCGGTAATTGTATCTGCTACTTTATCTACTAGTCAGTTGGATAGATTACTGCGGGTTTTAAGAAACCACCAATCTGCTATTGGGTGGTCACTATCTGACATAAAGGGTATTAACCCTTCTATTTGCATGCACAGGATTTTACTTGAAGATGGGTACAAGCCTAAGGTGCAGCCGCAGTGAAAGTTGAACCCCATTATGCAGGAGGTGGTGCGAAAGGAGGTGCTGAAACTATTGGACACTGACATGATCTAAGCCATCTTGGATAGTGAATGGGTGAGCCCCACTCAAGTGGTGGCCGAAAAGGGAGGTACTACCGTCATCAAGGACGAGAATGGCCAGGAGATCGCCCACCGGCCTGTTACGGGCTGGAGGATGTGCATCGACTACAGAGCACTTAACAGTGCTACTCGTAAGGACCACTTCCCTCTCCCTTTTATTGATCAGATGCTAGATAGGTTAGCGGGGTATGATTTTTACTATTTTTTAGATGGTTATTCTGGATATAACCAAATAGTGATAGCCCCCGAGGACCAGCATAAATCTGCTTTTACTTGCCCTTATGGTATTTTTGCATACAGACGCATGTCATTTGGTTTATGTAATGCTCCTGCTACATTCCAGAGATGCATGATGTCTATATTTAGTGGGCTAGTTGAAAATATCATGGAGGTGTTTATGGATGATTTTTCTGTGTTTGGTCATTCATTTGATAACTGTTTGGAAAACCTGATCACTGTTCTGTAGCGCTGTCAAGAAACTAACCTAGTTTTGAATTGGGAAAAATGTCATTTTATGGTGCGAGAGGGCATTGTCCTCGGTCACAAAGTTTCTGCTGCAGGTTTAGAGGTAGATCGTGCCAAGATTGTATTGATCTCAAAGCTGCCACCCCCACCAATGAGAAGTCGGTGAGGAGCTTTTTGGGTCATGCAGGCTTCTATTGGAGGTTTATAAGGGAGTTTTCTAAAATCTCTAAACCTCTGAGTTCTCTACTAATGAAGGATGCAAAATTCATTTTTGATGAACACTGTTTGCAGGCCTTTGAGAAGCTGAAGCTGGCCCTCACAACCGCTCCAGTACTTATCTCACCAGACTGGTCAAAGCACTTCGTCCTGATGTGCGACGCCAGCGATACTGCAGTGGGGGCCGCGCTGGGTCAGACAATGAACAAGATTTTCAGGATCATTCACTATGCCAGCAAGACTTTGGATGAAGCCCAAGTCAATTACACTACCACTGAAAAGGAGCTTCTAGCAGTAGTCTTTGCATTTGACAAGTTCCGGCATATCTGGTTGGGGCAAAGACGGTGGTTTACACGGATCATGCTGCGATCCGGTATCTATTTGAGAAGAAGGAGGCCAAGCCGAGACTAATCCGATGGATTCTGCTCCTACAGGAATTTGATATGGTGATTAAGGATCAAAAAGGATGTGAGAACATGGTAGCAGACCACTTGTCTAGGCTGGAGAATCCGGTGGAGGGAGATGATCCCCGGATTCAGATCACTGAGGTTTTTCCTGACGAGCAGCTGCTCGTAGTTGAGGAGGTATATCCTTGGTACATGGATCTTGTAAACTATTTGGTAGCAAGCGTTCTACCGCCTGATATGTCCTCACATCAGAAGAGGAAATTCTTGCACGATTGCAAGTTCTACTACTGGGATGAGCCCTTCCTCTACAGTCGTTGTGCTGATATGGTGATCCGGGGGTGCATCGGAATGCAGGAGCGAGAACAGATAATGGGGGATTGTCACTTATCCCCCTATGGAGGCCACTATGCAGCGAACCGGACAGCTATAAAGATCCTCACAAGTGGATTTTACTGGCCTACGGTTTACTGCGATTGTCAGAAGTTTGTGGCTAGCTGTGATCGATGCCAGAGGGTGGGGAACATCTCAAAGAAAGACGAGATGCCTCAGAAGTACATGCTCGAGATCGAGCCCTTTGACGTATGGGGCATTGATTTCATGGGACCATTCCCTACGTCCCATGGATATCAATATATCTTGTTGGCGGTGGATTATGTAACCCGGTGGGTTGAGGCTATCCCGACTGCAATGAATGACTCGATGGTGGTGGTCAAGTTCCTACAAAAGAACATCTTAACCCGTTTTGGAGCACCTCGAGCACTGTTGAGTGATGTAGGGTCACATTTAAAAAATAAATGGCTGGGGAGTCTACTAGCAAAGTATGGAGTGCATCACAAAATTACATCTCCATACCACCCCCAAGCCAATGGACAAGCTGAGCTAGCCAACAGAGAAATCAAGCAAATCTTGGAAAAATCTGTGGTTTCCAGGAAAGATTGGGCTACTCGCTTGGATGATTCTCTATGGGCATACAGAACTGCATTCAAGACTCCAATTGGTATGTCTCCATATCAGTTGGTATTTGGAAAATCATGCCACCTACCAGTGGAACTAGAACATAGAGCATACTGGGCAGTAAAGAAAATCAACTGGGATTTGAAGACTGCAACTGAGCAGAGGTGTCTGCAACTGACTGAGTTAGAGGAATTCCGGACTGAAGCATACGAGAGTTTGAGGCTGTACAAAGAGCGAGCGAAGAGATTTCACGATCAGCGCATTCGCCGCCGCCACTTCACGCCAGGGGATCAGGTACTTTTATTTAATTCCCGTCTCCGTTTGTTTCCTGGAAAACTTAAGTCAAAATGGACTGGTCCATATGTGATTCAGAAAGTGAATTCTAATGGCACTGTAGAGTTGCTAGGTTCCGATAGCACACACTTCACTGTCAATGGTAACCGAGTCAAAACATATGTTCAGTACGAGTCTGTGTCGTTCATCTGTGAACTTCACCTAGTTGGTCCATAGAATGTATGTTGCTGAGTCTTGCTACAGACGTTAAATAAAGCGCTTGTTGGGAGGCAACCCAACCTTTATTTGAGTTTTATTGCACTGTTCAAGCATGTTGGCATTTTTTTTACTCCATTTTTTCAACATTATGCGTTCATGTTTGGTTGTTGAGTTAATGGGTGCAGATGAGGAGTTTGAAATGCGAGGAATTGCCGGAATAAATGAAAACGGCGACCCAATTACACTTTTAGCGATCGCCGATCGTGAATCTTAAGTCGCCGAGTTCGTCGTCAAAATTATACAGGTTCGAAGCAAAATCGGCGACCCGAAAATGATTTTGGCGATCATCAATTTCGTTGGTTTGGTCGCCGAACTTGCAATTTTTCAATTTTTGCTTCGGCACAAAATCGACGACCCATTTACATTTTCGGCGATTGTCGAAAATGTAAATGGGTTGCCAAATCCTCTTTTTCAAGAAAACTATTTCGAAGCAACTTCGGCGACCCAAAAACAAAATCGACGATCGCCGAACGAGTCCTGGGTCGCCGAAGTTGCAAAATCAGCGAATTTTAACTCTGAACCCCCTCATTCTCCCCCACTTTTCAACCCATTTCTATACACACGAAACCACATAATCTTCTCTCTAAAAATCCGACCCCCTCACTCCAAATCGCCTCAAATCCTTCCGCACATTGCATTCCCATCATACTTAGAAGGTTTTTATCCGATTACTTTTCCAAATTTCGTCCAAAAACATCAAAATCCCCAAATTCTAGGGTTTAAGTTTGTTTTTCAAATTTCACTTCAAATTCAAGGTAATCTTCTTAATCTTTATGTTTATTTCAATTTCGTACACATATTTCATCGTTTAGTTGATAATGTAGGTTGAATGTTGGATTATTTGCTTTAAACTCTCATTTTTATCTAGTAATTCGATTTTAGATAGCATGTTTAAGCATATTTATGGTTTTGTTGCATTGTTTTAGTAATTTTAGGGATTGAGTTTTGATTTGGGGGTTTTGTATTGATGATATTGAATTATGTTCGTCTAGAACTTGGATTTTTGGGAAGTTGAATTGAAATTCCTATCACTGCATCTATTCATGTACATACTTGCTTGAGTTGTGGGGGTACACTTGGGGATATTGGAATGTTGATGGATGTTGAGAATGTAGGGTGATAATGCATACATAGTTAGTTAGAATTTGGAGATGTTGCATTACTTGTAAGTTTAGTTTATTTTACATATTTCCTTATGACGTCTGCTGGTTTTGATCTATGATTCTGTCATGTAGAGTTCAAATGGCACCTCGACGCCGCGTTGAGTCCACCAGGCCGGAAACATACGGGATCCAACTCCAAGGGTTGGATCTTCATCACAAATTCAAAGCTTTGGTAGAGAAAGGAGTTGAAGCCACCCGATACCCAGATGTCGACACTCTTCAGGCGATGGGGCTTTACGATAATGTCAAAGAGCGACTCTCAAACATCGGTTGGCATCGAATTCTGGAGCTCAAGGACCTAACCTACAGGCGTTTCACCTTGGAGATCCTCACTACCTTTGAGTTCACTACCACGGGCCGGAACACGCCGACAGGAGCTACCTTCCGTGCCCTGAATGAGGACCGCACCATTACCACAAAGGAGATAAATAGGGCCTTCAGGGTCCCTGACATTGGTGTGTACACCAAACCGAGAGGCTTTGATGCTAAAGTCTTCTGGCCCACCATCTGTGCCGATGACAGCCCAGCCTGGGAATTTGGCAAGTGCAAAGCGTCCATGATTCGGAACCCTCTTTTTCGGATCATTCAGCGAATTCTGGCACACACTCTTTTTGCCAGAAAGGATAACAGCTCGATGAGGGACGTCGAGCTTATGGCGATGTATTGCATGCTCCATGGGCAGGCCCTTAATTTTGCCCAGCTATTTTTACTGCAGTCTAGCCGGGCATCCTCTTCCAGCTGTGGCCCGATCTGTATTGGGGGGCTGTGGACCCACCTCATCCTGGCGATGGGGATCGATCCGGGGGTGCACCAGGCCGAACCATTGACAAAGTTGACAATCCAGAAGTTGGTTGCCCTCCGATTCATCTAGACCGGTCGCCCACCCTACCTCTTCTGCCAGCGCACACCACTGCCCTTCCCACTGCCAAATCCCGAGCTCACTTGTAGGGATTCGCCAATACCGCCAGAACTGGAAGCTGGATACATTGGCTCACATGGAAGCCATTCAGTCCGCCGCGGACGCTATGGTGAGGCAGCCTCACCTCCGTCCCACCGGAGGAGATGAGGATTACGAGGATGCTGAAGATGATGAAGATGATGAGGATGATGAGGATGCTGGCGGTAATGAGCACGGTTTTGCCCGGAGGTAGCCCGACGAGCAGCCGCGCCACCTTCTGACGGGAGGCACCTTCCGGGGGACCCAGAGGGACACCTCTACTTTCTACGAGCGTCGCACACACCGTGTGGCATTTGAGGAGCGGTTGAGCCATTTGGAGCAGCAGTGGGGAGAGTGGAACGCCCAGTTGCAGGCTATTTCTGCGGCTCAGGCTACATACACCACTGAGCGTCGTTCTTTCGAGGAGGAGCAGCGGCGGGATTGGACAGCTCAGAGATCCTTCGAGGACCAGCAAAGGGAGCAGTGGTCGGCGCAGCAGCGTCACTTTGACTAACAGCAAGAGGAGTGGGCGGCACAACAGCAACACTTTGAGCAAGAGCGGGAACAATGGCGACGCCAGCAAGAAGCAGAGGATCAGATGCGCCAATTCATGGCTCGTTTCCCGCAGTACTGGCCCCCACCACAGTGAGGTTTCCACACATCTTCGTGATCTTTTTCCCACAAACTTATTATATCCTGTGTATTGAATAAGTTTGGGGGGGATGTGATCGGTCGATGTGTGTCTTTTCTCTTCTTATCCTCATGTATCTTTTACTGCTTAATCTGACCTAATTATGTTTAACTGAACTTGAACTTGATTGGCTAGTTGGAACTAACAATTTGTATTCAATTCGTATCATTTACCTTCCTGTTATTTACTTTTGTTAATTTTTGCTGGGTCGGAATCGGGAATCTATTAATTTTTGTTGGTATCTGTAATGGGATAAAAATTGGTACTTGGTGGTGGATTATCTGCATTACTGATCAAGTTCATGATGACAAATCTTCCTTTCTCGTGAAACTTACACTTATTAGTTGCTCATGAATTTATGAAGTGCCGCCAGTTGTGGAATTGATTTTGGCCTCTAGGATATGCTCATAGCCCTGTGAGAATTTTGAGCCTGTGATTGTTTGGTTTTGAGTGAGTCACTGTATATTGTACCTCTAGAACTTTCTCTGGTTTCTGTCTCAAAACTGCAATAGGGGAGGTCAAGAACTTAGAAATGATTTTAGGCCATCGTTTCATTAGCCACGTTAAACCCAAACACTGTCCCACTCCATACTCCTTTGTTAGCCCAGTTGAGCCTGAATACCTTTCTTTCTTAACCCGGATGATAGGAGGTGTGGATGGAATTGTAAGGGTATCTGTTGATGATAGGTAGTGAGATTGTAAAGTTTTGTGATAGTATGTGCCCAGAAGCCTTGGGATAGACAAGTAAAGTAGTCCTGCTTGGGGTTAATAGTATAAAAAGAGTCTGCCACCCAAATAAAATGCATAACGAGTGCACAAGTGTTTTTGAATGAGTCGGTGTAGTATATGTCCAAAAGAATCTTGTAATGGACACACAAAAAAAAAGAGAGAAAATAAGAGAAAGAAGAAAAAAATGAGAAGGGTGATGAAAAATCAGGAAATACACAAAGCATGTAAGTTGTTTTTGTTGGTTTTAGTAATGCACAGAATGTACATATTGTGTCTGTTGAACTAGTCATGCAAAAGAGTTATACATGTGATTTCGTTGTTAAGTCTGAATCCTATTGAATTGCATTTATGGGATGCGTCCTGTTTTAGTTTAATTATGTTTATTGTTTGAGTAAGTTAGTTAACAAGTATGGTATGTGATGAGGAGTACTCGGGTGAATCGAGTTATAAGGTTGTAATCATTCAGTCACTTAGCCAAATTTTCCATACCTCTCACCAATGTGCCTACATTATAACCTAAACTAAAGACCTTTTTGATCTTTGTTCTAGCATTCCCAAAAGTCAGCGGAGAGTTTAGACAATGAGCAAGCCTATGGTAGGAAAGTTGTACAATTGACAATTGAGAGTATTCACTAGCCTTTCTTGCAATTCGAGTGAAAAATTTGAGTGATACACTACTCTTATCTTGTGAGGAGCAGATTTCTAGTGGCCGAGATTGAAACTGTGATTGTTTGCACTGAATTTATGAATGTTGCAGTATTGGTGTGGGAATCACAACCCCATGTTGTGTCTGAAATAATTTTTGATCGGTTAATGCACCCCTCATGTTTATTCTTTTCTATTGAAGTTCTCTTCATTGTTCGAGGACGAACAATAGTTTACTGATGTGAATCTGATCACTTTTGACCGTAGACTAAACCGATTTTTGAGGATTTTATGTGTTATTTATAATCTTTAAAAGACTATTACGTTTCGGTTGGTTTGTGGTTGTTTATGTAGATTTCATGCACAATTGAGCCGTTTACAAGATTTGACTAATTGTCATAGGGCCAATCGATGCTAACTTGCATCGGGAAAGTGAAGAAGTGAGAAAACACCAAAGAAAAAGCCGAATTTCCGTTCGTGACACATTCGGCGACCCAATTACATTTTCGGCGATCGCCGATTTTGTCCCCAGGTCGCCGATTTTGTAATTTCAGCTATTTTTCTACGGCTCAACTTCGGCGACCCACGCGTATTTTTGGCGATCGCCGATCGCATTTTCTGGGTCACCGAACGAGTTATTTTGACGGATTTTTGGCCCAAATCCCATATCTTCTCAGATTAGAAAAGGATAAGTATAAATAGAAGATCCCAAGACTCAAAAACGTTCCTTTTCCCATATTTTCGAGTTTCAAGGGCCAGAGAGAGCTAAAACAACACAAGACTTGAAGAGCATGACTGAAGATTGAAGATCAAGACCACGGGTTTTCAGTTTAAATGTTTTCCATTTTCTTGACTCTTTACATGATTGTTTTCATGGGATTTAGCATGATTGGCTAAATTCCTTGTGGATTCTAGGGTTTTGAAACTTGTTGACATTAATCCAATTGTTTATATAATTTGATTTTCCTTTTCCATTGATGTTTTAATTACAGCTGGGGTTTTCTTTAATTACAAGATATTGGTCATTGATTGTAATTCGAATTGGTAAATTTTGAACCGAGAGGTCTAGATTATTGATTAAGATGCAGAGTAATTAAATTTGATAGGTCAATTGTCCAAGAGGAATTTGAACTGTTAAAGGGTTTTCGAAATCTAAGGTTTTATCAAGAGTAAAAGTCCTTTTGCGCATCCGAGAGGAGTCACTAGGTCGTTTATTTCCATGTTATGGTTGAGAGTCCGAGAGGGTCGCCTGATAACAATTATAAGATTAACTCACATCTTTGGAAATTAAATTGGAATTAGATTGTATAATTGATTGTTTGATAGTTCTTCAAAGTGGATTATCCTGGAATCCTAGCTTCTCTTATTTTCTAAACCTTAATTATTCACTTGTCTACTTTTATGATTATTGCTCAGTTTTAAATAAACCCAAACTCTTTATTCGGATCGTCTAAATAGTAATAAAATAATTGTGCTTTAGTGCTTGAGTGTATTTCAAATCTGCAATCTTCGTGTTCGATAAATTATAACTTGCCCTCTGCAGTGGTCTGTACACTTGCAGTTTTAGCGTGTTGAAAAATACGCTATCAATGGCCCTTTATCATGTTCTCCTACCAGCTCCTCCTTGAACGTCACATCCCTACTAATGATGCACTTTCTTATATCCGGCTCGAGACACCATAACTTGTACCCTTTCACTCTTTTGGGGTACCCAATGAATATGCATTTCAATGCCCTCCTCCCAAGCTTATCTCTTTTGATGTTCGCATAAGCCACGCAACCAAAAGCTCTCAAGTTGCTAAAATTCGGAGGATGACCAGACCATATTTCTTCCAGTGTCTTGAAACCTAGTGCAGTCAAGGGGCACCGGTTGATCAAATAAGCTGCAGTAGTCACTGCTTCTGCCCAGAACGACTTGAGTAACTTTGCACCGAACAGCATGGACCTCGTTCTACCTTTCTGCCAATCCATTTTGCTGAGGTGTTCTAGCCACTGTCTTGTGCCTCACAGTACCATGCTTCGAGCAGTACCTCTCAAACTCCTTCGAGCAATACTCAAGGCCATTGTCAGTTCACAGCCTCTTCACCTTTCTTCCAGTCTGATTTTCGATCAGCACTTTCAACTTCTTGAAGGTCTCCAAAGCATCACTCTTATTCTTCAAGATATAGACCCACACCTTCCTTGAGTGATCATCAATGAGGCTCATGAAGTACCTCGCTCCTCCATTCGAACTGACCCTTGAAGGTCCTCATAGATCTGAGTGGATGTAGTCCAGAGTTCCTCGAGCTCTCTGTCGACCTACTCCGAACTTTACCCGGTGAGATTTCCCATAGATGCAATTCTCACAGAAATCTAACTCTCTAATATTATCCTCGAGCAACAGATCTTGCTTTGATAACTCTTATAGCCCTCTCTCACTAACGTGACCGAGTCGCCTGTGCCACAAACTGACTTGTCAACCATCACTAACAAAGCCTCCCCGATCACCGTGCTCCCCATCAGAGTGTAAATACTATTCCTTCGAGCTCCTTTCATCAAGACCAGGGATCCTTTGCACACATTCAAAGTCCCAGCTTCCATCTTGATCGTGTAACCCAGTTTGTCGAGCATCCCCAAAGAGATCAATTTTCTCTTAAGCTCCGAAACGTACCTTACACCTCGAAGTACCCTTTCTGTATTATCGTGCATCTTAATCCTCAGCAAACCCATTCCAACCACCTTGCATGGTTTATTGTTACTTAGAAGAACACTCGAATTCTCCTGCTCCTCGAACCCTTCGAGCCATGACTTATTAGGTGTCATGTGGAATGTACAACCTGAATCCAATATACATTCCCTCTCCGAGCGCTCATTCGAAATCACTAATGCCTCTCCAAAGTCATATTCCTGCTCAGCAACAGCTACATCCCCGTGCTGCTTCTGCTCCTGCTTTGTCTGCCTCTCCGGACAATCTCTTTTTTTATGTCCTTTCTTTTGGCAGAGAAAGAACTTGACCTTTGGCTGTGATCCTGGCTTTGGCCTCGACCTTGACCTCGAACTTCCCCTGTTGGAGTTCCTCATCTCCGGTCTTCCTCGAGCCGCCCTAGTCACCAAGCCTTCTCCATGAGAGTTCTCTCGCTCCTCGTTCTTCTCATTTAACTCCTTAGAACTTAGAGCCGATTGAACCTCATCCATGGTCAATGACTCTCTTCCATACATTAAGGCTTCCTTGAAGTTCGAATAATTCTTTGGCAGCGCACTCAACAACATGAATGCCTGATCCTCATCTCCTATCGCCACATTGATATTTGCTAGATCGAGGATCAACTTATTAAACTCGTCGAGCTGCTCGTTGATTGGTCTTCCCTCTTGCATCTTAAACGAATACAACGATTGTTTAAGATAGAGCCAATTCTCAAGGGACTTCTTCATATATAAGGATTCCAGTTTGGTCCATACTTCCGCTGCCGTTTTCTCCTTCGACACCTTCCTCAACACCGTATCTGCGAGACTCAGAATCAGCGCACTGTGCACCTTCGCAAGTGTATCTTTCTTTTGTTGCTCTGTCATCGTGTCAGGTAACCCAGCCTCTCCCTTCAAGGCACCATCCAAGCCTTGTTGCACAAACAACGCTTGCATCTTCAACTTCCACAAACCAAAATCATTCAATCCCGTGAAGCGCTCCACCTCGAACTTGGCTAAACCCATCACAATCCTTCCTCTTCCACGTTCACCGCACCAATTTGATGTGAATTGAAGCGATTGCAAACACAAATAACTAACTGAAAATTAAGAACACAATAATTTATAGTGGTTCGAGCTATGCTCTACGTCCACTCTTCAAGCCTCCTCAGTGATGATATTATTATGGTGAAGAAAATACAAATTATGTGACCCTTACAATTGGTGGGGAGCAGGGGTATTTATAGGGAGATATTCCTAAACACATAAGGAATATAAAACTTAGATATGGTAAAACTAAATCTATCTAATAGATTTATTCCTATCCAAATCTAATACCAATAAGGATAAATCTTGTCCAACAAGGAAACAAGATACACACAATATATTTTCCATATCCATCCAATTCGAACTGCACCACGAGTTCCTCGACCTACACGGCTCAACCCACTTCCGTCGAACTACATCGACCCAGTCTCGACCTACTAGCGAACTACTTTTCGAGCTAGATATTGAGACTACTCCAACAGCTCATTTTAAGCATGTGCTATGGGAGATGATGAATGTGCAAAAAGAAGATATTGGGCTTTTTGTGTGTTTGGCGTGGCAGATCTGGAATGCCCGGAATTCAAGGATCTTTGAAAAGAAACCATTCGATCCTCATAAAATAATTCGAGCTGGTTTCAAGACTTGGAGAGATGCTGATTTTTGTAAGGAAGAAGATGAATTCAAGGAAGATTCAAAGGAGCAGGATAGATGGAATAAACCAGCAGCTGGAAATTTCAAACTCGATTCAAATGTGGCGATTATTAACGACTCTATGATAGGAATGGGGTTCGTTATCAGAAACACGAAGGGCGAAGCGGAGCTTGCAACAAAATCAACAAGACAAGCACAAGGTAACTCTACCCTCCTTGAAGGCCTTGCTCTACGATTCGCTGTCGAGACAGTTAGTATAGGAGTAGAGTGGATTCGATCGAAAATGATAATATGGAGCTAATCCAAATGCTGAGAGGAGAAAAACAACTGGGACCATACTGTGACGTGGTTTTTAGAGACATCCTTCATATGTCAAAGAGTATCGGAGAACCTTCCTTCCATCACATTAGGAGAACGGCAAACGTAGTCGCGTATCTTGTTGCCAGGGGAGAGAACTTTATTAGCATTAAGCATAATCCGAATCATCTTGCTCAGGCTATTGTTTCGGATATGTAAACTTCCCCTTTCTTTATTCAATCAATTTGAATTTTCCCTCAAAAAAAGAAATGACTTGATAAGATGTGGACTAGCTAGCTGCAAGTGCTTGAATTTTCTTTAGTTAAGCAAAAAAACCTCCTTATTTTATCCAAATCTTCATTCAACCTTCAAAATATAAAATATTCAAGCATTGAAATAGTTAAAGAATGAGAATATAAAGCATCAATAAATAAAACAATTATGCTGCAATGAAGATCATTGTTAGAAAAAAAGCGTTGTGAGCAACATGTCTATATTTTTTAATATTA
>JAPKLW010000973.1:0-13900 GCA_026898455.1 Plectranthus barbatus | reverse complement strand
CACAGATGGAATCTGAGCTATTGGAGCACATGGATGGAAAGATCTTTGAGTTAGCTTTCCAACGCAACTGGAATCGGGTCAATCGGAGTTCGGGAGCGAAAGTTATGGCCAAAACCGTGAGACTGCGCAGAGGAATGTTTCTGTGTCGAGCGACACAGTGTATGTCGACCGAAATACATTCCTGTCGACCGACAGGATTTGTGTCGGTCGACATGCGCACCGGAAAGGCAGTTTTTGGCCCAAATTAGAGATTTTTCCTTCCCAAATCATTACCTTTTGAAGATATAATTTCTCCCCCTATAAATATGACTTATTAGGCTCGAAAATTAATTCCTCTTTACCTTTAGTTTCAGTTTTCAACTTTATTTTTCAGCATTATACACTTTAATTCCTAGTACTCTTTATTTTATTGTTGCAATTGGATTCAAGCACTTCAAGGTTCCTATTTCTTTAATGATTCAAGTAAGTTTATTTATGTTTATTGCAATGTTTATTTCAATTATGTTAGGCTAGAACCCTTAACAGGTTCTAGGGTTTTCTCCATCCTCTTTAGCATGTGTTAATGCAATTAAATCTAAACCCTAATTAATTGGTTCAAATTCTATGGTTTTGATTTTAAAATCTATTTTCAATTGAAGGATCGAGAGATGAAAATTGGATTAGGTTTATAGTTATTAATTTGAGACCGAGAGGAGATAATTAATAATAGGAAAATAGAATTTTGATACAACTGTTTTCTGGCTCAAAAGGAAGAATTAGTTGTAGGGTTTTCAAATCTGTATCTTTATTGAGATTGACTAGTTTGTGTTCTTGAGACCGAGAGGTAAAATTTCACTTTCTAGTAATCTAGGTTTTAATTGCCCAACAAAGGAATTAATTCCAATTTATCAGATTTCCCACCTTAATGATTATTTTGGGTTTGGATTGATTGTTTATACATGTTGGATTGGATTGGTTGATTTCCCTAGAATCTGTGCTTTTTATTATTAAATTTTATTCCAAAAGTTATTTCTGTTTTTCAAAACAAAAACCCTATTCAAATTTGGATTTGCTCAAACAAAGAATAGATAAACTATGCCAGTACATGAGATGATTTCGTCGCACTATCCCTGTGGGTTCGACTAGCCTTTGGGTTATTATAAATTTATTTGCTGCTGTATTTTACAGTTTATCAGGTAGCAAAGAAAGGGGGAATGCAAATAGTAAAGGGGGATGACGGAGAAGAGGTAGCAACACAACCTGTCACTAGATGGCGATTCTGCATCGACTACCGGGCTCTCAACGCCGCCACTTGCAAGGCCACTTCCCGCTTCCGTTCATTGACCAGATGTTGGACAGGTTATCCAGTTTTCCCTACTATTGCTTTCTTGACGGTTATTCTGGATATAATCAGATTGCAGTAGCACCGGAGGACCAGCACAAGACGGGGTTCACCTGTCCCTATGGAGTATTCGCCTACCGACGGATGCCGTTTGGGCTATGTAATGCGCCGGCGACCTTCCGATGGTGTATGATGGCCATCTTCCACGACTTGATCGAAGAGGTCATGGAGGTATTCATGGACGATTTTCCAGTATTTGGTAGCTCTTACGATGTTTGTTTGCAGAATCTAGCTACTGTACTGGAGAGATGCGTCGAGACCTTTTGATCAATGCAAGTTTATTACTGGTTTTATCTTTTCACGATGATGATGTTTATTGTTATGAAGATGATGAACTAATTTATTTATCAGATTCTAGGGTTTAAAATCTATCCTGACTGTATGTTTACAAATTAATTTAATCTAATGCCTTTCCTTGTTTGATTTGTGAAGTTCTGTACTTTGATTTAAACCTAGATTTGTTGGCCACTCATTTAGGTTATTAGTTAATCAATTAACAGGAAAAGGATTTCACAATATAATCAATTGTTCATGTCTTAAAAAGAGGGAATTAGGTTATAGGATTTAATCTGTTGATTTTTTGAGTTATTGAATTATTTCTTGAGACCGAAAGAGTAAAGGAATTTCGATAATCTACTTTGAAAATTGTCAAATCAAGAAGTTTACAATATTTTCCTGATTTCCATCTTTCAAGGAATTAAATTGGTATTTGATGAATTTATATGTTGCATGTCAGGAAGGATAGTAATCAAAATCCCTAGAATTTGAATCTTTGCATTTGATTTAAAACCCGTTTAATTGTTCTGTCTGGTTATATTTTAACCTTTTTGAAGATTACTTTCTATTTCGTTTTTAAAATTAATGTCACCAGTACCTTTTAAATTTGATTGCGTCAAACAATTTTCTGAGAAGCTATAGTTTAATACTTAGGTTTGTTCGTTATTTCATTCCTCGTGGGATCGATAATTTTCATTTGCCACTATATTGTTAGCTCTGCTAAGTTGTTAATAATTTTAGCGATCAAGTATCAAACCATTTATCTTCATCCAAACCATAATTAACCATGATATGATACCAGCCCTTCTAAAAAACCTACGGCTCAATTCACTCAGACCATACATAGGACTTCAAATCAGTCTTGAAATCATTATTCGCATGTTGCTCTTTTGATACCTTGTCTGCAATGTTCAACATTATATGCCACATGCACCAACAATGCTTCGTACCCAAAAAACTCTTTTAATGGCCAATTTCATACCTAAGTCCTGGTCAGTTATGATCATTCTTGGAGTTGAACCCATACATTTAACAAACCTCTCTAACAACCAGGAAAAAGAATTTGAATCTTCTTTAGACAACAAACCAGCAGCAAAAGTTACAGGTTTTCCAGGATTATTCTTCCCCGTAAAAGGAGCAAATATTAAACAATACTTAAAAATGAATTACATATAAGAGTTATAATTGAGTTCATAAATCAACAACCATATAATGCATAGTTAATAACTGTATAATGAAAGAATATGTATTGTATAATGCACCCTAATTTCCTACAAAAACAAAGTTGACAACAACCATAGAATGCATAATACACAACTTAATAATGCAAACTGCATACCTTTATAATTATTAGAAAGACATTATATAATGCACCAATAATTTATACATAAACTGGTAGCACAAGAAATATATAATGCAAATAGAATAACTATAAAATGAATATGATTGAATTATATAATACAAGCACATAAATAAATGATAGAAACAATAAAAACTTATTTGTTTGTGGAATAAGTGGTGTCAAATGCAACAACATCCCAAAAAACTATATAATTCTTCTTAGAAATAGAATAAGACCAAAAAACTCTCATCAACTTGTCCTCTTCATCCAACTGAAAATGATAACTAAAAGCGGAACACATCTCCTTCTTCCTTGCCATTTCATTGAGAAGCATTTGTGCCATCAACAAATGCTCTCATATCTCAAGAGTAATTCCTAATATCTACAGCAAAACAAACACCATCATATCCATCAAGGAATTCTTTTAACAACCGAGATGACTGTGTAGGTCCAACGTTTGTTCTCGCACAGTCCAAAATAAACTTTTGATGAACAATATCAATTTGATGATTCAACTTCAAAAAATGCTTAAACCGAGCTTCAACTAACGGATGGTTGTGGTTTTCAGCAAATAAATGAACTAAATATGAACCACCATCAATATATTTCAAAACCATCCTCTCATTACATCCACATCTCATCATTAAACATTTTCTCCTTTTCTGCCTAGAATCCAATTCAACTTTTTCATGAAATCTTTCACCCTCCCTACTGCACACTATGAATCTCCAAGTAATAGTATCACCAGCCTTTTTTTAAGTAGACAACCGTATGTCAAAACCACAAAGCTAGCATAACTCTCAAAGAAATCAATACCATCCTTAAGTGTTCCAAATGACATTCCAACGTAAGGCTTCATAGAATTATCACATCTTGGAACAAATAAATGTGTACAAAAAAAATCATGAATTAAATATGTAACTTAAAACATATATCGCAAGAATAATACCTATATAATGCATGTTTAATCACTATATAATGAATTCTGACAACGGAACTAAATCACCATAAACTTAGAGTAACTGGCTCACATATAATGCAACTATTACAGGACAATAATACAAGTCATAACATTATATAATGTAGATATATAACCAATTTGAATGTTTTAAAACTAATATTAACTCATTCACATATAGCACAAGTATTATAAATATATAATTCAATTCATAACGATATATAATGCATATATTCAAATTAAACAATTAAGAGTGATCACGCCATTCCAAAATACAACAATCCACGAAAACTGATTCAGCATTTGGAAACAAATCATCAATTACCTATAGAATGAATCTTTGATTCTATCACGATAAACTAAAAACTAAAGATCGCAATTTATATCAGAAAGCAGAAAAGCAACTGCTTTATAAGATAATAGATGGAAAATAGAAATTCTTCTTACCTTTAGAACTATCCATAACACACCGACAAAAAACCTAAATCACGAATAAATGCATACGATGGCGAGAAGATTTCATAGAGAGAAGGAATGAAGAAAATATATAATGGCACAAGGAATGAAGATCGCAAATCGCAAAAGGAAAGAAAGATCGTGAGATTTTAATTAAGATTGTAAAAAGATTTGAATTCTTGTAAGTACAAAATTACCCCTTGGTTTATAATAATGCACGTTAATACAAACAATAATGAAAGCGGACAAATTTAAATCTTAGCTAGCTGTCGATTTCATGTTTTCAACGGATTAGTTCTTATGTTCACATGGTAAGGCTTGTTTTCATGTGATCACTCCCCTATATATATATATATATATATATATATATATATATAAAAAGAGAGAGAGAGAGGTGTAATCATATCACAAGTTGTCTTTAGATGGGATATGAGAATAAATCTGGGCCATTATTTTTACAGATTCAATGGTCCTGATTCTATGGTATAATTTATATTTGAATTTTATTTTATTATTATATAATTATCACAAGGGTGCATTAGTAATTAATAAATCCATAATATATTTTTTCCATAAATGTTTCTTAAATCTTTCATGCATGATTTGTAACCACAATTAAATATTTAGATTATTTTGAAATATCTGTTTTACATCTTTTGCAGACGACATCTACTCCAAATTATTTTTATCGTAATCTTCTTCCCTCTTAATTGATTCTCCAGCCATCCTGCACGTCACTGCTGCCACCACCATCGACCACACCGCCCGTCCACCCCATGTCGATGTCGCAGTTGTCGTTGGTAAAGATTCTCCCATCTTAATCAAATTAACTTCTACTCTCTCTCGGCTATGGATCCAGGCACAACGTGTGATGGTTATGAGGCTGAAAATGCAGATGAGAGCGCAAAGCAGGGAAGCGATGAATACTACGAAGTCGGAGTCGAATGTCTCCACCGGCAGGGAGGGGTTATCTGAGGGCGGAGAGCTAGTGCCGCAGAACTCTCTAGAACGGGCGGTCATGTAGACAGAGGAAGTGAATGGTATTGCAAATACCATGAATGCAAGGGTGTTTCTGCACTCCAAATTCTTAGTTCTATCTACGTTTTTTTCTTTGCTTTTGTTATTTATTTTCTAGATGTATTTTTAAATTGCATTATTTAAGCCTGAATATTTGCTTTTGATAAACTTGTATATTTGCATTATGTTACCATGATTGTTTCTATTTGTATAAGAATTTTAATTATTTCATAGTTTTTTTATATGTAAGTTGCATTATATAAGCCTGTAAATATACATTATATACACCTGTACATTTGCATTATGCTTCATGAAATTATTAAGGTTTTTGAATATAGCTGTGTATTTTTCTGATGCAAGTTGCATTATATAAGCATATAAATATGCATTATATAAGCCTGCAAATATGCATTATTTAAGGTTGCAAAGTTGAAGTATGTTTTGGTTTTACTCATGTAAGTTGCATCATATATGTCTGTAAATATGCATTATATAAGCCTGCAAAGTTGCATTACCTGAGCTTAAAAAGTTGAAGTATGTTTCATAGATTGGTTGATTAAAAACATTGTTGTTTATTTTTCTAATGTAAGTTGCTTTATATAAGATTGTAAATATACATAATCTATTGATGCACAGTTGCAGTATGTTTCACGAAGTGTTTGAGATTTTAGGAATATAATTACTTTTAATATTATGAATAATGCAATATTTATATTCTATATACTGCAATCTAATGGTAATAATCATTAAAATTTGAAATTAATAAAAAATAGGGATAATGTAGCATAAAATTAGAAATTTTCTAGATATAATGAGTGTGAAAAAGGATAAAAATAATTAATTTAGGAAAATACACTATAAAATTTGAAATCCCTAAAAAATAAGGATAGTGGAGCATAAAATTAGGGATTTTCCTATTTTTCTAAATATAATGAGTGTGAAAAATAATTTTTAAAAATTAATTTAGTAAAATTTTAATCAAAATTCGAAATTCCTAAAATGTAGGGATAATGAAGTATGAAATTAGGGATTTCCCTATTTTGTAAATATAATTGTGGGGAAAATGACTAAAATATCCCATTAATGCATTTTTTATAGGTAGATAATGCAACTTTTTGATTTTGGTATAATATTAAATCATAACCGTCCAACACCTAAAATATGTGGTCCAAATTCATTCTCTTCTCCCATCTAAAGAGTCACTTGTGACTTTAATGCACCCCTATATATATATATATGAGAACTCCCCTTACCATGTGAAAATAGGAACTAATCTCGGCCATCCAATTGGTGATTTAACGCTCAAGACTAAATACATTTCTCTACATTATAGTGTAGTGAAACATTCATTAAAGGGTAATTTTGTAATATTTCTCTCTCTCCTCTAAAATCATCCTAAATCTTTAAATGATCATATCTCCTTCGATTTAGATTATTTTTTAATGTATCATAGATCAAATTAAAGGTAATTTAATTATCTTTCAAACGAAATCCCTATTGCATATGTTTCGATTTAAAAATCATCATTAAAAATTAAAATTAGTGATTATATGCATAATTCTCATAACAGTACACAAATTCTTATATAATGAATGGAGTTGCACAATATAATGCATGAAGTTATATTATATAATGCAGAATATGATAGATAAAATGCAATAACTTTTTTCCTGTAAGATAAAAAAAAATTTAATTCATTATTTTTGCATACTGTAGATAATATCATAGTTGTTATAAAAGTTGATCATATATTACTTGTTTTTAATTATGTATTTTTTTGTTATATTATATAAATGTATATTACTATATTATATAATGCATGTTTGTTAGGTATATAATGAATATTTGCTAGGTATATAATGCATGTCAAGGTCAATATAATGCATGAAATTATATAATGAATACAATAACACAATATAATGCTTGAAATTATAGTATATAATGCAAAATATGATAGATACAATGCAACATGTTTTTTCAGCGAAATCATCATTCATCATTATATTTGCACTTGTTATGTATTATATAGTAATAACACATGCATTATAATGAAAGTAATACAATTTTCTCTAAAATAAAAGTAATATCATGTATAATATGCATAATTCTCGTAACAGTACACGAATTCTTATATAATGAATGCAGTTGCACAATATAATGCATGAAGTTATAGTATATAATGCAGAATATGATAGATAAAATGCAACATGTATATTTCAGCGAAATCATCATTCATCATTATATTTGCACTTGTTATTATATAGTAATCACATATGCATTATAATGAAGGTAATATAATTTTTCTCTAAAATAAAAGTAATATTATATATAATAGAGGAAGTAATGTCGTATAATTATAGTAATATTGTTCTAAAATAAGAGTAATACCATATTATAATGCAGGAAGATGTTTGTTACGTATATAATATTTAGTTGAAAGTTTACATTTTGTTCAAGAAGAATTTGGTACTACTAACCATTTGGGCAAGAAATGGTAAGGGTATTTCAAGAGCAGTTGCAATTGCTTGTGTGATGTCGGAGTTCATGATCGTTGGTTGGAAGGGCACTACATGCAACTCTATGTTGGTTGTGAAGACGATCCCACGTGAAAAGGATTGGTAGGAGGGACTGTCCTGATAAGCTGAGCATTAAACGCGGATGTGGATTCTACAGATGTTTCTTTTCCAACTGATTCCACTTCAGTTCCCTCATTGCCATGCTCTGATTTGATTTGTTGATGATTTTGCTCAGCTCATTCTTGTTGTACTGTCTCTTTGTGTGTCAACCGTAATTTTAAAAATATTATTTTCCAACACAACTAATTCCTTGATAAGTGCATCCGGATTGGTTGTTGTCTCCTCAGTTGAAGTGGAGGCAGTCAATTCCAATGCAATGATGGATTCTTAATTGCGTTTCTGCTCTGAAATGAGCTATATCTTTTATTTGTTCTTCTATGAGATCATCATAAATTCTAACTTGCTCATTTATTGCATAAGTAGTATTTGTTATCTCTCCAGTTTGAAAAAGTTCCACATCATTATCCTTGAAAGCTTCTCAGTTTTAGTATCTTCAATTTTGATAACTTTTTCATCTGTCTTCTCTATCTCAGCTAACATTTTTATTTTTGTTCAGCGTGATCTTCTTCCTCCATTTGGACACAAATGGTGCTGCTGGCTCATTCGCAACATCGGATAATGGATGTGGAATACTTGTCATTGATCAAGAGAATAGATGTTTTTAATTGAACAATATATTATCGATCAATATGAAAGATTATATAACAAAAGGTGGTGAGAAAAGCGTTTATCACATGTTATTTTCAATTTGTTTGTCATATGATTGAGTTGGCATTGGTCGTGTCCATGGCCACAACCTCTGTTGAGAGAACATTTAATGTGATGAAGATTATTAAAACTGATTTGCGGAATGGATTGGGAGATGAATGGATGAATGATACTTTAGTAGTATATATTGAGAATAATGCATTCTCAAAGGTTGAAATGTATCAATCTTACAATGTTTTCAATGAATGAGCTAGTACTCGAAGATATCAATTATTGACAGTGCTGCTATTGATAAATATTGTATATTCTTTTGTATCTTTTACAAAATATTTATAATATATTTGTTTTTTGTACATATTATAATTATTATAAATTAGTATTTTTAATTAACTGTTTTATTTTTATAATATGCTACCCAATAATTCATTAATGAAGCCCTTACCAACAAGTAAAATAAAACTATGATGATGATATAACATCTCAAAGTTCCCATTTATGAGAGTCCTTTTGCTGGATGAATGAGTCATTTTGATTTTATTTTTTTTATTTAAATATTTTATATTTGATTTCCACAGTGTACATTTGTCATGAAGATGCCATGTTGTGTTATTTAATTTTCAGAATATTAATATACATATATCTACTTTTTTATATAGATTTAACATGCTGGTGAAAATAATTTATTTATTTATTTATTTGGGAAAGAAGAGTCGACAATGAGGTGCTTAGAACGCCATATATGAAGTCATCATATTTTTGAGTTTACATCAAGTTGATGCTTGGAACCTTGCTGAAGATATATTTAAATATTCATATCAACTTGATCCTTGGAACCTTCATCTCAAACTATAAAATGACATCTCTCATTCTTCCAATCTCCCATCAGTATCACAATTCACACACAACTAAACCAAATTCTCTAATCAACCCTTCCAGTTTCACCGACCATGGTTGCCATCACCTACAGCATTATTGAGGGCGATGCTCTGTCCGATGTGATCGAATCCATCACATATCACATCAAGATTGTGCCCACTGAGGATGGAGGAAGCATCTGCAAGAACAGGAGCATTTACAACACCAAGGGCGATGCAGAGATCAGCGAGGAGAAGATCAAGGAAGGGAAAGAGAAGGCCCAGCATATGTTCAAGGCCATTGAGGCTTACATCCAAGCCAACCCCGATTGCTAGATTTTTAATTTCCTCGAATCTCTCGTGTGTGGGGTGTTTGTTTTATGTGTGAAGTTTGGATTTTTTTTTGAGTGATTGATGCTACACGTTTTGGAGATTATAAAACTTGCGTAATAATATTAAATATTATTACTCTGTCAGAATTCATTGTGAAGAGTTGATATAAAAATAAGGTTTCTACAAAATAGTTATTAAATTGATCACAATGATTAACATAAAAAACTCTAAATTTCAAATATATATAATAATAAAATAATAATAGTTTTAAACATAACATATATATTTTACTTTGGAACACTGACCAGCCTAGCTTGCAAATATGGTGGACCGGGTTTTAATTTCGTAGCCGTTGTTTTTGCAGAAAATTCAATACAAACAAAGAGTTGTTCTGATTATATAGTTCAATTAATTAAGTTTAATCTTTTATATTTCAGAGCATCAATTCATGACATTTTGATGAAATTGTATTCACTATTCACATTTTCCTATATTTTAATTCGGTGATCATTTATTTAATATCTTAAAGATTATGGAATTATATATTTATAAAATATTAATCAAAATCTAGACAATATGATTGGGATACTTAAATAATAAACTCAAACATGTAATGAGATAAAAGAAAGTAATAGTCCAATACGAGGCCGAAAGTGGCTAGAACCAAAAGTTATTTAGTTTCTTCTATCTTTCTCTTTTAAAAGGAAATACACAATTTAAATTAAAAAATTTCCAACATTACTCAAACCATGATATACTGGAGGTCGTGCAGGGATATTTAATCATGATATCCAGTTAGTCTTGCCTCTACAGCTCTCCCTTTGTCCACCACCTCAGAGCCTCGTGGATTTAAATTTGCCACCAAATCACCTCAGTGGATGTGTGTTATGCAAGAGGAGATTGACGCCTTACATTCAAATGAGACCTGAGATTTGGTTCCTCGTCCGGCTGATACTAATATTGTTGGTTCTAAGTGGTTTTCCGAACAAAATTTCATGCAGATGGATTTGTTGAGCGGCACAAGGCTCGGTTGGTTGTCCAGAGATTTCTCAAATTCCTGGGTTAGACTTTTAGCATACTTTCAGCCCTGTAGTTCTTGCTGCTATTGTTCGAGTTATTTTGGCTCTTGCTGTTAATCGTAACTGGCCTCTGCATCAACTAGACTTCAAGGACGCTTTACTAAATGGTGTTCTTCCTAAGCATGTATACATGTATCAACCACTAGGTTTTGTCGATCCCCGATTTCCGGATAAAGTCAGTCGCCTAAAAAAGGCTCTCTATGGACTTTGTCAAAAGCCCCCCTCGCCTGGTTCCAACGCTTCAGAACTTATCTCCTTGGCCTTGGTTTCTTACAAAGCAATGCTTATACTTCGCTGTTTAATTTCTCTCGTGGCTGCTATACGGTGTTTCTGTTATATTATTTTAATGACATAATCATCACAGGAAATGATTCATCTATGCTTCGTACCTTCATTGATCGCACTCATTGGGAATTTGCAATTAAGGACTTCAGGGTCAGCTCATAGCATGGGCTAGAGGGGCGTGGGTGGGGCCCCAAAAATTTCCAAACCATGTATTATATATACTTCTTTTTGTATAGAATTTTTTTTTACATTAAGATAAATTACAGCCCAGATGGTGGGGGCCAAGGGCCCAAATAGCAACAAATATATGTAGATGTTTGTTAATGCACATATAAAAGATTACACCAAAAGAAATTTTAGAACCTAAAAAATAGTTATTTTATTTTTTCTTCGTTCTCTTTTTCGATTTTTGAGTTGCAAGTGCTACAAATAAATTTACCAAGACAATTAAAGTCAATAATTGAAGTTCTTGAATTTTGCATCAATTGCTTTCCTAATTTTTCTATTGCATATAGAATATTGTTGACTATACATGGTCACATAGTATGGGCAGAAAAAACTTTTCAAAATATAAATTATTAAAATCTTATATATGTTCAACTATGTGTCAACAAAATGGTTAAATGGATTAGCTATCTTATGCATGGAAAATGAGACATTTGAAAATTTTGATATATAAGATCTTATTGATGACTTTGCTTTTCAAAATGCTAGAAGATCTAAGTTATTTCAATAATTTATTTGAAATTTATTTTTTTATTTGTTTGTTGTTATAAATTATTATCACATGAACAATATTAAAGGTGCTTTGAATGATGCCAAAAATTTTAGGGGCCCCATTTTAAATTTTGCCCGTAGGCCCCCGATTGGTTTAGGGCCGGTCCTGAAGACTTTGGAGGTATCTTATACTACTAATGGTCTTTTCCTTAGTCAAGCAAATATGCACATGATATTATTGAGCGTGCTCAACTGCTGGATGCAAAGCCTACTGTGACACCTCTATGTGCTGGCGAAGTGTGTTAGGTGTTAATGTAGAAATTCCACCTTAAATTTATGTTTTGATGTGTCAAAACTATATAACATAGTCTAGGACTTAGAGTTATTACCTCATGTATTCCTTGTATAGGATAGTCGAGTTGTAATAGTCTATGAAAAGAGTTGTGTCAAAACTGTGGAATAGTTTCGAAGAAGACGCTATTCAGACGAAATATCTCTCAAACATAAAGGACGAAGAAAATCAGAGAAAAGCAAAGTGTATTAAAAACTGCGAAAACAGTTTTTCTTGTCAAGGATTGGATATTCAAAGAAAACTGTGTATTTAGTGCTTACAAAGAAACTGTCAAGAGGCGCTCACAGTTTCAGACGAGGACAATTTTGTGTCAAGGAATGCGTACATAGCAAGATGCCGATCAGTTGCAGAAGAACTCTAAGGAAGTCAATGATAAAAGACAATGAGACACTCAGTTGCGACTGGCGTATAACGTTATTCGGCGTCTGACACATCAAGTACAAATTGTCCTGTAAATCAAGACAATGTTGCAAAAAAAGCAGAGAGGCAGGCAGCTTTTTCAGAAAAGGATGGACTATGATTGGACATCCTTCAAAATGTCTCTACCGGCTATTTTCTGGTTTCCAACCTATAAATAGCAGGATTAATAGAGACATAAAAACCTTTGCACCTCTGAAAAGCCTTCGCATCTTTGAATCTCCGACACATTGTATAATTGCCTCTCTACAGAAGTTAAAGCTCAAGCATTAAATGCTATCAAGAGAGAAGGCATCAATATCGTGGTTCATTTATTGAACACGAAGCATTCATTGCTTAGAGAATCTTTGGAGATTCACCGTGTGACCTTAAGTACACGAGGATTAAGTATGCTGACTTAATCTGCTGACTTGGTGTTCTTACTTTCAGAGTAAGAACACAACAGCCTAGTCTTGCAAAGGAAGAGCACGTTATTACAGGCAACTGACAACCAGTGTACGTTCTGTGAAGAACTCAACCATCCATTCTACCAAAGAAGGAAAAGGGAGGTTTGTCCTCAGTCCAACTTCGACGACTGCCAGTTCACAGAGAAGACACAGAGTCTTCGACTAACTGAAGAGGGAGTGAAGTACAACCACTTGGGCGAGTGATCCATTGTGCTGTGGACACAGGTCTCTACAGCAATTGACTATAGATCGTAAGGACTGTATCCTCATAACTTAGTGAATTTCTGGATCTGATATCTGAAGAGTGAACGTATGACTTAAGGCTACGAACCACTAGAAAAATCATGTGTTGTTTACAACTTTTCTTACTTTACACATTTAACAATTTTCAACTTATATCTTGAAACCTTCAATACTTACCTTGAAAGTGTTGAAGTGTATGATCGTTAAATCTATAAATGTAAACTGTTAATCTAAACTGCTGGATAACCTAAACTGTGCTTCTAAAACTGTCGCTTAAAAACTCAGTTGATAAGAAACTCAACTGCCGGCAAATTAGAGTGTATTTAACTATTTTAATAATTCCGCTGCACATTATACGTACTCTGATCTAGGACCAACAAAGTGTTTCTCCACGAGGGTACTCTTTCTCTGATCTAGAATATTGATATCCTCGAATCTTGTCTCGTGTTGTTTTAACTTT
>JAPKLW010000972.1:279002-293882 GCA_026898455.1 Plectranthus barbatus | reverse complement strand
ACTGACTCGAAGTACTTATTTCTACTGTTTATTTATCTTTTGATTCAATTCCAAGTCTTCCGCTTTATAATTATTGAAAAGTGTTGCCAAAACCTGAAACATCAATGTAACGTGGCCCCAAATTGGGAAGGCCAGTTTGGGGGCGTTACATTTAAATAATATTAAAATTTTATAATATTTAAAGATTTTTTATTTTATAATTATTATCTTAATTATAAATTAATTTTAGTATTAAAAAAATAAATTTATATGAAATAAGAAAAAGTTTAGGAATAGGATTTGGGAATCAAAGATGAAAACCACCAATTTGGTGGGAAATGGGGATACCCATATATTTGAAAATTATTTTATTCCATTCGGAATGAAACCCACCAACCAAACACTCCTTAAATAAAGTTTAATACATGTATATTTGTTTATAATAGTTAAATCTAATAACTCAGTGCAACATACAGATAAAATACTAGTATTTTATTTGAGCAAACAAAAATAAATATTATTCATTTAAACTATTAAATTTAGTTAATATCATTGGATGCAAGTGAAACCCTATTTACCAGACTAACAGCTCTCAAAAAGATAAAATGATTTTTTTTATAAAAAAAAAAACACCCTAAAGAAACATAATGCAAAGAGTTGATAACACTGCTACATTTTATATCTAACGCAATAATATTTGACAAAATAAAACATGTAATTTTTATGTAAAATATTAGAAAAAAATATTGGAATTGTTAATTGATCATAACTGAAAACATGCAAAATAAGAGAATGGCATACTTTATTGTCTTAATATTTGAAAATGCTCCTTTCTATCAAATATGCAATGAAAATGCCATCTTTCATATATATTTTAAAAAAATGTCCCAAAATACAATTTTTGACAAAAAATTTTGGTCAGCAATCAAATTTAGATAATTATTTGTTTAATAATGTTGATATTATTACTTAAACTGGATATTTAAGTATTATAAATAATTAAACAATTTAAAAAATATGGCAAGAAAGAACATTGAGTTGATCTTGACCAATTTGGTCATGATTGGTGAGTTGATCCTTGCTTAATTTCTTTTTATGATTTTTTTAAAAAATAAAAAAGTGATCCTAACCGGTTCAGCATGATGGTCGGTGCCGACTTGATTTTTTTTAAATAATTTTTTAAAAAATTACATTTTTGAATATATATGTTAATATCATTCAAATTATTTTTAAATTTACTATCCGTATCATATGCTAATCTATATCTATATATATATAAAAGGAGAGTAGTCTTAAAAAAACTGTTCCCTCCAAAACATATAATTAACAGATTTTTTTTGTTAATTTTTTAGCAGTAATTTTAATATATTTTTCATCTATTTTCAAATTTCTCAATTTCATATTAAATAATTTTATATTAACATAATAAATAATTTTTAAAATAAATAAATTTCAAATAATACCTTTTTTTTCAAAAAAATATCACATCAACTACAATTTTATTTTTTATTTTTTATATTTCCCATGTTTTCTTATATTTTAATATATACAAAGTAATAATGATAATAATATTTAAACAAAAGATATTTGTGTCTGTACTTTTTATTTTAATTTCACTAATTTATTTTATTTATTATTTCAAATAATACTAATGTAATGTATTATGAGTTAATTTTATAAATTAAAAATCTATTTTTGTATTCTTTGTATTTGTATTTATATGTTTTTACAAAATTTAAAAATACAATTAGATATGAAATATTAGGGATGAAAAAAAAACTAAAAAAGATCAAAATATTGAACATCTATTTTTATATTCCTTTTCTTCACTTAAATAGTATTATTTGAGTATTATTGATATAAACATATTTTTTTACATAAATATTAGTAGAAACAATAGTAAAAATTATAGGATATCAAAAAAAAAATTGTACGATACTAGCATACCAAAATAATGGTATGATGATAGTATATAAATTATTTCTTATTGTAGCCATACTGAGAATTTGGTATCGAAAACTTCAGTACGGTGCCTTAAAATTCAATATGGTATAAGGTATGGTAGAAAAAGTCTGGTATATAATGCCGAAACATCTTTATGAAATATGGAAAGTATTTTATAATATAATTATATTGATAAATGAAAATTAGATTTATTTTTTAAATAATAAAATGAAATATATATATATATATATATATATTGTGATTTTATTAATTATAATTTAATATTATAAAATTTGCATGTGTATATTTTAATTTGTGCAACGCACAGGTGTAAAGCTAGTATATATACTAAAGCAAATAAGTTCTTTCTATTTACAACTTTGCCACTTTTCCTCCAAAAATATCACATCACATTTATAATAATTTTATTATTTTATTTTATTTTATTTGTTTACTAATTCATCAATATCGTAATATACACAGTAAACTATATAATTTACTAAAAGAATTATAGCTTTACCCTTCAAAATTTTTGGAAAAAGTGCACATATTTAAAAAAAAACTAAATAAATTAGTGATATTTTTACAATTATTACTTGATGATTGAAACATGACATTCTATATAATATATTGAAAAATATGTGTATATTGAAGTAAATTATTTTTTCGAAAATAATATTAGATATGATTTTATTAATTTTAATATAATAATATTCTAAAATAATATAGTTTTAAAATTATTAAACATTACATAAATTGAATTATTTAGCTAATCAATTTTAGAGTTTCTAAATTGCAAGTCATTAGAAATGAAAACAAAACAACATGTTTGCAATGCAATTTGAATATCATAATTCTCATTTTTTTTATTTTAATTTAAGATTCATATTATTTAAGGAATTAGTGTATTTTAATTCATAATATCTATTTATTTTTAAAAAATAACCTAATATTTTTAATTTTATAACTGTTAGACATTAAGTTTGTAAAATGAACAAACTTAGAAATTAAATAATAATTTTCGGTGTAAAATATTAAATTACAAATATAGTCAAATATTGTGAATTAAATTATTATTTTGTGAGCACAATGTTATTTTTGTAAAGTTGACAAATGTTAAGAGTGTAAATGCAAATACTTTTATTATTTTTCATATGTTTTTTACATGTCAAAAAGTTAATTAGAGATGTTTATTGTTTTTCATATATTTTCATATAACATGTAATTAGTATTATTTTAAGCAAATTGCTATAATATCTTTACTGAAAGATGAAAATTTTCTATGTGGTTATTTATATGCAATGGAAACATAAGTGATAAATTATCATTAATAAAGTATAATTATAATATTAAGTATTATCTATAAAAAACTCTATCACTATTGTTGTATTTTTATGAGGAAATCAAATAGTAAGATTAAATAAGGTATATTGTTAAAATATTATTTTAATGGTTGTTTATAGTAAAAAATTGTAGAATAAATTATAGTCAAAATCACACAAATTTGATCTTGCATGCATAAAGTATAATTATAATATTAAGTATTATATATAAAAGACTCTATCACTATTGTTGTATCTTTATGAGGAAATTAAATAGTAAGATCAAATCAGGTATATTGTTAAAATATTCTTTTAGTGGTTGTTTATAGTAAAAAATTGTAGAATAAATTATAGTCAAAATCACACAAATTTGATCTTGCATGCATAATTCACTTTAGTTTAATATTAATATTCACAAAAAAAAATTGATAGGGAAAATATCTAAATTTATCACAAGTTTTTTAACGAGTTCCTAACTTTGTCCCAAATTTGCAATTATAATAATTTAGGTATAGTATATTTTTACATTTAGAAAAATGTTATCATTATTTTCATGATATATGAGAATGAAACACGATTACATAATATAAGAATATTCATATAATATTTTAAATAAATATACAAATAATTTATGAATAATTTTAATTTATCAAATATATTATTAATTACTATACCATGTTATATTTCTCCTACTCTCATAACTAAATGAAAGAATTTTAGTCAAAGTCAAAATTTAGGGTTTTTTGAGTAGGGACCGTAGGTCAGCACCGTGGGTCGGGACCATTTAAAAGGCACTACGGTGCTGACCTGAAGTTAAAAATAAAAATAAATAAATAAAAATTAATGGTCCCTATTTGAATTTTTTTAATGTTTAATTTTTTGAATTTTTGGTCATCACTGTAATGATTGGGGTCAAGACCATATGTAAAAATTTTAAGATATTTAATAAGCTAAAAATTTAATTCAAAATTCATTTTTTAGAACTATTTCTGAAAAAAGTACACCTATATAAAAGAAAATGTAAAATTTCCTTTGGGGCATTTATTGAATGTCTTTATAAGAAGGAGTATTTTTATGATAAATGTTGATGCATGAAAGTTCACATATTTTCGTTAAGACAAAATACTCGAAAAGAATGAAGAATTTTATTATTAACTCTAGAAAAATCAAAGAGATCTCCTAAGGGTTGTCTTTTCCACTTTTTATAATCATTCTAAATCTACTACAAGTAAATTTACAGAATGTGGGAGCTAATCACTATTTTTTCATATATAGGACGAATCACGCCTTATTTTCCTCTTGATTGTCTTTCCCACGATCTTTGCTCGTTAATTGCTGATTTTAGGCGATTCTGGCCTAGATTGAGTTATGTAGTCTTGTATGAGGCTCGATTTAGTCAGTAGGTCGAAATTGAACGAATGGGTGGTGCTCCAACCTTAGATTACTGTTCATCGAACCACCAGCCTTTTAGTGACTCGAGTACGGATAAACAAGAAGTTAGTATGATAAATTATTGGGAAGGACAATAAATAATAGTGATTGGGGGCATTTCAAAAATTTTCTCTACTTTATTTATATTTAATATTATTAATTATTTTATATAAAAAAATATTACTTCCTCCGTCCCGGCTGAATTGTCCCGGTGACTTTGGGCACAATAACCAAGGAGTGTGAGTGTAAAGTAAGTTGAGTGAAATTAATATTTTATTGTTGAGTGTGAAAAAGTTACCTTTTTTAAGTAATGAGACAATTGAGGTGGGACGGACGAAAAAGGAAAGTGGGATAATTGAGGTGGGACGGAGGGAGTATTAATTATTAGTTTTAAATAATTCATCCATAACAAATATCTGAAAAATGTCCTATAAATTGGGGGGACCAAAAGAGGGAAAAAGCGAGTGGAAAAGAAAACGGGAAAAGATCCCGCGGGCCCGGGCAGAAGCCCGAGAGGGCAGGGAAGGTCTGACGTGGCAACCAAGAACAGCAGATGGGCCCGCGCAAGGCGACAAGTCCACCAAAGTGAGAAACGGAGATGGCACCGTTGAGCTGGTATAGTTGGCGCTGCGGTGTCGTTTTTGTTGAGTTTCCGAACTTGAAACCGAAGCCCGCATTTCATTGTGATTGTATTTTGCACCTTTGCATTCGTAACACCTGCATAATAAACACCGCCTCCTCCATTCCGTTACATAGTCTTCCTCGGCAGCTAAGGTGTCTTCTCATTTCACTAGGGTTCTGCTTTCCACCTACCACGCACGTCTCTCTCTATATATATAAATATACATGTTGTAGAATATATAATATTCGATTCTTTTTAGCGTTAGGTCCGCAGCGAAGAGTTCGGTTGTTGTCCAAATGGCGTTTTCTTCTTCCCTAATTAGATCTGTGCCGTCACCTGTTTTAGACGCTGACGCTTCCCGTCAATCCGGCCGATCCAAGGTTTGCTGGTTTCTTTTTTCTTTTCTCTCGAGTGTGCGAGGATCGAGCACGCATGAGTTGATTTGGATTTGCTTCTGGTTTTTCGCATCTCATGATGCATTTTTGCATTCTGATTACCTTCAAGTTATTAATTTGTTATTATGTGCTTAATTGATAGACCAGGTTTGATAGTACAATTTGGACATATTTTCTTCTTATGAACTGTGTATGTACGTTCTGATTGAATATTCAGTCCAATTTTGCTGTTTACGTTCTGCATATTAATCTTGCGAAAGGGCTATGGATGTGAAAAATTAAGTCGATCGATCGATCGTTTTGTTGCACTTATTAGGAAAACTTAAAGTCAAATATTTGAAGATATAATTTGTTAAATAAATGCATGAGCATAGAGCCGTGTTTTAGCTTTCTATTGTCAGTTGATTCAATCCTTTAATTTTCTTTTTAATTTCTACGCTGAACAATTTTAAGGATTGCCTTGTACATGATTTTGATTTTTTTTCCTCATGCAATGTGCTATTTGTAGCTTTCTAAGCTGAATTTGGGTTATCTGCTGCAAAGTATTACTGTCGCTTTTTTTTTTTTTTCTTTTTCTTTTTCGATACATATAGGAAACCTCTGTTACAATTTTTATGTCTAATTGCTCTATCTATCTCAGGGATCTTTTGGCCTTAATGCTAATGCTGTCAAGTTACAGTCAAGCATCTTCGGGGCTAATTTACATGTGGAGACATCCTCACTACAGTTCAGTGGATATTGCCAATATTTAGAATGCTATCATTGTTATAATCATTTGTGGTTCTAACTTCAAATGACACTAATTATGAAACTTGTAGGAAGATTTCCACCTGCTCTGTTCGGCCTATTAAAGCAACTGCCACACAAGTACCTCCTACCATCTCCAGTAAGGCATATACACTTCTAAATTTGTTTTATTTTTTTACTAGATTTTTGTTTTATCTCTTTGATGATCTGCTTCCTATATTTGATGGATTCAGAATCACAAAGCAGTGGGAAGACAAAGATAGGCATCAATGGTATGTTTTGTCATTGCTGATTGTCAGTCTTACTTTCGATTTTGTTATTAAGTGAGCAATTTTGGTGCCTTGCATTTCCTTTTGGCCATCTTCAGGACGAATGGTTATGCCAATTCAGTGCTGAAATTCTGCGAATTGCTATTTTCACAATTCTTTCTGTTTACATGCGAGCCTGTGACTGAAATGCTTGATACGATGCAGGTTTCGGACGTATAGGGAGAATCGTTTTACGGATAGCAACTTCCAGGGATGATATTGATGTTGTAGCTGTTAATGATCCTTTCATTGATGTGAATTACATGGTCAGTGTGCTTGTTTAGATTCAATTGCATTCTTTCTGTGGTTTGTGATAGTTGAGTAGCTAAAATACACTTGCGAATGTGCTCATCTTTTTATGCTAATATGCACATGCCTTTGTGCATCTTGCATTATATCTTAGCATTTCAGTAAGAGGGTTTAATCCAAATCCTGGTTTGATTTGTCAACTGACCTACTTAAATTAAGCAAGAACACGAGTAGTTTTTGCTCAAAAGAGCTCTAATAATAATTGGGGTCCTAAAATCATGAACAAAGTTGCTTGTACTTTTTTTTTTCTTCCTCTGAAGAGACAATCCAGGCTGTGCAGATCATTAAAATTCTAGCTCTGGATTCAACGAATTATCAGTTCTCAAATAATTGCTTTATTTTATTGATTGGAAAATATAGCATCTGATTGAGAAGATGTTCTGTTGCAACATAATTGGTCTCTGGCATATTTTTTGTTTTTATTTGGTTTGTATAATGTTCTTTATGTAACAAGTACTGGATTTGCCTAACTTTTGACTTTGAATTACCTATGAACTCTAGAAGATGACTTCTGGTGTGCACTCTTAGCAATATCTGTCTTTAATCCTGTCAGGCATACATGTTCAAGTATGACTCCACTCACGGACCTTTCAAGGGAACCATCCGAGTTATTGATGAATCCACCTTGGAAATCAATGGAAAGCAGATCAAAGTTACCAACAAAAGGTATTTACATACATCATAATTCACAAGTAGTAACTTCACTTGAACTTGCACAGTAAGTTGCATTAACTTCCAAATCTCACTAAAGGGACCCAGCAGAGATTCCCTGGGGTGATTTTGGGGCTGAATATGTTATTGAATCTTCTGGGGTCTTTACAACTGTTGATAAGGCATCAGCACACAAAAAGGTTAGTAACAGTATTGATGTTCCAAACATGTGCCGTCCCTAATGCATTTCTCATAAAAAATTTTGTTTTGCAGGGTGGTGCTAAGAAGGTTGTGATCTCAGCTCCATCAGCTGATGCCCCTATGTTTGTAGTTGGTGTAAATGAAAATACATACAAACCAGACATGGATGTTGTTTCCAATGCTAGCTGTACCACCAATTGTCTTGCTCCTATTGCCAAGGTTCTATAGAAATCCAAGTTCTTTTGCATTCTGCATTCTCCTTCGGGATTAAATTTGGTATCTGCCTACTTATTTTTGTTTATATGATTTTCAAGAGCAGTTTCTTTTTAAACCTTGTGACATTCAATTATCTATCTCCTACTGAACACTTTTCCAATTTTGCAGGTAGTACATGAAGAGTTTGGTATTGTAGAGGGTCTGATGACAACTGTCCATGCAACTACAGGTATCTTCTATGCCAACAGTTGCTTCTGCAGAGTTTCTTGTTCTCTTTTACTTGTAATTGTTCCTATCAATAGTCCTGAATCATCATCTGGATCGGTTTCTCAAGATCTTTTGTTGATGTCCAGCCACACAAAAGACTGTTGATGGTCCTTCAATGAAGGACTGGCGGGGTGGTCGTGGAGCAGCACAGAACATCATTCCGAGTTCTACTGGTGCTGCTAAGGTATTAGACATTTCTTAGTTACAATACATTTCATTCAGCATCTCTCCCATTTTGCTGCTAATCTAAACTTGAACTTCAGGCTGTCGGAAAAGTTCTTCCGGAGCTTAATGGTAAGCTCACTGGAATGGCTTTCCGTGTTCCGACGCCTAATGTCTCTGTTGTAGACTTAACATGTCGGCTTGAAAAAAGTGCTTCATATGAAGATGTCAAAGCAGCCATAAAGTACTGAGAACCTCATCTCTGCTTCCAGATTTATATGGCTGTCTCTCATTTCCCAATTTGTGTATGTGTATAAACGATATTCAAGCAATTTATGTCTAAATTTTCAGATATGCTTCAGAAGGTCCGCTTATAGGAATTCTAGGATACACTGATGAAGATGTCGTCTCCAATGATTTTGTTGGTGACTCGAGGTATTGTTTTACGGTTTTGTTTTCATCTTTCTAAATGCATGAGTGCACCAATTGATAGACCCACAAGTACATTGCATGTTAAACCTCAATAGCCGTAATAATGGATGGCGATGATTCTCCCAGAAGTGGGTTCTGATTTGATTAGTTTGTGCATCATATTTTGGTAATTTATTCTCCCGTTTACTAGCGGCCATAGCGTAGGAATTTTAATGACATTCATAAATCCTTTATTATGGATCTTGTGTTGCCATTTTCTTGTAGGTCAAGCATATTTGACGCCAAGGCAGGAATAGGTCTGAGCAAATCCTTCATGAAGCTCGTCTCTTGGTATGACAATGAGTGGGGTTACAGGTATATATACGGATACTCTTTGTTTTCTGTGTCTTACACGCACACATGCAAAAAACATATGTGCCTTGGGCTTGCAACATGATATGCGAATTCTGTGTTGCAGTAACCGAGTATTAGACCTGATTGAGCATATGGCCTTGGTGGCAGCAACTAAGTAAGAAGCAGCCGGTGTTTTACTTTTTGCTGGAAAAATGAGTTTATTATACAAGGGAATGGGAGGATTTGCAGTTAGGCGGCGTTTTGCGTACTTTGAATTCCAATTGGCTTTATGCTTATATTATAGCCCACGTGTTCCGTGGACGGCTTTAAAATAATGTATGTAAAAGTAAAACTCATCTAGGATTACAATTTACGTGTATTAATTAACATTAAGCTTCATGTGATGTGTTATTTATGTTATGTAAATTTTCTGCCTCTTAAACTCTACTATTAATTGTCATTTTGGGCCGCATCTGTTGTACCAGCTCGTAAGCGAAAATAATGTAATGTAATTTACTCCCTCCGTCCTGCCATATTAGGCACACTTTCCTTTTTGGTCCGTCCCGTTTATTAGGCACATTACCTAAAATGGCAAAAATTTACCACAATTTAATTAAGATTAAGACAAGCCTAAAAATCGAAAATACCCCCACATTTAAATTGACTACATTACCCTTAACCCTAATCTACCCCACCCCTCTCCCTTACCCGCCGCATTTCCCTTCCCCATCTCATTCTCTCCCTCTCGCGATCCCTAATCTCGCGAACCCTAATCCGCCGCCTCCCCTTCCGTCGGCCGTTCCTTTCACCCTCCCACACCCTAATCCGCCGCCTCCCCTTCACGCGGCCGTTCCTTTCACCCTCGCGAACCCTAATCCGCCGCCTCCCTCTCCCCTTCCTCTCCATCTCGCGAACCCTAAACCATCGCCGCCGTCTTCTCGAATCTTTCCACCGCGATGATGTTACCTTCGTCTTCCCCTCAACCCGCGATGATGTTACCTTCGTCCCCTTCGCCTCCGTCTGTGCGTGCAGGCGACGAACCCTTTTCTGGCGACGAACCCTTTTCTGGCGACGAACCCGGAGTTGTTGCCGCCTCTGCAGGCGACGACTCCGGTATTCTCTCCTTCGATCTGAAATCTGACCCGGCCCTAGCAGTCGCCGAGCCCTACCCTTTCGATTCATCCGGAGTTGTTGCTCGCTCTGAGGAACAAGGGTTTGTTGCCGCCGCAGATTCGACGGCTTGGTGGCTGGGCAGCGATGAATCGATGATGAACGGAGGCGTCGTGCTGAGCGGTGACGAGGGCGATGAGCTCTCCTTCGATCTGGAGCACGAGAAGGCTTGGCTGGCGATGGAGGTTGTTCGGCTATTTTGGGACATCTATTTCCCAAATATTGGGTGAATTCTCTCTTTTTTACTCTCTTCAATCTGTTGCTCTTGAATTTGGGAATTGATGTGTGTCATCTGTTGCTGGTTTGCTGGCTCTTGAATCTGTGGCTCTTGATTATGTGGCTCTTGTATCTGTGGTTTGGTTAAGCTCTGTTGCTGGTTTGTGTGTGCTCTGTTGCTGGTTTGTGTGTGCTCTTTGGCTGGTCAAATTGGTGTTGTGGCTGCTGAAATGATTTCAATGTCTACTGTGGGAATATAGGGTAGCCCTGAAATGATTTCAAATTGCACACTCATTTTTGTACACGTTTATGACACACTTTATTAAGTGAAATGTGTGAAACCGTGTTTGAAGTGGTTTCTTCTTACTGTTTAGATTGTTGTGTGTTATGAATAAATGCCATATGCTTTAAATCTGTTTCATATCACTGCATTAAACCACAAAAGCTTTACACAATCCATGTGCTTTACAAAAACCCCAACTGCATTACAAAAGTCACTATATGCTTTACAAAACCCATAAACCCTTTACAAAAGTCCCTTATGCTTTACCCATGACCCTATTGCTTTACAAAAGAGATAGTGAAAATCCTAAATTGGTAATCATCCCTTCCATGTCATCTCCAGCTTCTTTCATAAACTGTATGCATTCTTTGACCAATTCCATAGGGATCTCAAGATTAATTGGTAATGCATTTTGCATCATTAAGGCATCTTTTTTTATATGTGGCACTTTGTAATTGTTGCAGCCCTTCACCTTCATAATCTCTATGAAACAAGCTTGTAGGGATAGAAAAACCTTGTTTAGTGTTGTTGCTTCTAGGCTGTTGAAACTTTCTTTGACTGCATTCACAAGCTCACTTGCATTTTGACAAGCTTGCTGCTGCTGCAAGCTTTGAATGGCCCTGAAAAATCCTAAATCATTCACATTTACATCAGGCGAGTTAGGAGGTTGTTGCACCAATTGAATGTTAAAGCCATCTGTGTTTGCTGCCATTTGAAAATCTGCATCTCCATTTGTGATGTGGGGCCTTGCATTATCTTGTTGAATTTGAATACATTTACTTAAACATGTTGGCCATTTCTCTTTAATTGCTGGAATAACCTGTTAATGCACACTCCAATCATTAGCTTAATGAAGTATGAACACATTTAGGGTTGTTTTAAATTGAAACACTTACATAGTTGATTAGGCTAGCTTTGATCACTTCCTTAGTGATACTCTGAAGTGGTTTCAGTTCTAATGTGCCTGCATCCCTATTTTTACTGCTTCTCTTTGCTGCAACCTCTTCTACAAATGGCCATATCCCTAATTTACCATCCCAAATGATGCTGCCCTCTTCTGAAAACACCGGCCTACTAACAGCACACATGAACATAACTTTGGGAATAAACTTCTTGCTCTTGCATGTTCTATATGGCTCTGTTTCTGAATCTGTGAGGTAGTATCTGTGTGTGCTTTTGGTTAAGTAAAACCATTTTTCATCTATGTGCACGATATTCTCCATTGCCTTGAAATGAACCTTCTTTGAAACATGATCATAAGCTATGGCATCTAAACTATACCTCAATCTAACCAGTTTGTTAGGAGCTGTCAAACACGGTTTAATTGCATTGGTGTGTGCTCTGATCAGGTTTTGTTTATCCCATCTTCCCACAGTAGATTTAGATATGCTAATGCTATCAGCTAGAGCTCTTATGGAACCTCTTTTCTGAAAATTTACTGCAGCAATGTGTTCATGGTTAACCTCATGTGTGAGCTTCCTAATTCTGAAATGTCTTTTGCCTATGGAATGCAATCCTTCACCTCTTTCTTTTGATTCTTGTGCAGCTTTCCAGATTCTTGAAACTGTGGTTCTGCTCACTTTGAAGGTTGATGCAGCTTGGTTGACAACCCCTCTTGCTGGTTTGGAGGCCCTCGAATTTTCCAGCAGGAACAGAAGGATTTCTTCCCTTCTACTCTCACTTATGTCTGGATTTTTGCCCATCTTTGAAGCTTCTTGATGGCTGCAGATTTTGGTGGCTTTCTTTTTGATTTGTTTTTTATCTCAATAGAAGCTGTATTTATAGAGTTGTTTAGGGGGGGAAATTTGTAATCTGCAGCTTAAATTTTCAGAAATTGGCTCCAAAACTTGATTAGTGCTTTGTTTAAACATGATGTGACATACCCCTACAATTTTAATAGCCCTCCATTAGTGATTTTTTATTGATTTTTTATTGCTTAATTAGACTTTAAACATCATCTTAAATTAGCTCCTTGGTTCCTGTGCCGATTCCCTCCGTGCCTAATATAGCGGGACGGAGGGAGTATTATTTTAAAAAAATTTGTAACTACTTGGCAATGTTCACTGAAGAGTAAAAATGGCACGGTTTATACATTATGACTTTATTAATTAATAAGCTCTCGACCTAATAAACAAAATAAAAAAATTTCCTCGCATATATGATTACAATTTCGCTCATTAAATATCCAGTTCCTCAACCTTGTTATTTTTTTAAAAAAATTTAATTCATACAAAAATTTTAAGAAAGCGGTCAAGTTTAACGAGTGTATATGTTTTTCTTTGATTTACAAGGCTTAAAGCTGAAATCCTCGATGGGAACTCCAAAAAAATAAATAAAAAAAAGTTATTGGGATTAAAGCTGTGGAGTAGATACGTGTCGCAGGGCATGCACACTTTTTGGACGTGTGTATAGGCATCCAGATAATTAAATACAACCTCCCCTCCCCTAACTCTTCATCTCGACTCTATATAATACTTGGTAAAGAGAGAGAGAGGGGCACACCAATTCAATTCAGATGGCGAAATTTGGGCGTTACACATCTGCATGTCTCTTTGTGCTTCTGTTGCTGTTCTTGGCTGCTCGTAAGTTGATCTGATCATATATATACAATACATACATGCATGAGTACGTGAGGTGTTCTGTTTGATGATTAATATAAAAAGTAAAATAAAACTGAATGAGCTAGATGCAGGAGGTGGAGTGGTGGATGAGAAGAGAACCTGCGAGTCAAAGAGCCACAAATTCAAGGGAAAATGCTTCAGCGACACCAACTGCGGTTCCGTGTGCCACACGGAGGGCTTCCACGGGGGAGAGTGCCGCGGCTTGCGCCAGCGATGCTTCTGCACCAGGCCCTGCTAGACACATGCATCATCAGCATTTTCCTCCGACAAATAATTTCCTTTGTAACCTTCATGCCTAGCTACTTCGCTTATGTATGTACTTGCCAGATAGTGCGTGTGTTGATGACTGATATGATGCTTGGGTTGTGCGTTGTGCCCTTTGTTTAAGACGATCAAGATTCAAGAGATAATAGTATTTGATAAGGTAAACGTGAGTGGAAGATAAAGTCGACCATACATACATACATAATGAGCAAGTAGAAAATACAAGATTTAATCATTATATGATTAAATCTTAACTAACTCACTTTATTTCCAAAATAATATGACATTCAGTATCAAATCCTCTTTAATTTAACTATAGAAATAATTAGCCTGAGATTTACCATATAATATAAGTAAGGACTGGCAGTTGCTCAAATTAATATGGGCCTGGGCCCTGGACCATATAAAGTGGAGTATAATATTAGCAGTCCTCTTTTTGACCGAGTCCAAAAATGTGGATTCCAAATTTCAAGGATATTCGTCACTGTTTATTAATCTCGAATCACAAATAAAAATTATTTTTTGCTTAAATTATTAGAGTCGATTCATCAGAATATATTAGACCTTTCATAATTGTTCTGAACTTTTAAAACAAGTTCCATTTGGGCACTTTAATTTTAAATTTTGTTTTATACCCTCATGTAAAAGTACATGTAATAATAGTTCCTCCAAACTTGAAAAACAAAATCGTAAGTATTTAAAAATAAAGCCTAAAGCTAAAGTAAACAAAAGTAAAATGAATAAACATAATTTTCTTAAAATAAGAAATGGAACTAATAAATACTTAGATTAAAAAAAATCGACGTTTTGGGCAAAATAAAATTGAGAATTTGAGATGCTATAATGAATACGACATTTAGAATAATTTTGAAAATAAAAAACTAAAATTTGAACAAAAGAACTGAAACTAATATATATATATATATATATATATATATATATATATAGCCAAATTGACTTCGTTAGCAAGCTTGTTCTTAATATCAGTTTTTTGTTCAAAATTTATT
>JAPKLW010000972.1:233783-274985 GCA_026898455.1 Plectranthus barbatus | reverse complement strand
GACTCCCAACAAGAACTCGATAACGAGTGGGATCTTCAAGCAGAGAACCATCAAGAGGAGTAAGACGGACATCATAGTCAAGAGGTGTAGAAGCCGTCTGACAATCAGTAAGCCCAGCTCGAGCAATAAGGTCAGAAGAGTACTTAGCCTGAGATAAGAAGTATCCATCAAAAGAATTAGAAATTTCAAGACCAAGGAAGTATCGAAGATGACCCAAGCTTTTCATCTCAAAACGTTGTCGTAGATAATCCTGGAGCTCAGTAATCCCTGAAGCATCATCTCCAGTAATAACCATGTCATCCACATATAGCAACAAAATGACAATACCAGTAGGACGACGATGAATAAAAAGTGCGGAATCATGATTACTAATAGTAAATCCAAACTGAAGAAGAGCAGAACTGAATGTAGCATACCATGCACGTGGTGCTTGTTTTAAACCATATAAAGCACGACGGAGTCGACAAACCTTCCCAGTAGATGGAGAACCGGGGGGAGGAGTCATGTAAACCTCCTCAGAAAGATCACCATGAAGGAATGCATTCTTAACATCAAGCTGCTGAAGCGACCATCGACGAACTGCAGCAACAACAAGTAAACACCGAACAGTAGTAAGATGAGCAACTGGAGCAAAGGTCTCCTCATAATCGATGCCATATTCTTGAGAAAAACCTTTAGCTACAAGACGTGCTTTATAGCGCTCAATAGATCCATCAAAAGTAGTTTTGATCTTGTAAATCCATTTGCAACCAATGGGTGACTTGCCAGGTGGGAGATCCACCAAGTCCCAAGTGTGAGTCTTTGCCAGGGCTTGTAATTCCTCAGCCATTGCCTTTTGCCACAAAGGATCTGTGCTTGCCTCACGATAAGATCTAGGCTCATGGTGAGATAAAATAGTAGAATAGCAATGATAATCAAGAAGATGTGAAGGAGGTTGACTTACACGGGTGGAACGTCGGAGAGTAGGGATAGGCTCAGTGGCTGGTTCAGGAGATGCAGGCAGATCATCTCCAGGTGATGGAGATCCAACAAGTAGGTCGGTGAATGGAGAACTTGAAGATACTGGAAAGGGATCAGAAGAAGGTGTGTTAAAGAAAGAAGAGGAAGAAGAATCAAGATTGCTATGGAATTTGGACACAGAGGTGAACATAGTATGCTCCCAAAATGTGACATGGCGAGTTACACGTAACCGATTGGAGATAGGATCCCAACACCTAAATCCCTTGTGTTCTACCCCATAGCCAAGAAAGCAACAGAGACGAGCCCAAGGTTCTAATTTAGTACGTTCATGTGGAGGGAGATGAACAAAACAAACACAACCAAAAGGATGCAGTAATGTGTAATCAGGTGCCTGACCAAATAACCTCTCAAAAGGACTAACATCACGAAGAACCGATGAGGGAATTCAATTAATAGTATAAACAGCAGTCAAAGCTGCTTCTCCCCAAAAATGAGGACACGTAGCAGATAAAAGAAGTGCACGAACAGTATCAAGAATATGACGATGTTTACGTTCTGCCCTTCCATTTTGTTGAGAAGTGTAAGGACAAGAGCATTGAACAACAGTTCCTTTATCAGAGAGGAAGCTAAGAAGAGAATAATCTTTGTAATCAGTACGCAAGATCTTTATTGGACAAGAAAACTGAGTGTGGATCATTTTAGCAAACTGAGAGTATATGGTTACCAAGTCAGAACGGTGTTTCATGAAATATATCCAGGTAAATCGAGAGAAATCATCAACAAAAATAACAAAATATTGAAAACCATTAATAGAAGACACGGGAGAAGGACCCCAAATATCAGAATGTATCAAGTCAAATGGTTTATCAGCAATAGATACATTCTCAACAAAAGGTAGAGCTGGTTGTTTTCCAAGTTTATAGTGTAGACAAAAAAAAAGACTCAAAACGACCTGGACCTAAGAGACCCTTGCTATGTAGAGACTGAACTTTGGTTGAGGATGCATGACCAAGGCGAAGATGCCAAGTCAAACTGGGTGAGGTAGAAGCAAGAGCTGCAGAAAGGAGACAATGACGAGGGACACGAAGAGATTCAAGTTCAAATAGCCGATCGATCTTGCGGCCCGTACCTATGATCTGACCCGTCCGCGAATCCTGAACCTGCACACCAGAAAGGAAAAAAGTGACAGTAAGACCTTGTTCAACCAATTGACCAATAGAAATAAGGTTTAATGTTAACTGTGGAATGCAATAAATATCAGAAAGTTCTAATGAAGAATTGGAAACATGACCAATATGTGTAATATTCATACGTGTACCATTGGCTGTGTGAATAGGTGGTAATGAAGAAATGGACGACGTGGATGATAGATTATTCAATCCAGAGGTCATATGATTTGAGCAAGCAGAGTCAAAATACCAAGGGGAGTTACCTGAGGTGGTAGACATAGCAGAATGGGAATGAATAACCTGTTTAACTATTGCTTCTATATCCTGAAGAGTGTAAGACGGGCCCTGAGACTCGTCAGTGGCACCAGCGGTGACACCAGGAATAACAGGTGGAAATGGTCCACGATTATTCCGAGGTCGCGAGACAATTCTACCCAAACGATGTGCTCCACCCGAGCATTGGGATTTGTTAGGACAATCCGGAGCAATGTGACCCAAAGCATGACAAATATGACACTCTACCTGAGGACAAACACGATAGGTATGCTCTGGACTTTTGCAGATCCTGCAGACTCCAGAAGAGGATGGCCGGGACAAATGAGTCGAAGTAGGAGTCTGATGAGAAACTGCTAATGCAGAGTCAAGGTGTGGCAATCTACTCAGTCGAAGACGAGTCTCCTCAAAGGTAATCTCCTGAATTGCTGCATCAAGAGTAGGCAAAGGATGTCGATGAAGAAGTGAGGCCCGCACAGCTTCATACTCTGGGCGAAGAGCCATCAAAGTCTCAATAAGGTCCAAGTGATCTTGTTGAATGTTAGCTTGATGTAGCTGATGCCGTATAGGTTGAGTTTGTGCAAGAAACTCGTTCACAGTCTGCCCTGGCTCTTGTCTCAATGAATGTAGAGTGCTTATAAGATGATAATAATGAGCTAATCCAGTAGTCTGAAAACGAGCAGCCAAGAAATCCCAGGCTTCCTTTGCAACATCATAGGGAGCAAGTTGCACTTGAATAGACGGAATAGAAGTATTCCGAAACCAAGTAAGAATTACATGGTTCTTACTTTCCCATTCCTCAAATTTCTCAGAATAGGATGCAAAGAGCTTCAGGAAGGGGATCAACATGCTCTTTACGAGTAGGACGAACCGGGGGAATCACATCTCCAGTCACAGTACGCCATAATTTCCTACCAATTAAAAAACTCTTCATGGATTGCATCCATAAGGCATAATTATCCCCAGACAATATAACAGAAATGGGAGCAGGAACATCACCACGATCCATATTCGACAAAACAAGCAGTTGCAGACAGAGAGAATATCAAAGTGGGAGGATTTACAGCAGCAGGACTGAGAATTCAGTTTTTTTTTTAATATATTTTTAGTAACAACAGCAGAATAATGCAACAGAGAATAACAGTCGCAGCAGAGAATCAAACACAGCAGCAGAATATTCTCTCTGCTGAAGGTGGAAGATGAAGGAGATAATGAACTAAAAGGCGATGATTGTGAAGGAGCAGCAGGTCCTAACAAAGATGAGAACGGTGCTGAACTGGTGGGGGTTGAGAACAGAGAAGGTGTTGATGAGGCAGCAGTAGGGAACTCGAAAGGAGAGGCAGCGGCGCACGACGATGACGGTGTGACGAGAGGCCGCCGCCGCAGACGATGGCGTGAATGGGTTAGAGAAAGGAAACCTAATGCTCTGGTACCATGTTAGATTTGGGAAATTATCTTCATTAATCTCAAGGTTGAAATTTACACTATACAACTACAAAACAAGAAATGGGCTAATGGACTATTGGGCTAACAAGAAAACTAGTCTAATCTTAATCTAATGGGCTACAATATATATAAAACAGTATATATATTAACAATCGAGAAGAGTCATTTAATGAAAGGGGTTACGGTTGCGGGCTCGACTCTCGTTTGTTATGGGCACGGCGATTGCCTGTATGCGCCCTTTTGGAGACTTACAAAGCTATGGTTGAGAGATGGTTTCACGAGCGACGGGCGCTTGTACGGTCTAGAGATCACCCTCTTAGTGAGATAACTATGCAAAAGTTAGCTCATTCAGTCAAATATGTTCGACAGCTCATAGTCCGAGGCACCACCACACATATATACAAGGTGGAAGGACAAAAAGATAGCTATCATGTTGACCTGGAGCACAGAACTTGTGATTGTCGTCAGTTCGAGCTCGATCAGATTCTGTGTTGTCATGCGGCTTCCGCCCTTAGGTACTTCGTTAATTTGAATTTTAATTATAACATATCTATATTTTTCTCATTAGCTTAAATATCGTACTTATAATTTTTATTTTAATTGTCAAGTACACCTCACAACCAATATCAGAGTATGTGATCCAGTACTACAAGCAATACACCCTTGTACAGGCCTATGATCGGACGATTACGAATGTGCCACATCAATCGGAGTGGGTTATTTCATCAGAGTTATCAGGTTTTGTTGTGAGACCTCCGATAGTAGTTCGACAAGTTGGACGATCGAGAATGAATAGAGCATGTTCCATTGCCAAGAGCTCGACCACCCGTAGAACTCAAGTATGTAAAAGGTGCCGACAATCGGGTCACAACACATGTGTCTGCACGACATATATTGCCATTGGTGCGGTGGATTTGAATAATTCACCAACTGAAGAGCGGCCACGGAGGCGAAGGCAAAAACATGTAGTATATGTAACCAAATGGGACATACAAGAAGAAAATGTCCACTGAGAGTTTATTAGTATTGTTCTAGTTCTCAATTGTTCAGATATGTAGTGTTGATTTTGATGCTTAGGGTGGTTTCTATTAGAAATTCTATTTTTAATTTGGATGATTATTCAATAATTTCAGTAAAAAAATAAAATAAAATTTGAAATTTTTATCATTTTAAAAATTAGAATTTTCAAAATGATCGAGATCTTGAGACTCTCGAAAATTCTAATTTTTGAGATGGTCGAGATCTCGATCATCTCGAAATTTATAGTTTTTGAGATGCTCAAGATATGAAATGTTTAAATACATAATTATCTTTTAAAACTCGGAAATCTCAAACATTTAGGATTTTAGACATTGAAAATTAACATTTACACTAATAAAATTAAGTTGTATCATGTATTATATTTATTTTTTTAATTTTCATATATCAAATGACAACGACAGAGAAGTATTGGTGGGGAGCGAAGGTTCGTGAATATTTTGACAGAAGAGAAAGGGATGGTTGGAAAATGTAAGGTAGGTGGGGTAGATTTAAGTAATAAATATTAAAATATTAATTCAAATATTGTATTAAAACAATTTCTGTTTCCAAAGTGGCTAAAAAACTACTTCCTCCGTCTCATTTTAATAGGCCCCTTTCTTTTCGGCACGGAAATTAAGAGTTGTGAGTGTAGAATGAGTTAGTGGAATGAATATTTTATTGTTGTGTGTGAAAAAGTTGTCATTGTTGGAAATGAGCCAATTTAATTGGGACGCCAAATTTGGTAAGTGGGCCTATTTTAGCGGGACGGAGGGAGTACCTCTTTTAAAATTGTGGCTTTATAAATCATATATTTATTTAGAGTGGCTAAATAAAGTTCTCTCTTAAATTTTTGTACTAATTTCAATTTCTTTAATTTTAGTTTCTATTTTCAAATTTATTTGAAAAATCTAAATTTTAATTTCAGATTTATTTAAAAAATTATGTTTATTTGTTTTTAGTATTTTTTGGTTTAATTTGACTTTAGGTTTTATTTTAAATATTTACTATTTTATTTCTTTTAATTTTAAGGAAGTGTTGGGCCAAAATCTGATTGGGCTAAATCAGGTCAGGTTCAAACGATGAACGACGGCCAGGGGCGGCGGCAGCCTTGGGCTGGGGGGGGCTGCCGACCCCCCGGCGGTCGAATTTTTTTTTTTTTTAGTTATATTTCTAAAAATTTATAAGACTCGATCCAATCGTGATATAGTCGAGCCCCCCCGGAACTTGAAGTCTGCCTCCGCCCCTGACGACGGCCAAGACGCGAAGACCCATCACTCGAAGAAGGTCCCAACCCAAAACTCAGACAACCCACAACAGGCCGTCTACAAAATCACGAACTACAAGCAGGATCCAGGCCGGGTCCCAAAGTACACGACCCAGAACTATGGAACAACGACTCACGACCTACCTGAAAGATTAAGGAGGCGAGTCTCAAGCCCCGTAGAACTTGAAAGATTGTTGAAGATCCAAACCCAACTGCCTCCGAAGGAATCAGATCTAACCGTAGGCTCCTCGCATCACTCACTGGGAATAAGTTAAACGGGTAAGGATCAGACCGCGGAAAGTTCGGAGGATAGTTCAAGAACCTTAACTGAACAACCTCAGAAAGGGACGCAGCCGCCAACCTCCTGCAACGACCTCTGGAAAGCCGGAACTACCTCCTGAATTTTCTAGAGTTGTAACAGCTCATCTTGAACTATAAAATAGGAACTAATAGCTCATTTTCAACACAATTTTTTATCCCTACAAATCTCAATATTCACGCTTCATTTTTCATCATCAAATCATATAATTTCATTGTTCTTTAGCTATTCTTCTCCTATTTTTTATAAGTTCAAAGTATCCCTGTTTCATCACAAATTAAATCTTGAAAGTATAAATACATTTGTATGCAATAAAATTTAAAAAGTTATAGTGCATAAATGAACAAAATTAAAAAATTGAGGAGTTTAATTAATTCAAATAATCTAGAAGGACTATCAGAATAGTGGAATGGTTAATTTGACCAATATTCCTAAATTATACTTCGTACGTCCTATTTGGTTTTGGCACGATAATTAATGTTAGTGAGTATTTGGTTTTGGCACGATAATTAATGTTAGTGAGTGTAGTGGAATTAATATTTTATTGATGAGTGTAAAAGAATTTGTTATTTTAGGAATGAGACTAATAAATGGGACATACCAAAAAAATAAATGGACTAATAGAGTGAGACTGAGAGAGTATATGTTTTGGCCTTTGGGGAACAATGCGTTATCCTTATTCCTTTGTATGTGATATTTTGGAAAGGAAGAGGGGCAGATTTTATATTTTTGACGTTTGTTGTTGAATTATAGGATGTGTTGAAAAATATAAAACTAATAACTGGGTCAAAATTATAATCATTACTATTTAACTTCTCTATTGGTTCTCTTCTCTCTCTTCTTTTTATTCTGGGACCAATATACCTAATTAAAATTATTATAATTTAAATAATTATCTATGCACTAAAGTTTAAACAATATCTCTCATGGGAATTAATCAAACACAAGCTAATTAATAGTGGGCTTTTCTGTTAGAAACTTAACCTCAATAAGCCTTATTTTGATCCCACCAAATTCTATCATGTAAATCAAAGCGCGATTGCTTTCAACCATTAATAATTAAAAATAAAGTTTTCTCGAACTAATCCAATGAAAAACTGTTAGGGTTGATATTAACGGTCCAACTACTGAGCCAAATAGACGGCCCAATTAAGAGCCAATAAGTGTGGCCCATATTATTTTGCAGGAAAAGAAAGTGGATCGGCCCAAGGAAAATAATTCGAACATTGATCGGCCAAAGGAGGCCGAATAAAGTAGTTCGATGGAAAAACAGCTCGCTCAAAAGGAGTTCGATTCAGTCAAAGAATGGTTCGATGAACGAAGTTGATGCAGCGGGGAAATCAGACAAACTGCTTTACAGTCGGGAAGAGTCATTTAATGATAAGGAGTTATGATCGCGATCTCTCCGGGAAAACGGCTAAAACGCACGCGGAAGACCAGGAACACATTTATTGCTACCTGGCGGAAAAATAGGAGACGTTAGAGTTCGAGTATAGCTTATGAATACCTCTAGTAAATTTTTTTTTTCGACATCTAAGCTCATGTATAGACTAACTGACAACATTAACTTACATAGTTCTTCGCACTAGAAATTCCTTTGAAGATACAATTTTTCGGATTGATTTCATAATAATCATCGTCTAGTCTGACATTTGAATCAAAATACTGTTTGAATCAACCTTTAATTAATACTCCCTCCGTCCCACCTCAATTGTCCCACTTTCCTTTTTCGTCCGTCCCACCTCAATTGTCTCATTACTTAAAAAGACAACTTTTTCACACTCAACAATAAAATATTAATTCCACTCAACTTACTTTACACTCACACTCCTTGGTTATTGTGCCCAAAGTCACTGGGACAATTCAGCCGGGACGGAGGGAGTAACTTGTTTTTTCTAGCTATCTTCTGCAGTTTATCTCATTATTCTATATAAGTTCTTAGGGCCTATCTATCCGACAAAAACATCTTCAACAAAAACCATGCCTTTAGTATAAATTAATTGGTAATTGAGACTTTTTACAAAAAATATATGATGATAGTTTTATAAACAAAAATTTGAAAAATCTTATTATCATAATATTGAAGAACCCACGTTATATATATATTTTTAAATGTATATATTTAGGTTTCAATAGATCCTTTTTCGGTTTTTCATTCGCACCTACTAAAAATCTCTCAACTTTACACATTTAATTACAAAATTAAACATATGTCAACTATCTCAAAAAATGAAATGAAAAAGCAGTTGCCTCAAATCCCATGCTTCGTGGTTCATGCAGTAATAGGTGACATATTTCGCATCATATTTTATTGATAATGCTCTTATCTTTCGTCGTTGGCCATCTCACTCATTCAATTATTCTACACATAATTTACAATTGCACCTACTCCACAATAAATTTCGTTACATATATATATACCAGGAAAGTGACAAATCTAAAAAATAAAAAATAAAAAATTGGGTGCGTGATGTCAAATAAATAAGAAAATGCTAAAAAATGACGTGATGTTTCCCTCAAATTCTGGCCCTTTAGTGAGTGGAGACATTTCTTTCGATTTAAAAAATATGTGTTGGAATTTAATTTAATAACAGGGATTCGGTTTTATTTTGCGGGGTGCAGATTTGACACTCTCCAATTGGAAGATATATATATGCTACAATTAATCTAGAATTTGATACTGAATTTTTATTGTTTTACAGATTCCGAAACTTCTTACTATTAGATAATTTTACATGATTGATTGATTACCTAGATTTTCGAGGAACATATCGTTACATATAATTATTGAATTATAATCACTCACATTATTTGTCACAATAAATCATAATCAACGTCTCGATTTTCCCCCACAATATAATTTACGTGCCCAACAGTCTAACCTTTCCCATCTCCCCTTTTTTTCAGATATTGTGACAAGCTTTACTATAATCATAAACTTTCGGTGACGCAGCAAATAATGTATTACTCTTCAGTGGAATGCGACGTCGATGATGTTGTCTCCACCAGCTTTCAAATTTGCTTATATCCCAAATCCATATCTCACTTTAATATATATAAAAAAAGGAAGTTCTTGGGTTAGGCAGACCTAAACGATTTAGGCGGGTTTTTATCCATTAATCCAAGCTCAAACTCATATAATATACCTTAATTGGAATTAATAAACTTTATTTGGGATGGGTCAACCCATTTGGATAGGATAAAACCCGCCTAAACCATTTAGACTTAATGCAAGTTTTTGCCATAAAAAAAAAAATAAATATTGCCAAGCTCAATGTCCCATATTAAAGAATTAAGAAAAAGTTATATTTAAAAGGGGAGCTGCACAATTTTTTCTGAATATATTTACAGAATTGAATAAAATCTAAAAATTATTATGATTCCTCTTCATTTTTATTTATGTTCATCCCTTTTTCTTTCACAACTTCTCGGTGAAGGGTGCTAATTCATAAAATAATCGAAATACAATATTAAAAAAAGTTCATTCAACTCAATTAGTATAGTTCTAAGGTGATAAAAAATAAAAATAAAACTATATGTGTTTGATGAACTTAAAACGGACCATATAATACTAATATTAAATTTATAGTCCCAATACACTAAATATAATAATAATTAAAAAAAATCAACGAGCCAATTAGTGACAGTGCAGTGTATTTCTTCATAGAAAGAAGCATGAACTCGAAGCAGAAAAAGTTTGAAATAAAAATTCCCACAAAAAATATCACCCTCCTTTGCAATGAATTAAACACCAAATGTGGCTGAATCCTCAACTACCCCATAAAGAATTACTGTAGTTTTTTACACATAAAGATAAACCCTAATTGATAATGTTTTATTTTCATTCCTCCAAATTAAATGATGCCTCACCTACCTTCACAGAGCAAATAATATTCCAAAATTTCAAGAATAACGAATATGATCCCAGTAAATAAAAATCACAATAATAATTACTCCCTCTGTCTCCAAATAATGGTCTTCTTTGAAAATGACACAAATACCAATACACATAAAGAAAAAAGAAATTAATATTTTATTAGTGAGTATGTATTAACTTAAATTTTTGTTTTAGATAAGAGGACAAATTATTTAGAAACAGACAAAAAAAGGAAAAAAAAAAAATTATTTTAGAACGGGGGAGTACTCAAACTATGTAGAGTATATACATGTATGTTATACAGATAAATATTGACACGTAGAAATCAAAATTACAGAAATATCCGAATCTGATGGCATCTCGACATTAAAGTAATAATTAAATGCTTCTGTGTTGAGACAGAGATAGATAGTATCCAAGAGAGTGAATTTATGTGACAGCAATCACTATATTTTTTCATTTAAAAATATGATTTAAATTGTCCCATATATACACCTTGTAATGTCAGTTTTCTGTCAGAGACGTTCACGATCTCGACTATGTTGCCCCCACTACAATATCACACCTAATTAAATATGTGGTCATCCATCAATATTCACACACTTCATAATATAGTTGTTACCAATTTATTACTCCCTCCGTCCCATTTCAATTGGCCCCTTTCTTTTCGGCACGAAAATTAAGAGTTGTAAGTGTAGAATGAGTTAGTGGAATGAATATTTTATTGTTGTGTATGAAAAAGTTGCCATTTTTGGAAAGGGGCCAATTTAATTGGGACGCCAAATTCGGTAAGTGGGCCTATTCTAGAGGGACGTAAGGAGTATAAAATATTTCGAACGCAGCTACAATACAAATACAATATTCTCTACTATGCAAATTTTGTATTTAATTTCATGTTTCATTGGCTTGAGCGAAATAAAATAAAATTGCATAATATAATGTTTGTTGTGTTCATGGGAGATGAATGTTGTCGTGATAAACTGAAATTCTACTTTTATTTATCTATTTTTTTTCCCCAAAAACTGAGATGAAATAGTCAAAAGGGTAACATGATAAATTCTACCAGCGCCTTTTTTTCCCATAAACTTAAATGCTACATTAGCTAGCTTCAATTATTAATAAAGACGGAAAGTGATATATATATTCATGTTTATCATTTTCGCCCACCACCCTACCTTTTTTAAAATGAAATAGTAGTAAAAAAAATTATGATATACTCCCTCTGTTCCAAGTAAATTATCCACATTTCCTTTTTTGTCTGTCCACAATATTAGTCCACTTTCATAAAATAGCAAATTCTCTACACTCATCAATAAAATATTCATCCCACTAACTTTCATTATCACTTACATGTATTGGTTATCGTGCCCGGTCAAATGTGGACAATTTGACCGGAACGGAGGGAGTAAAATAAACCGATGAGAATTAATGGAGCATAACTCATATACCATATATGCATATAGATCAGTCCAACTAAAAGTATGTCATTTACTATTAAATTACTTTAATGCGCTATTTATCTTGTGTGGTGAATTGTGAATTTATGGATATCATATGCTATGTGAAAATCTATGGTTAAAAATGAATAATGTGAACAATAATTTTGTGAAAAGAATCTATTCTGTGAAATTCCTAAAGATACTTTATGTACTTGATAAAGCATGATACATAAAGCATCATGACACACCACCAAAAAAAAAAGGGGGTAGGTAGGTCATTGGCTATTTTTTAAAAAAAAAAAATTCCTTCGAAAAAATCTATAAACACAATCCAAATTATAATAATAATTACCATAATTAAATCAAACAAGCCAAAAAAAATAAAAATTAATTAAATGAATCATATCAATAAAGTTTAATGTTCATAATTTCTCAGTTGGAAAAACGTACATTCAAAGTCTCGTGAATTATGAAACGGTAAGAAAATAATTCCCCAGAACTCAGCCAATAAAAACGCACCACGTGTAAATGGCTGCTATATAAATATGGTTTGTCCCAAATTCCCATGCTAATTTGAGGGAAAGTAAGAGTGGGGAAGGGAGTATCAAGGGTGGTTTCTGCACATTAGCGCACTGCATTTTGCCTTCTGAAATCCCGGTGGATAATCGAAACCTAAGGAGAACCTTGAAAAATGGACGGTGGAGGCGGCGTAGGCGAGAGCCGTAGAGAGTTGCTGGCCTCGGCGGCGATCGAAGACGTCCGGCAGCCTTCGTGGAGGCTCAACTTGGACGAATTCCGGTTGCCGGAGCGCGACTCCGATCACCGTAGCCCGACTTTCAACATTCGTCGTCTCATCCGAAACAAGAGTATGCGCATTTTTTTTTAACGCTGTCTACGGTATATTCGAGTGCTTGCGTGTGTGGATGCGAGGAATGCCTATTTTTGTGCTAAGATTCATTGCTAATTCTCGAAATTTTATGGGGAGAAGATTGGGGGAATGTGTAAAAGCAAATGAGTCGGATGAATTATTAATTAAAAAACTCTAATTTTTCGAGACACGCGGATGATACACAATTATAAGTAAAAGGACATAATTTTGTATCTAAATGCCCTTTTTTTTGTTCAAACTCTATCTTCTATAAATTTTTTCTATGAAGAATTAAAGCAATATGCTTTTGTTATCTGATTCTATTTTTATCTTATTCTTTTCCAACGTGTTTTTGACGACAGTTTTCATTTACTCGATCAAATTTGCCTGACTAAGGTTGCTAATCTTTCAGAATTTACACCGAACTTCTTCTTCTTCAACTGGTTTTTCGGCCAAGTAGTCCTATGAGGCGCACTGAAAATCATGTATATATGTTCTTAGCAATGTGGTTGTAATATACAAAAAATTATTTTATTGTCCCTCTTATTTGTCATGCATCCTCCTCAACCACCGTTGTAGGGAAAACAGCAGTGAGAACCAATGACCATATCTACCACCTTAACTTTCTGCAGTCATTGTCCTCGGTGCAAGCTTCATTTCCATTATCCTTCACCAAGTACAATACAACCTGCTTTTCAAATGCTATTAGCTCTTATGAAGTTACTGCCCAGAAGGCTCAGAGCAAAAAAAAAAAAAAAAACACTATCGGACTTGAGCATCTTCAATTAGGATATTTGTCCTGAATCAAAGTAGGGTGCAGCATAATGAATGGTATGACGGAGGACTGTGTAATTTCCTAGTTTTTGAGTGCCTGTTACCCAAACTCGTTCTAAATTTGATGGAACTCGTGTTAGAAATAGTATCATATATTCATATTGACGATGGAATTAGATCCAAATCTATGCCTTGTGATTATGTGGATTTGATTAATGGGGGCTTGAATTGAATTCCCAGAACCAGATCATGTACCAATATAGCTGCTGTAACAGAAGCATCATAAATATTCTCCAACAAAACATATTGCTGCTTTTCACTAAATGCTTTCTTGTTATGATCTTACAGACTTATCTTCTCCACTTATGAATGGATTCTGTTGATATTCTTTAGGCCTATTTTTTATTTCCAAAATGATTTTGCATACACAGTAACATTTTTCATGAGTACCAAATTATGTATTAGATTTCCCTGTCATATCTTAATATTATAACCAGCACATTGAAGTTTAATTCATTTCCTCTAATATTTTATTGCAATGTTTAATGTAGCTATGTGTTTTTCTCTCAGGAAAACAACGAAAAGTTGCCGAGTACTACCAAAAGCAGGAGAGACTCCTGGAAGGATTCAATGAGATGGAGACTATCCATGAAGCTGGTGTTTTACCTGGTGCTCTCACTGAGGTTGCCTTTGGTTTTTTGTGTTTGTGTGTGTTTTCACTTCGATTTTCAAAAGAATAGAGTTCAGTTACTGTGTTCTCATACTCCAGGTTTTTATTCCTTAATTCGGTTCAGTGACTCACTGACTATCTTACTCGGTTAATTAGGAATACACATTAAAACATGTGGACTAGAACTTATCATATATATAATTTCTCATTTTCTTTGTCTTATTTTGGGGTGGGTGAGTGGGGACTGGGGATAGTGTTTAATCGCTACAGTACTTGGTTGTGTATCTCATATTTGTATTTATATCTTATTCAGGATCAACTGAAACAACTTGCAAAGAGTGAGAGGCTAGCTATCCACATATCCAACTGTGCTAATTTGATCCTTTTCGTAGCAAAAGTTTATGCTTCATATGCGAGCAGATCTTTAGCCGTCATTGCATCAACTATGGACTCTTTCCTAGACCTACTATCTGGACTGATTCTGTGGTTTACATCATATGCTATGAAAAATCCGAACCAGTATCATTACCCTATTGGAAAGAAAAGGATGCAACCAGTGGTAAGATTTTTCATATGTTTCAAAATAATGAATTCCTTATATGAATGACTTTTTCATCCTCAGTAAGAGTTTTTTGAGTGTTCAGGATCACTTATGATAAGAAACAACCTGCAGATGGGTCTAGCTTATTGATACCTTCCAAATCTAAAAAATCCCAACCAATCCCCAGCCAAGCTTGCCTTGGTTTAAAAAAGCCTCTGAGCATCAGTGCAGAAGGCTAGATACCCTTCAATTTTCTAATAAAATATTGCTGTTTTGTTTTATTGTTGGAACTTATAATGGTAGATTCATATGCTGGATAACCAAAAAGAAAAACACTTCTGGATAAATCTAGAAAAGTTGATGCAGTTGTCCTGACTAATATTAGATGTCATGTCTTTTGAAATATATTTTGTATCTTGGCAATGTGATCTAGTGGTAAGAACAAGGTTGAATGACTTGGTTTTCTTTGAGTTAAGAGTCAGTAGTGCATATAAGGCGGGCTGTTTTACATCAAATGACTCATTTCACTTAATATGTCATTGACAGGGCATCATTGTTTTTGCTTCCGTTATGGCAACGCTTGGATTACAAATCATATTGGAGTCTGTTCGGCAACTGATGTCAAAGGTATTTCGTCATTGACTCACCATTGCATATACCCTACAATTGGGTTGATAGATGCAATTAATCAGCAGTAGCTATTGTTGCTAAATTTGTTTTACGGCAACTCTGTTTCATCCTTGTGGAACAGAAAGGGCCTAAGATGGACCATGAAGAAGAAATGTGGATGGTAGGGATCATGGTATCAGTAACTGCAGTGAAGTTTGTGCTCATGGTATATTGCCGCAGATTCAAGAATGAAATAGTTAGAGCATACGCCCAAGATCATTTCTTTGATGTCATCACCAACTCAGTGGGATTGGCCACAGCTGTTTTGGCAGTCCGTTACTTCTGGTGGATTGATCCTACAGGAGCCATGATAGTGAGTATAGTAATTATAACTGTATGATTTGCAGTGAGATTGATTGTTTTTTACTGACACACTGCAGATAGCAATATACACAATCAACACTTGGGCTAAGACAGTGTTTGAAAACGTGTGGTCGCTAATCGGGAGGACCGCACCCCCAGATTTCCTGGCAAAATTGACATATCTGATATGGAATCATCACGAGGAAATTCAGCACATCGACACAGTGAGGGCGTATACATTTGGTTCTCATTACTTCGTGGAGGTGGATATCGTGTTGCCGGAGGATATGATGCTGAGCCAAGCACACAACATCGGTGAAACATTGCAAGAAAAGCTGGAGCAGCTCCCTGAAGTGGAGAGAGCTTTTGTGCACATCGACTTTGAGTTCACTCATAGACCGGAACACAAGAGTAAAGTGTAAGCTCGCTTCGCTTTGTGACAGCTTTGACTCTTCATCAAATAATTCTCTCTCTCTCTCTCTCTCTTTCTCCCCATTTTTAGGAACGAACATGTGGTACTGTATATATTCATTTTAGTTTTCGTTTAAGCTTACTGTTGTATTGACTACTTTTCTGAGTCTTGTCTTGTGTATCTCTCTCTTTTATATATGATTAACTGTACTTCCAGAAACTGATTATTGTTATGTTTCAGTCATTTTGGTATATTATTACACCATCAATTATCCACCCAAATGAACTAAATAAATTGGTTATGATCCCATCCATAACTGCTAACAATTAAAAAAAACTGTTAAACTCTCAGTCATGTCGCCATTTAGCCAACAAAACATGGAAGGATATATGTTTTTTTTTTTTTTTTTTTAAATTTCTGAATAACTTGACTATTTTAATCAATTAGCCCAAATCTTGTTTTCGCCTTCAATCTCGCTCTACCTCACAACAAAATAAATAAAATCCCCAAATCCTAATAAACTGGGTATAGAAATATACAAGAGTTGAACGCGGATGTTGCAGCTTGCAATCCGAAGCAACCAAGGGCATTACTGTAAATTAAATTAGGGTTTTCTTGTGCTATAGCCTATATATACATACATACCGCCTTCGCTTCGTTCCAACTTCCAGTCTTCCTTTACTTTCATGCTTATCTTTTCAATTGATATTTCTGATGAAATCTAGAAAATTTTATTATGTGATTGATTGGACGTTGTGTTGAGACTTCTACATACCATCTGAAAACCTCCTCGCATTTTGTGCCTTTAATATCTTGATCTGAGTTTTCTCCCTCGATTTTCCCTTTCTCCCGATTCCATTTGGTAATTTTGGTTGAATTTGTTTGGAGAGGCAACAAATTAGAGTCACTGATGCACTAAAGATCTAGTGGTGTTTTCAGCGCTTTACGTTGCCGATAGAAATGGTGCTGAGATTCTGGCAGCCTCTTCTTTCTAATGGAGCTGCTGCATTCAGATGCCCCTACATTAAATCTCCATTCTACACACTAATTCCATTCAGATTCGTTTTGTTTGCAAGTCATTTCACTCTTTTAGCATTTTCGCTACCACATTTTCCAGATCTGCCGTTGATCGACTTCTGTTAGTTCTAGGGTAAATATTAAATTTGTAATTTTCCGAGCAGTGGACGTGGAAGTGAGAAAAACAAGCCGAATTCAAACTCTGAAAGGTGTTGAAATTGTTTCATCTGATTGAGAAATTAGAGAGAGCTCTTGGTTGCTATGTTGAATCAAAATCAACTGCTCTAATTCATTCTTGTTTCAGCGATTCTCAACGACGAGGTGATTCGCCAGTGGCCGTGGTGCGGCGTGACGGCTCCTTTCGTTTCGTATGCGGTGACGAATGAAGAGAAAAAGAACTAAATATCATACTTTATTGAACATTAAAATTAATATGCTTTTTAATATAATCAACAACCCAATACTAAATTGATATTTATTTGAGTCAAACTATAATTTGACCTTAAAAAAGTATCTTTTCAAAGAGTATATTAATTATACTAGTAATTAATATACTAGTGAAATAGTATCGCAGAAAATCATATCTAGTTTCGTAGAAATCTTGGCCATGTTTAAAACCACGCAAATAAAAAATGAAGAAACCCCACCCTCTTCCACAAATGAAATAAAATAAAATAAAGAAATAAAAACGAGATATCATTATTATATGAGCGTAAGCAGAAGAAGCAGTAGCAGCTTCGTAAACCAGAAAATCCAGCAACGAAAATAAATGGCCTATATTTTGCCAAATCTTTCGCCAACTCTTCTCCAGCCCAAAGACAAGCCCTCCGCCATTCTTCTGCCGCTCTCATCACTACCCACCTCTACGCCGCTGCCCCAGACCAAGCTCGACTCGCCGCCGCCGCGTGGCCTCGCGCAGGTTAATCGGACCCCCGGTGCGCAGGATAAGCAGCAGGATCAGAGAAACGATTTCTACGTCAATCTAGGCTTAGCTGTCCGAACCCTACGCGAAGACCTCCCTCTCATCTTCACCAAAGACCTCAATTACGACATTTACAGGTACGCGCCCCATTGCTCCAACTTCCTTCCAATTGGAAATTTTAGGTTTAAATTAATTTCTCCATTCGATTTGCGGTGGCAGGGACGATGTAACCTTCATCGATCCTCTGAACACGTTCACCGGGATCGACAAATACAAGCTGATATTCTGGGCGTTGCGGTTTCACGGCAGAATTCTGTTTAGGGAGATATCACTGGATGTGCTGAGAATCTGGCAGCCTTCGGAGAATATGATTCTCATCAGATGGAACTTGAGGGGCATCCCTCGCGTTCCTTGGGAGGCCAAGGGCGAGTTTCAGGGGACTTCGCGGTATAAACTGGATCGTAATGGGAAGATTTACGAGCACAAGGTTGATAATTTGGCCTTCAATCTGCCACAGACATTGCAGCCAGCAGCCTCTGTGTTGGACATGGTCACTGCCTGCCCTGCTAGCCCCAATCCCACGTTTTCGTGGGATGCTACTTCTTCGTGTTCGTGTTCTTGGGTGGAGTTCTATAGGGCTGTGAAGGAGACTTTGGATCGAGAAGAATTGATGATTCCTCAAGATTGTTTGGCTTGTTCATAGATTGGAGATGATACATACTGCTTAGTGTAAGCATTATTATTCCCTTCTTATGAATAGCTTTCTATATATAGATACATATATAATGAATAGATGAAGTTTAAGAATGTATACGTAGAATTGACAGAGGCCCAAATCACATCATGCTTCAAATTTCAATTATATATATATGAAGTCATTGTTCAGTCAATCCTAAATGTTATTGAATGTTTCCAAGAAAAAAATGTAGAGGTTATGTGCGACATTGTTTTGCAATTTCGCATGCGTGTATGCTGTGGAGTTAGTTTAATATTGCCATCAACATAGAGACCTAGGCACTGCATAATTGTGAAATCTTCTTCTTTCTCTAACACAAGAACAAGCAGATATCCCTTCACATACATCCTTCCTGCAAACAAAGAATATGATGTGTATCAAAAAGTAATTTCTCCGAAAATGTAAACCATAAAGCACGATCAAGAAATTAGGAGACGAGACGAACATTGTCTGTGGTTCAACAATTTGGTTGAAAGAAAAGACGAGATCATGAAGGAAGCCTGTCCATAGGCTTTATAGTGGCAACCCTGGCGAGGTCAGCAGTTGCATATTTCTCGTAAGTCACCTTCAACAGAGATGTTTTGGCTGCTTTGTGAAACTTCAATATCATCTCCGCACAACCACTGCAGAAACTCAAACTCTCATCTTATTCAATGTACTCACACTCATGCGAAAAAATGCCCAACATAAGCAAAAATTTCTAATGGTATGAACCTGATCTGGGATTCTTCATAGCGTGCATGTTTTGCTAGTAATGGAGTCCATCGAGGAGTCAATTGCATCGTGCATCGTGCCACGTAGATAGCCGATGCACATAGCATTGAGGGCTTGTAGTTCAAAGCTTCATATTGAACTAAGCATAGCTCAATGAGGTAGAATGCAAGTCGTTCAAACTGGAAACAAAGAAAAGTTCGTAACTTTTTCTACATGCATGGCCGAAAGGAGATCAAATATATCACATATGTGTCAGAAAACACAAAACTTGGTGCTCTCTCTTGCCCCGTATTTTAGCTATTACCAAGAGGTAGATTTCACAAATTTTGCTGGATAAATACCTTCATATCACATTGAGCAGCCTTCAGAAATCTGAGCATGAAAACATAGATAGTTGGCTCGTTCAGACGGAACTTCAATTTCGTTAAGATTGTCTTTTCCTGAAATTCCAAATAAATAAACAGAAGCATATATACCACACATCTTCTCAATACAGTGTTGTGCAAGCACTTTACTCAAGACACAAAGAGCATAAAATTAAAAATTGTCTCACCATTTTGAGCATTTGTTCTTTTGAACAAGGTTCTGCTGAGATGCTTATCAACTCACTGACCTGTAGTTAGTGCCAAATAATTGAGTGATAATACTAAGAGTGCAACCTTAAGTCTGCAATCGCATCTTAAACCTAAATATCTCATGATTATACTAAGACTGCAACCTCTTGCTTGCATAAAAATCTTACCCGCGGATGCCAAAAGTCCTCATATTTCGATGCTAACAGGAGAGCAGTAAGGCCTACTAACTGCATTTCATTTTTCTTGATGTTCTCAAGGGACAGGTATCGATCTAAGAGTCTAACAGTGAGGAAAAGTGTTTCTTCCATCAATTCAAATCTTTGATGAACCTGCACCCAGATGCTTGTGAGAGAAGAACCAAAAAAGTGCAGAAGCCACAAAGCTTGTGAGAGAGGAACCAAAAAATGCAGACGCCACTATAGGGCAGTGAGTGATAATGGTAAGAATGAGGAAACCTCAATAAGCCAATTGATTAATACACCGCGCATTTGTGGTGTGATGTCTTGCTGAAACTCCAAATAGTTCTTTAGTAAAGGATTCTGTGCCTGCAATAGGGTTCAGAGAAAACAAGAATGATTAGAGGAGAAAGGTCACATTACCAAACAGGGGAAAATGATAAAAAGCTCAGTGTTAAAAAATGCAAGGGAAGCTCCAATAGAAGTTGTGATGACCACAAACTCACCTCCATAACCCAATAATATTGATATATATCTTCCACATAATCACAAACTTCAAGATGATTGCGATCATCATAAATATCTGGCAGAGTTTCCGGTGATGTAACTTTAGTACTTTGTTTAAGCAGCTGCAAATACGTCACTGATCAACCATCAAGTTGACTGCTTTAGAGTGAATCATGGTACATATTGTATAGTACCTTTGATCTGGACATTAGTGACGAAATAAATGAGTTCCTGCGATCAGATTTTCTCCTTTGAATAGTAATACTAGAAGTACTCTCCTCAGGAGCAGGTTCATCTTGGGATACAGTAGAAGGTATACTTTTGGAAACTGAAACCTTGTCCACCCTTCCCTTGGGTATATCAACCGGTACAGATTTCCTAGACTTTACTCCGGCATCCACTTTGGTTTGAGCTCTTGATTTCCTGTCAACAACATGGCCATATTCATAAGCAAAAGAATCTGTGCAACTGAAAACTTAACGACTTTACAAAATTTTCATCCATAGATTTACCTCAAAATGTTAAACCATACACATATGCAGAAGACTAGTAAATGAAAGAAATGCAAATCCAATCAATATCTTAAACCAAAAAAAGTGCACAAACTCAAGCCACAGAGTATATGTGACATATGATTAAATGCTCCATAGTTGTTTCAGACTTTAACAAAAAAAATCAACAAGGAATTTGAGAGGGACACTTACCTCAAAATGTTAAACCATACATATATGCAGAAGACTAGTAAATGAAAGAAATGCAAATCCAATCAATATCTTAAACCAAAAAAAAAGTGCACAAACTCAAGCCACAGAGTATATGTGACATATGATTAAATGCTCCATAGTTGTTTCAGAGTTTAACAAAAAAAAAATCAACAAGGAATTTGAGAGGGACACTAAAGCATTGTAGTACCTGCAATTCCTTGACTGCATTTTTTCCACATTAAGGATCATTTGCTAGAGGCTGACAGACATCCCTTTTACTAATTTCCTCTCTTTCATGAATGGTGCATACATACATACATACAAAGATATCTAACTAAAAAGTGGATGTAGCTGATGGTTTAGGTAAAACCACCCAGACAGAAAAGAAAACAAGGACAATATGTTTTCCTAGAAAGTCAGGGCCATTACAATGATAAAATTAGCAACTAGCTGAATTCAGAAGCTTATAGTTTAGTTTCATGTATTACTTACGTCATTACAAAACCATCACTAACTCTATTGCCCCAAGGACGGCTGCTTGGCTTTGGTACAATACTTCGCCGCCGAGTGCTGGGGTTCACTGAAATAATAAAAAATCAAAAGCACTTATTATCACCATGTTCATAGGTTTCTCTCAAGCGAAAAAACATATTTAGTATTATGCTACTCACCAGGGAAGCCATGTTTTCCACTAAAGTTACGTAACTTCTCAGGATTTTCCTGCAGTAGTAACACAAGGGACTACGGTCAAACTCACAGCTTACAAAGTCTCAAGACTAATAAAATTAACATCAAAAGTCAAAACCTTAGTTGTGCCACTTGTTTGCACCCTGCTGGCCTGCTTTAGTGCCGCCACTGGTAAAGATTTCCTTTTAAGTCACCGCAAAAATACATTTAAGGATATCAATGCCAGTAAAATCAATGAAAAATAAAAATCAATAGAAAAGGTAGATCCTTAGAACCTTGTCAGGAGAGGATTTCCAACAGATTTCCTGGAGCCAAAAGAAAAGAAAAGGTTCTCCTCAAAAAATAATAATAATAATAATAAATAAATAAATTGCAGAAGTTATATGGTGTGAAAATTTGCAATCAACAAAAAACTCAGCTCAGTAGACAATTTTTCAAATTTTGGGTTCACCTTGCAGCAACAGCAGTAGTTATTGAGCTACGGCCTTGAACTTTCATTCTTGATTTGTCAGAGGCAATCTTAACATTTTCTTTAAAAGATTTCCTGAAGACAAAATAAAAATAATAGTTATTAAAAACACGTACAAATTAATATAGTGGGAAGATTTCCCAAAATTAGTGAAGCAACAAAAAGTTCAAGTTTGTAAACAAATTTGCGAATGTTGGGTGCACCTTCTAGTAATGGCTGTAGATACAGAGTTACTGCTTTGAAGTTTAACCCTTGGCTCATCAGAGGCAGTCTTGACATTTTCTCCAGCAGATGTCCTGGAGCTAAAAGAAAATAATCAAAAGACTTTTAACAGTAGTGATATTGAATTCGATTTGCAAAATATAGTGAAGCAACAAATCTCAGGTTTACAAACAAATTTACAGATTTTGTGTGCACCTTCCAGCAGCAGTAGTCGTAATAGAGTTACGACTTTGAACTTTCATTCTTGGCTCATCAGAGGCAGTCTTAACACTTTCCCTAACAAATTTCCTGGAGCCAAAAGAAAGAGAAAGTTCTCAAAAACCACTTAACAGAAGTGCTTTAGATTTTGCAAACAATTTTGCAGATATTGTGTGCACCTTCCAGCAACAGTTGTAGTTAGTGAGTTGCGGCTTTGGACTTTCATTCTTGGCTCATCAGAAGCAGTCTTAACATTTTCTCTAAAAAATTTCCTGGAGCCAAAAGAAACGAAAGTTCTACTCAAAAACCATCTAGAATATGTGAATTGCAAAAAATAGTTAACCAATAAAAGCACAGGTTTATTATCAGTTATGCATATCCTGGGTGCACCTTCCTGCAACAGTTGTAGTTATAGAGTCACGTCTTTGAACTTTCGTCCTTGGCTCTTCAGAGGCCGTCTTGACATTTTCTTTAATTACTTCTTTTCTGTTTGAGATAGAAGGTGAAAAGGCAAAACTAAATACATTTAGGCATTTCACAGGACACTTGAAGATTGTGCGAGTATTGAACTGACAACAGAAAGTTAGGTTATCCAAGATATTCGCATATCCCACTAAATGCATCTCCAAGCCACAACAAGAATGGTAGCATACACATAAAAAATCTTATCAAGATGATAAAAATCTCAATATTACTTACCCGGGTCTAGAGATTTTTCCTTGTTCAGTTTTTGAAAAGCTGTAGATCCGATTGCCAACATCAGCCAAAACTTCTCTTCCAACTTTTGAACTCACTGCAATGTGCTCCGAGTTATAAGAATAAGACTCAAAATATAAACACAATTTTTCCAGGTATGCTACATAGACTAATTGGACTCACTAGATTTATTATCTGGTTCTCTTTTGCCCTTGTCCAAGTTCTTGAAGCCAGTCTATGACCAGAAATAGGAAAGGAGAAAGGTCAAGAATCGGTCCTTGGAATAGAAGAGTAAGCTTAGAATTGAAGAAAACGGTTTGCTAACCTTCAAATAATTGGAATTTAACATATGACCTCCGCTTTTAAGTGTAGAAGACTGCCTTCTGTGTTTAACATACAATTGAAAAATAAAACCCCCCAGAAAACTAGGAGAAAAAGGAAAACACTTCACTTCAGAATAACCACTTACTTCATGCGATTGTTAAGAGTGTCAGGGTTCTTTACTTCAACTTCCACATAAATCTTTAAATTCTTCATTTCTCCTACATTAGAGCGAGGAACATATGGTTCTGAATCAGCAATGATACAAGATTTTGGGGAGCAGAGCAAATTAATCATTAATTACAGAAATTACCACGCTTGCTCATTTTCGGGTCTTCTGACGTTCCATCTTTGAGCGAATGCAATCTCCCCTACATTGCCCATAAAATCAAGTATTAGGTTTCAGTTCAACTCTCAAGAAGATCACTAGGATTGCAGTACAGGTGAAAATAGATACCAAAACCGTGACTATCAAGTGTCAAGATAATCATTAACCTGATTTTTTTAAAAAAGGACCCAAATTCCGCACGCACCGGAAACTAGATTTTTGTTCTCTCGAGACCATAATAGTAAATAAAATTTACAGTAGAAGAACATGCCCAAAACAAAAGATGCACCTTAGCAGCGACCATTATCTTTCTTGCACCGAACTCTCTCTCTGCAATTGCGGCGATTGGAACTTTTCTTCAACTATTAACTGTTTCTGGTTAGGGCTTCAAGAATCCTTTGAATCTCCGCCCGATGATCGAAAGGAAAGAACAGATGTTGCACCTAAAAACACTAATCGGATGTTGAGGGGAGAATTTGAGATGGATGGTCTACCATATTCTTGGGAGGCGATTCGATTCAGAAAGGAAATTCAAAAGTGAACGAGGAGAAGAGTGGGAATACTTGTTTAAATATCACAACATTGTTACCGTTTGATTTGAATGTAGAGAGAGGGCAAGCAAAGGACCGCCATTCCCACGGTTTGAATGCGGATCCGATATTACAAGAATGCCCCTCTTTTTATTTTAGTTGGAACATCTCGTATTCTCTCTCGTCTCAATTTCATATCATTTTGTAAAATAAAATCTTTTAGTACCTTATTTTATCTAAAATTTGGGGCTAAATTCTAAAACAATTAATTTTATTTAAGCAACGTAATTGGAACAATGGTATGAGAGATGTGTGGTTTCGAAGACGACGTCATCATGTCATGTGGTCTGGATAGAATTTGAAGAGTATGTTGGTTCGTGATTTCGTAGTCGGCCGTGGAAGTAGAGACGACTCCATCATGTAATGGCATTTTTTAAGTCTATAAATATCAATGCAAATTGACAGTATTCAGAAAGTGGGCTTTCCCTTCAAACTCCCAGAGCTTTAATGGACTAACAAGAATTGCTTCTAACTTTTTACTTTTTTTACAATCATAAATATAATACTCCATCCGTCAGTCTTATTTTCTATTTTTATTTGTCTCATAAAATAGTTTCATTGCCTAAAATGACAAACTTTTTCACATTCATCACCAATAAAATATTAATTCAACTACACTCACAACCCTTAATTTCCGTAAAAAAAAAAAAAATGAAATGAAACTACACTAATGAGAAAAGAGTCATAAATATTAAAATTAATAAAATAATATATTAAAATTCTGAATCAACTAATGAGAAAAGGTGAAGGGGGAGAAGGTAAGTAGTCAATTTAGATGGATTGTATTATTCAAGATCTGACAAGAGAACAACATAAGCGGACAGCACAGTAGGTTCCCAGCTTTAGAAATGTGCGGTGGGACCCCACACAAACAAAACAATCCAGTTTTTTTCAATTAATTTCATACAAAAAAGGTGTTGTATCATAAGTAAATTAAAGTAGTAAACCTTTGTTTGCTTGTTTGTGTTAAGTCACAATAACGACATCGTGAGCGTATAAACATATTACATTGTTTGGGTTCGATGCAATCTAAATTGAAAAGCCCCTGTTAGTGATTTGGATGACAACATTTTGTCTTCATTTCCTCACCCACCCCACCCCTACCCCTACCCCTATCATCACCTTCTTTACTTTCTCTCTCTCTTTTTGACTAAGTCTTGGTGTGTATTTTTATCTCCAATTAATGATCCATACGAGGGGCGAGCACTATTGCAATTTTACTGCTTCGAACATTTTTTTACAATATAGATGCGCTTGGCTGTTTGGAAATACTAAGCAACAGTTTGTCCAAAAAGAGAAAAGAAAAAGGGAGCTAGATATTAATTTGGCAAATTTATTGACCATCCATATATATACTCGTAGTTAATTCGGCACCCAAATATTCTGCACAGCCGTACATTACAACACAGCCACCCTTTTCTTGAATTCTGCTACTACAAAAGAAGCCTCTTCCCTTCCCAATTCCTCCGCACTCAAATTATTATACAAAGCCATGCTTTCTCACAAACTCTTGCCTTCCCTTTTCATTCTTCTCTTTCTAGTCCTCCCCTCCGTCTCCGGCGACTGCGGACCCCAGGATGAAGGCCGAGACCGGCGGAGCGACAAGGCCGAGGCCCTCAAGTTCAAGTTGGCGGCGATTGGCTCAGTTCTGGGAGCCGGTGGCATTGGCGTCAGCCTCCCGATTCTGGGCCGGAGATTCGAAGTCCTGCGGCCGGAAAACGACGTGTTCTTCATGATTAAGGCGTTCGCGGCCGGGGTGATACTCGCCACCGGGTTCGTCCACATCCTTCCCGAGGCGTTCACCACCCTCACGTCTCCTTGCCTCAGCGAGAATCCGTGGAGGAAGTTCCCCTTCGTGGGGTTCGTGGCGATGGTGGCGGCGATCGGGACGCTGATGGTGGACACGGTGGCCACCAGCTTTTACAAGAACATGCATTTCAGCAAGTCGAAGCTCGCCAACGTGGATGAGGAGGCTACTGACGAGGAACACGCCGGGCATGTACATGTGCACACTCACGCCACTCACGGCCACGCTCATGGCGCCGCCGCCGCCCCTCCCTCGCACGACATGAGCGTTTCCGATCTTGTCCGACAGCGCATAATATCACAAGTATATTATAAAACTCCCCCTCTCTCTCTTTCAGTCTCTCTCCCTCTACTAATTTGTTTGTTCAGGTTTTGGAGGTGGGGATTGTGGTGCACTCTGTAATAATCGGAGTGTCACTGGGGGCGTCGGAGAGCGTGGACACGATAAAGCCGTTGCTGGCGGCGCTGTCGTTTCATCAGTTCTTTGAAGGAATGGGGCTCGGCGGCTGCATCTCTCAGGTCAATATATATTTTTTTTATAATAAAGCAAATTTAATTTCCGCTGCCAACATCCTAACTATATAGCTTTCAGTGTTTTGGAATCATAAAAATGTTGTCATTATGCACTAGTCGTTTCCTCCAAAAAAAAAAAAAAAAGCACTCGTCGTTTCACATAGACTATAGAGATGTTGTCATTATGTTGCGATGCTTATACTGCGAATGTTATTCGCTGGCCCCCACCCACACCCACACCCACACCCACAACCGCAGCCCCACTTTTTTTTTTTTGGCAAGTAACTGAGTGAGACATATTATTATTGATTATGCAGGCGAAATTCAAGTCGCTGACGACGACGATCATGATGGCGTTCTTCTCGTTGACGACGCCCATAGGAATAGGTGTGGGCATCGGAATCTCGAGCGTCTACGAGGAGAACAGCCCCAAAGCTCTTATCGTGGAAGGGGTTTTGAATTCAGCTTCGGCGGGAATATTGATATACATGGCTCTTGTGGATTTATTAGCAGCAGATTTCATGAATCCTAGGATGCAGAGCAACGTTAGACTTCAGTTGGGCGCTCATGTTTCACTTCTCCTAGGCGCTGGCTGTATGTCTTTTCTCGCCAAATGGGCCTGAAATGCTTTTTAACTATTCATATTCTGTAATCAACCGTCATGAGAAAGAAGGGAAGAAAATGTTTGAAGCATATTCTTCTTCTAACACAAACCTACAGAAATCTATAATATTGGATGCGAAATCATAATGCCCAAGTTGCAATATGCAAAGCCGTTGATGCCGCAAATCTATACTTTCCCCACCACGTGATCATCACTAACATTCTTCGACTTGCCATTACGCTAAAAAACCACATTTTTAGGATTCATCGTTGCACATCAGCATTGCGACACAGTTTAAATTGTTTAATCACCTATGTATTGTTACAAATAATAAAAATAAAGTAGGCCACATGACCAGAAAAGATTCCAATACTTTGACCTACTCTACAAACTAGGAAATTCGGCTCGACATAAAGTTGTCCTAGTGCTTTGCTTGGTAATAATTTTGGAAACGTGCTCTATGTCTATGACGATTGACCTGAAACTGAAAATGTGCTCCAAGCAGATGTTATTTTCTGCATTTGTAATCTTACCTTTATACGCTTTCAATGACATGGCTTCATTTTTATCGGATAAAAGCCAGAACAGTATGAATTAGCAACTCAACATACTACAAGAAAATGCTTCTGATACACGATGTGGAGAATTATGATAACGCTCACATATATAGATTTGATGAAAATGTGCACCTGTAATTGATGACTTTTCATAGTTGCATTCCCTTTCCAGCAATAAGGGGTTTCGGAGGGGACAAAGATCTGATTTCGGGTGCTGAACTGGGGAATATAGTATTGAGCTTATGCATCAAGATGTCGGATCTTGATGGAATCTCATTCAGAAGGAATTGTTGGACGATTGGTTTCTTGAACCACTCTAGAACCGAATCTCCTGGGGCCCTCAACACGACCTTACTAACCTCGAAAGGTGATTCCAGGGAGCTGAGCATTTGTGCTATTACTATCCTCAAAGTTGGTCCAGTAACTAGTTTGATCCGTCTTGGGACAACACCGTAGTATAACATACGTTTCCTGAACCTGTGGAGGGTGTGCACAACTGCGATAAGTGCTGCCCCAACAGACAAATTTCTGACATCCAGAGACCAGGCGATGTGCTGATCAAACACAATAGCTTTAGGGAATAGCTTGTTCTCGTATGCAACTTTCCAGACACAACGAGCACGATTGATCTGCCCCATAAGGACAAGGTAGTTGAGGAGCACGTTGACAAAGTACCTGGCAGCTCCTTCTTCCAATTCCATATCAATACCTTGGAAAAACTCCCTAACAAATGATAAAACAGGCTGTTTCCTCTGCTCTGTTCCAGTAAAGAGTCCGCATAGGAAAGTGTGAGCCTTATGATCTGTAGCACTCAAGATTGACATCAAGTGCCTCTCATTGTGCTCTTCCTGGCATCTAACAAGGTGAGCTAGAATCGATGTGTAAAGTATGAGGTCGACCCTGGCAGCAGCATTCACATATGTTTCAAGGAGAGGCTTAGCCGATTCATACAAGCCATTCTTCATGCATGACTCAAATAGCTGCCTAATGATGAAGTTATTCGTTCTAATCCCTGATGAACCCATGAAGCGCAGCCACCTCAAAGCAAGATCAACAGAACCGTCTTTTATGTAAACCATAAGAACATCACTAGCATTCACTTCAACTGAGTAACCCATAGTTTTCATCTCAAGCAAGATTTTTGCAGCCACATCCACAAGTTTCTTTTTCGCCAGTAAAGTAAGAAGAGCCGTATAGGTACTCAGACCTGGCCTCAAACCTGCATTTGCCATGGAGTTGTACAATTTCATTGCAGCATCTACTTGTCCAGAAGCAGCATGCATCTCCAGGAGAGAGGAGTAGGTTGACGGTGTAGGTAAAAATCCAGCCTTTTCCATGTCCGAAAAAATTGACATTGCAATCTCAAGCTTCCCAGATTTCACGTGGGCCTCAACAATCATAGTATACAGCCCATAATTAGGTCTAAGCCCAGATTTCTTCATCTCATCCCAGAGCTTCAATGCTGTGTCCAGCTTTCCAGCCTTGACAAATGACTCAATAAGAGAAACAAACATAGCTCCAGATGCCCTCAACCCAAAACCTTGCAACTCCATGTACACTTTCATGGCTGTATCCAACCGGCCAGCCTTCCCCATTGTATCAACAAGAGAAACAAAAATGCTAGAAGTTGGTCGATAGTTCTTTGCCTTCATCTCCTGGAAGAGCTTCAAAGCAGCATCTAGACGACCAGACTTAGCCAGGCTGGGTATCATCAGGTCATAAGTCGATGCATCTAAGGAACACATGTCCTTTTCCATGTTAGCATAAATCTCAAACGCCTTATAAGGTAGCCCTTTCGTGAGAAACAGAGTTATAAGTGCATTATATGTATGAGTATCAAGTTTACAATCTAGCTCCTGAATTTTCTTGAAGCAACAGAAAGTAACCTCCAGTTTCTCAGACTTGGCCAGATACTGAAGCACCCTGTTATATGCACCGGAGGAAGAAATTTCATTTGCACTTGAATCGCTAACCATTTCCTCAAAAACTGACTGAATTCCTTCAAAATCTCTACTCAAATTCAACTTGTCAAACAGCATAACATAACTTTCATCATTAGGCAGGTACCATGATTGCCTCTTCGCCCAACGAAACAAACTCAACACAGCATCACTGTCCTCAATTATCTTCAATGCCTGAGTGATGTGAGTAGTGTTTGGCACAAACTGCAGCTTATCCAATTGAGCCTCCATGTCAGGGCCCCATCTCCACCTCTTCACTACCTCAACTATCTTAGCCACCGCTGAAACGTTCATGATGGGCTTCCTTATTCCACCAGCCATTACATGGTCATCGACCCCTGGCTCAATCGATCTTATTCCCTTGCCAGAGTAAATAACACTGCCCGACTCATCTAAATAATCTATTTCATCAGTCCACTCATTTGCATTTTCCCCACCATTCTTTCCAGAACAATACCCCCTACTGTACAAGGGAAGTGCAGTAATTTTGCACAAAAATGAATCTGAACTATCAAGAGAGGGCAAAGACTTTAACTTTTGCTTATTTTGACAGAATACATTTCTTGATCGCCTGAGGTTTCTTGATAACAAAACGGTGCGCAATATCATATCGGGAATTTGATTGAGTAAATGGAGAAATCTTTAATACTCAAGAAAACGAAAAAGATAAAATAAAATTGAAGAAAATAAAATTGAAGACGATGCTCGTACCGGGTCGATATTCCGATGAAGTTGAGTGTTCAACTTATAGCTAGATGTAACCAGTTTTGAGAATGGTTCAACCTAAACTCCATCAAATAAAAGATAACATTTTTCAGAGTAAGAAAGGTGGGAAAATTCAGGAGAGAAAACTTCCATTTCCATGAATCTGATGATTCGACCGTATATGAGTGAGGTCGCAAAGCCCTAAACCCTAATTCTTCAATTATTTTGTGAAATTTTCTTCTCTATTTGTTCCGTGCAGAGTTTTTTTTTTATTATTATTAATCGATAGAAAATGAATTATGAGATTTTGTTGTGGTAGCTTTTTTTAATAAATATTTTCAAATTGGATTTTGGACTCTGTCCGCATAATAATTAGTGAAAAATGAGTTCCATCTTGATGCATTATTTTCATAATTTATAATAACTGTAATTTTACTTATTATATTTAATAAATTAATGTTTAATATTTAAATTTTGTAATAAAATAGTGATAATGTAATTGAAATAAAATGCTATTTTTATATAACAAAGAAGACAAAAAAAAATAACATAATTATTCCATATCCGATTTCAATGACTTTTATGTAAGAATAGAACAAGTAACACTTCATATTTATACAATAATTTAATTCATAATATAAGAATACATGTCTTACAAGTTACAACATCACAATACAAACATCTTGTCTAGACCAAGAGATTATGTATTCGAGCTTTTTCGAGGATATTTGGGTGTGTGAATTTAATTAAATGTAAAATAATAATACAAACTCTATACAATAGTAGGACATATACAATTCATTTCTCAGATATATTCCAATTTCAAATGGCGGATATTTTAAATTTAAATAGCTTCAAATGGAATACTTTTAACAAAGTCCTCAAGTATGAGTTGATTAAAAGAGAAAACATGTTATGATTATTATATTTTGGATGTTCATAACACTTTTAATGTAAAACAAATGTTAATATAACAATAATGAAACAATCGGATACATAAAAGTTAAACCCAAGTTTAATTTTTAAAAAGTTTAGTTGTTAGGTATGGTTGAAATTAGAGGTGCATGAATGGTAGGCAATGAGGAGGTAGAAAGTGGTGGTGGAGTAGAAAGCAAGCAAAAGAAAAGGGTTCGAGTTATTTCGGATGTGAAGGCAAGCATATATTTCCGATGAAACACAACATGAAATGATATCCATCTGTACGCTTCCTCCTCCCTCCCTCTTAAAATATGCACTCCCTCCCACCACTTTTTCATTTCTTCTCCTTCACATCTCCTCCACAGCCACAGCCATGCTCTCTATATCTGCATCTTCTTCCACTCACTCTAGTCTCTATATATACTTAAATTACTCTCTCACTCCCAAACTCTGTATTATCATGGACACACCTATTTTACTTTTCTGCCTCTGCCTCTGCTTTGCGGCCATTTGCCTTGTGCCGTGCGGTAACTAGTCTCATCTGTTCAAACTCCAACTAAAATCTGTTGTGTTGTTCTAACATCAATTCTGGATTGTTTTTTATTTTTCAGATGCTGCAAGAAAAGTCCACCACCCTCTCAGGAAATTGGACGCTTACATTCCATTAGACTCCTCAAACACTGATCCATATGTTAGTTCACCATTCTCCTTGCCTCCATACGAGTCTCTCCCACCATTTCCTTCACCGGAAAACACCCCTCCATACTGTGTGTATCCACCTTCCACCATCCCAGCCCCACCCGCCGGATACACCCCCCTGCCGCCTCCTGGCCCCACATTGCCCGCCCCGACCCTCAATCCACCAGCTATAGTTCCAGCCCCACCTGCTTTCGTCTTCACCCCACCTTACTACGAGCCCAGCCCACCTTACTACGAGCCTAGCCCGCCCAGCTACGTGCCGTTCCCATCTCTACCCATGCCGCCTCCCACTGGATTCGTGCCAAGCCCCAAGTTCCTGCCGCCCATTGTTTTCCCACCACCAGCGGTGCCGCCGCCTCCTCGTCGGACACCTCTAACGGCCATGTGGTGCGTGGCGAAGCCTTCGGTGCCCGACCCGATTATCCAAGAAGCGATGGACTATGCATGTGGGTCTGGAGCTGATTGCGACCAGATTCAGCCCAGCGGGCCCTGCTTCATGCCCAACACGTTGTTTCACCACGCCTCCTACGCTTTCAACAGCTATTGGCAAAGAACTAAGGTGGCCGGAGGTAAATGCGATTTTGGAGGAACAGCCATACTTGTCACGGTTGATCCAAGTAAGTTCCCATTCCATCACCCATTGCCCTGCATATGATATATATCAGTGAGCTTCATTTCATTTCATTGACACTGACACCCCCCCTCTTTAATTTCTGCAGGTTATGATGGCTGCCATTTTATCTACTTCTAAAAATGACAGCTTTTTTTGTCATCAGAATTCAAATAATCCCAAGAGCTATGCAGAGTGTGTTCTTCATTTTGTAATATCCACATACAATTAATTGTGCAGGGTGATTTAGTTTCCCCATTTTCATTTTTGGATAGGGTTAGAAGATGCTGTATTCTCAATCCCTATTTCTACTCTGCTGTTAATTCATATTGCTTCTAGCTAGTTCCATATATGTTCTAGTCATAAAATTTTATATTATAATCTCTTTGAATTTTAAATTCTTGGCTGAATTTTGTGATAACATGTAAAATTAAAAGTTGTAATAAAAATGAATAATTTTGCATAATTATAATTATTAATTCAACAAGTGCGCCACATGATCACTAAATCAGTAATGTAGTATTGTAATTCATCTTTCTCAAAGAAAGAGAACTACACCACCACCGCCCCTTCATACAACAGAATCCCCAAAATCTTTCGCGCCAGCAAACCTGCATTTCATCGACGGTGATGGACCTGATCGACGATGGATTTCCGGCGACAAGGTTGTTCAACCAGGGATACTCCTATACATACGACGACGTTATCTTCCTTCCGCACTACATCGACTTTCCGACCGACGCCGTTTCTCTCTCCACCAAGCTCAGCCGCCGCGTGGCCCTAGCCACACCATGCGTCTCGTCACCGATGGACACGGTCACCGAGTCGTCCATGGCCGTCGCCATGGCTTCGCTCGGAGGTATTGGTATTCTGCACTACAACACCCCTGCGTCTAATCAGGCGGCTCTAATCCGCCGAGCGAAATCGCACAAATTACCGTTTACTTATGAGATTATATGTAAGTCTGCCTCGGACTCGATTTTCTCCCCGGATGAATTCTGTTCTGCTCCCTGCATCTTCGTGACGGAGTCGGGAAGCGAAACCTCAAAACTTGTCGGTATTGTGAAGAAATCTGATTGGGAGAAATTGGACGATAAGGGGGCTAGGATTTCTGATTACGTGACGGAGTCATCTATTACACTTCCTGCTAGTTATTGCTTGGAAGATGTAGCGGGTTATTTGTCCAAGGATAAGTGTGAGTTTGTGCCACTGGCCAGGGAGGATAACAACGGTGACGGGGTAGAAGAAATCGTAAACTTGGTTTCTTGTGAAGACGTGTATAGGATTGAGGGGTTTCCCAAGCTGGGATTGCCTTCGTTGGGGGCTGACGGGAATTTCTTGGTGGGTGCTGCCATTGGGACTCGAGAGTCAGACAAGGAGAGATTGGAGCACTTAGTGAAGGCAGGAGTGAATGTGGTGGTTTTGGATAGTTCTCAGGGTAACTCCATCTATCAAATAGAGATGATTAAGTATATCAAGAAGATGTATCCGGAGTTGGATTTGATTGGTGGTAATGTAGTGACCGCTTTCCAGGCTCAAAACTTGATTCAGGCAGGAGTAGATGGGTTGAGAGTTGGAATGGGATCAGGTTCTATTTGTACCACTCAAGAAGTATGTGCGGTTGGGCGTGGACAGGTAATTCACGTTATAGTTGGCCTTTGACATGAAAAAAAAAAAATATTCGATTCAGATAGATTAAAAAGTTTTTCTTGAATTTGTGAGAAGTTCAATGTTTTGGCGAAACTCAATGCATTGCGTACATTCTTTTAACTTGTATGTATAATGTGAAAATGTGAAGTCTTTAGCTATAGAAGGTAGAAAATATATATTCCGGTTACACTTTCTTTCCTCCTCCAATCGCTTTCTCACTATGAAAAGAGTAAATAAATCAACTTTATCAAACAAAACAAGGAGTGTAATTTTCATGGTATAAATTAAGTTTATATGCGACACTGATACCTGAGTGTTATATATCAAATGCATGTAGGACACTGACTATTAACTGTTTGAGTCGTATATGTTTGTTTTCTGTTGTTCTGTGGTGTCGCTTTCTAATTTCTCTATATCAAATTTCTGTAGGCAACTGCTGTTTATAAGGTTGCATCGATTGCATCTGAGAGTGGGGTTCCTGTTATTGCTGATGGTGGAATATCAAATTCCGGGCACATTGTGAAAGCTCTGACCTTGGGGGCATCAACTGTGATGATGGGAAGCTTTTTAGCCGGAAGCAGTGAAGCTCCTGGTACTTATGAATATCAGGTAAAATAATCAGTGTGAAAAAATTCTTGCTTCATGAAACATGATTCTAAAGTGTCATTAATGGAGGCGTGGTACAGGGTGGTACGAGAGTGAAAAAGTATAGAGGTATGGGATCCCTTGAGGCAATGAGGAAAGGGAGTGATGCCCGGTATCTGGGTGATAAAGCTAAGCTAAAAATAGCTCAGGGGGTGGTTGGTGCAGTGGCGGATAAAGGTTCTGTTCTCAAGTTCATACCCTACACAATGCAAGCTGTGAAGCAGGGATTGCAGGATCTTGGTGCATCTTCACTGCAGTCGGCACATGACCTCCTGCGGTCGAGCGAGCTAAGACTAGAGGTTTTTGATAAGGCTGTGTTTCTGGTTTGAATCAAGATTTGGTCTCATGGTTTCCTACTTATAATTTTTCTTAATTCCAGGTTAGAAGTGGTTTCCTACTTATAATTTCTCATGGTTTCCTACTCATTTCATTATTCATCATGTACAATGCCAACGCATTTAGTTTACCGCCTTTGAGTTCTCTCTGCGCACAAAACAGCAATGATCAGCTTCACACCATAGAAATATTCAATGGATTGTTAAGTTAATGTTACCTCGTAAGTACGGATGTCATTTAGAAGACGGGCACACGTACTGATCGATTTGAATAGATTGTGGTAGTCGGCATGGTTAACCATCTCTTGTGAGATCTTGGGGCCAACCAGATATAGAGCTTGCAACACAATTGGCCCTAGAGCAATTGATACATATGCATTGCTAATGTATTCATCTATGGTTGGGACCGCCTTCTCTCTACCCCATTGGTTTTCTTTCATCATATAATACAGCAAATCTAACCACTGAACACACGCAGGAAATATAGTGAAATAGATTTTGTTAAAGTAAGTAAGAAATGAAGGTCATGATCTCACAATGGAAATCGTATGGTCCGTGATGTTACGCCCTTGCAGCTTGAATCCTTTGGCTCCAATCTCGCAGATTGTATGCTTAAGGGCTGAAAATATTATCTGCACACTAGGGGAAACGCAATCTGTGCTGACATCCACGTCCCATCTGTGATCCACAAAGAGAGATTATTGTGTGCAGATCCTAAATAAACACAGGGATGGATGGGGTACCTACTTACAATTCAAACAATGTAATTAAGATGTTGAGTTCCTCGGCAGAGCCTGCAACATCAAAGAAGTCATCTACTACTGTGGTCAGAAATACATTTTTGGCCCACGATATGCGTGCATCCGATAGTTGTGGAGAAACAAAGGTTGCTGCTGCAGAAAAATAACAATATGTAGCCCTGCTCCTAGCAAACTTCAGCTCATCAAATCGATTCTCTACCACCCATCTGCAACAATGTCAATTTATACCCAACACTCAAATACAAACTACTTTGCACTTGCAACAGTAACTTTCACCAACAAATGGAAAACAAACCAGTGGTATCATATGTTGTTTAGTGAAGCAGACCCACCTTTCAAGTTCTCTGAGTTCTTCTTGATGTATGACTTGACATCGATTGAAGTCTTCTACAGATAAAGAAAGGAAATCTTGGTTGCCAAAATTTGGGGAACTGAAAAAATTTCAAACAGTAAGTATCAGTTCAAATTTTGGAAAACTAGAATTTCAAAAACTAAGTATCAGCTTAAATGTACTACTACTACCAGTATGAAGTTTTCAGAATCCTTATATTATCAGTACGATATAGCTCTATATTTCTCCGATTTACCATCCTGTCAATGGTTGCATAAAAGGGGTACTCGAGAGCTTGTCTAACCTGAGGCAAGAGAAGATCCAAGCATAGTTAGTGCAAGCATTAATGCAAGCTGGGTGAAGTGAAGTCTAGCCAAGAAATCCCTACCTCTGCATCAATGTTTCTGCCAAGTTGACGCGATTGAATTAAACCACCACCCGATAGTTCCTGCTCAAGGATAGTTTTAAGCCTTAAATTTTGTTCTTCCAGATCTTTTTCATCTGGATGTAATATGAGTTCAGATGCTCTATACAATTCAAGAGTTGTGTTCATATCCCTCATATTTCCACCAAAGGACTCCTCTTGTAGAATTTTTGTAATAGGATCTGCATGGCATGACAAAGCATTAAGTGAAAGAAGAAACAGATGAGAAAGATTTGGATATATTGTTGGCTTCAAAGCTGACCTGAAGACACATTGTATCCATTCATTCGCAATGTTCGAAATGCTAAAGCACAAGTTAAGGCATCCATCAATATCTCTTCATCGCCCTGCACCCAACATCTTTTATGCACTAATGTTAGCATACATTTAATATTATAAGTTTGCAACTGTTTTATCACATTCAACATTCTAGACAAACAAAGTAGAATTGATTGATAAACATATCATATGTTGTACATGCCAGAGACTACCTGTACGTTCCATCCAACACGCTTTGAATCTCTGTAACAAAATGCCGGCTGATCCCCAACCTTTCAAGATTATCAACTATGCAAAGCTGAGAATATATATCCAGAGGATACACTGCAGGAACTGAAAACAGACAAATACCAAATGTAAGGTTTCATAAGTTTGCATTCCACAGTTAAATTCATCAATAAAACACCTGCTCCCCCAAACTTGTTTGAGGCTAAATGGAGGTAATTGAGGCAATCAGAATTGCCGAGGGCAGTGAAAGCAGCTGCTGTGGTAGAGGGACAATTGAAAAGAGATCCGTTCTTTCTTTGGTATTTCATCACAGATTCCCACTTCTGTAACTTTCCCATTCCTTCAGCTATATATGCCCAGTAAACTTCTCTCTCTGTGGAGTTGATTTCGTAGCATCTGCATAATATAGTTAAGTATAACAAGAATGATAGGAGAGAAGTGTTGCATAACTCAAATTGATTTTAGCCACACCTTTTAAGCTCCAAATCCCTCTTATTCATCAAATCGTTCAACGTAGTAGGCTCTAAACGGAGATTCAAAGTTAAATCTCTAGCAAGATCGAGCATGGCTGGAAATACTATGTCAAATCCCATCGGAGTAATCTGACACTGGTCATCAGTTGCTGAAGTAAAATTCAACTCTATGAAATGCAAACCTATTCAAAGTATAATGTACATCCATCATTCAATCTGTTCAACCAATATAAAGTTGAGTTATACTTGTATGTGAAGGGAACAACAACACACCCCTGTGAATATGGTCTTCACCAAGTCCCCATTTTTGGAGTGCGAGAATGCAGGCCAATGTAGAAGAAAGCACATCTTTCTTCAGCAAAGGGTGATGGTGGGGGCGAGCCCATGAACCATCGAGGCACTGGTTTTCCAGCAACCAGTTTAGAGAAGCAGGGAAGCAAGGCTCCTCCGATGAAGTGGGAGAAGGAACCATAGCAACCCATGCGGTGTCATACGTCGAAACAGAAACTTCATTCTTATGAAAAAGCTTTGCTATCCTTCCCTTTGTCTCCTCAAAGCTCTGTAAGTTTGTCTACAATATCACTCAAGACATTAGAACTCAAAACTCTGGTAGACATCAAGAAAAAAGAATTACCACAGATGCTGGGGAGATTTGAGCTGATGTAGCCCTTTGAACGCCAGCTTCTTCCAAAGAAGCTGCTTGCATGAAAAAAGGCACAAATTTACATTTATTGGATAAAATAAAAGAATCTAATCTTAAAACAAAAACTTGTTTAATTACATTCTTATAGTTGCAGGGTGTTCCTAATATATCTGCAAAGATAGATGCGAAAAATGAGAAGTGGGTGGCGACCAGACCTGAAGCGTGAGAGAAGCGGAAGCTCCGAGAGTGTGATCCAAGCAACACACAATTAGAAAGCAGAAGAGACATCGAGATGATGTGCAGTACAGCTGAATATTGAGTATCAAACTCAACCCCTCTCTTGGCTTATAAGCTTTTTTTTAAAAAAAAAATAAAAAATAAAATTCAGGTATATATTGTAACTTAAATTGAAAAAAATGTCTCTTTCTGTCTTCATTAAATCATTATTAATTGACTTGGTGATAAGTCTATTTTAATCAATGAAAATAAGATTCGAAAGTTGGTAGACTATAGAAAATTCGTTATGGACCCGTCTCATTTGGGTTGTTCATGGTTTGGCCGAAACCGGTTAAACCGGCCAAACTGGATTAATTTGGCCGGTTTGAAATTTAATTTTCAAATTGGTGATTTGAAAATTTTGAAATCGATCAAATTTGGTTTGATTACGGTTTGGTAGCTCAAACCGGCCGTATCGGCCGGACCGATTGTATTTATATGTGATTATAATTAATAAATATAAATTGTGGTTCATTTGATAAGTTTCTACTTTCTTATACAATTAACTCATTTTTATTATTGAGTATGAAAAAATTGTTATTTTTTGAAATGAGCCAATTTGGTTGGGACGCCCGATTTTGTAAGTGATTCTATCGTGACGGAGGGAGTATAACTTTGTCAATTATATCTTAATATAAAAAAATAAGACATTATTCATTTTATTCGCGCATAGCACATGTGTAAATAATCACACCACACCACATCACTTTTATTTTATTTTTAATTTTGTTTGATTTGATATATTTTTATATTATTACAAATACGTATATTTTAATAAAATATAATACTCCACATTTTTTACAAAATCATATGTATCACTTTCAACTTTTCAATAAAACCTTATAGTTTCACTATTTTATCTTATTTTCTATTTCAAAACAATAGAAGTATAATTCTAAAAAATACTCCCTCCGTCCCGGGTCATTAGTCCTATTTTGACCCAGCACAGTAACCAATGTGTGTGAGTATAGTGAAATTAATATTTTATTGATGTAAGAAGATTTATTTCCGTTTTAGAAAATGAAACTAATGTAATGGAACAAACGAAAATGGAAAATGAGACTAATGAGGCGGGATCGAAGGAGTATAATTTTTTGATAGGTTAATTTTGTAAAACAAACTGATCTTATTTCATAAGCTTTGTGTTTTAATAACTTGCTTTATCAAATTACTTTTTAGATTTTACATAGGAGGGTGTTGCGGTTCGAAAAAATAGAGCCCGTGGATTTGTGAAATAACGAGAAAATCAGGAAATTATAAGATGACAAATTGATGTATAATTTTCCGGGATAGAGTTGGTCCCCTCTTTACAAATGTAAGGACCCATTTATAAGAAAAAATCTAATTAAAACATCATTATTGAGTGCTCATTTATTGTCGTGAAACTGCCGGCCATTAATCCCTTTGACTCGTAAGCGTTAGTAACGTTCGAACCGTTACACTTCTTCATTTAATCCCGAGTTGAAACCACCGAGTGAGTAACTACTTCGAGCTGCCTTGTGCGAACTGATTAAATCAAACTGCTCTCTCATTCGGACTCCTCTCTAGCTGAATCGAACTGCTTCCAGTCGAGCTGCCTCACGAACTGGTTAAGGCGAACTGCTTTTCCTTTCGGACTCCTTTTTCTTGGGGCTTCTTACCCAGTCCAAACAACCTTTTTTCCTACAAAACAATTTATGGGTCGCATACTTGGATCATTAAATTGGGCCGCTTATTTTTGACCTCAACAGAGGGTAATTTGTCGAATTATATCATCTAATAATTATAATTGAGTGGGATAGAAGAAGTATTAATTATAAGAAATAATAATAGATTTCAATCAAGTAGCTAAAACAGTCCATACTTATTTGGTTGGAAGCGACAAATCGATGGCGTCATGCAACAAAAGTTGACAAATCTATAAACTTAACTTAGGCTG
>JAPKLW010000972.1:65910-233773 GCA_026898455.1 Plectranthus barbatus | reverse complement strand
GAAGCGACAAATCGATGGCCTCATGCAACAAAAGTTGACTAATCTATATACTTAAAAAGAGCCAAAATCTATCTTAGCACTAGTTCAAAAAATAAGAGCCCTTATAAATATCTCTACAAAATAGTAAAAGTATATATCAATCACTTTTCAAAAATTCAACATTTCATAAATACCTTTCAATCATTTTTTTTTCATTTATTTCAATTTTATTCATTTTGCATTTTAAATGGGAATAGTCAATTATGATCATATCGGGCCCATCATGCTTCCGTAAACCGTAAAATACAAATACGCACTAAATTCATACCTTTTTTACCAGAATGTACTGTCGAGTATTTCTTCGTTGAGTTTTACGAGCACCTCCCAACCACCGAGTGCAGTCTATGATTCTCTGCACAAAAACTCCTTCAACAGTATCTCATCACAACCCTAGTTCGTTTCCTACTCCGGATATATGGCAATCTTTAGGTATGTAAAGAAAATACGAATACAAGAAGAGAAGAGCAAAAGCTCTAAGAATCGTTTATTTCAAGAAATATAAATATATATTATTACATAAATAATCTCATTTGGGAGAAGACTAACTTGTTTAGCTACTCATAGTAATTAAAGAATTTGCTCTCATAAAGAGAGAGAAGAACTAACTATTACAAGGCAGAGAGGTGATAGCGTATTTTACAACACATTATTCTGCAAGTGTACAGACCATTATAGATAACATAAAATTTATTTGTATTTCAATCACTCAAAATTTATTTCAAGACGAGAGGTTGATAAATAATTGCATTTACAACTGAAAGCAAATCCTGGGAGGTGAATCCATCATCTTTGCTGTTAAATAGATGCACCACTGTGCACATGTGCCAAAACAGTTCCTTGGGAAGGGCACTCTTGTCCTCCAAAACTGATCTCACTAGTTGTCTCGTCTCCCTCTCAATCCAACTTTTCACCTCCATAATCGCAGCTTCCCTACTCATTTCATTCTTCATCATGTACAGCGCCAATGCGTTTAGTTTACCGGCTCTGAGTTCTCTCTGCCCACAAAAACAGCAATCGATCAGCTTCACACCACACCATAGAAATAAATATACAATGGATTGTTGAGTTACCTCATAACTACGGATATCATTTAGAAGACGACCACACGTGCTCATGGATTTGAATAGATTGTGGTAGTCGGCATGGTTTACCATCTCCTCTGAGATCTTGGGGCCAACCAGATATAGAGCTGGCAAGATCATTGGCCCCAGAGCAATTGATACATATGCATTGCTAATGTATTCATCTATTGTTGGGACCACCTTCTCTCTACCCCATTCGTTTTCCTTCATCATAGCATGCAGCACATCTAACCACTGAGCACACATAGGAAATACATGAGTAGTCAGAGAAACGTCCAACAATATGTGGTGATCTGCGATGAAAGTGATGATCTCACAATGGAAATTATGTGGTCTGCGATGCTACGTCCTTGTATCTTGAATCCTTTGTCTCCAATCTCATGGATTGTGTGCTTAAGGGCTGAAAATATGATCTGCACACTAGGGGAAGTGCATTCTCTGCTAACATCCACGTCCCATCTGCGACCCACAACACAAAGAGTTAACTCATCACAATAATGTGCAGATCTCAAATAAACACAGGGATGGGTACTTACAGTTCAACCAATTGAATTAAATTGTTCAATTCCTCCACAGAACCTCCAACATCAAAAAAGTCATCTATTACTGTGACCAGAAAACCATTTTTGGCCCACGACATGCGTGCATCTGATAGTTCTGGAGAAAAAATGGTTGCTGCTGCAGAAAAATAACAATATGCAGCCTTGCTCCTTGCAAACCTCAGCTCATCAAATCTATTCTCTATCACCCATCTGCAAGAATGTAAACACAAACATTATATGCCAATTTAGACCCGCAGCCAAAAAACTGATAGACAACAATCAAATACAATAACATTCACCAACAAAACACCAAGAAATATGCACCATTCCTTCATAAAGTTTCTTTCAGCATTAAATGTCTACGGCTGCTTTAGACTCAATTTTGTTGGAATTAGTCATGACAACTGAGGCCTGAATTCCAAATTTATAAAATGTGATCTAACCGATGGAAAACAAACAGTGGTAGCCTTTGGTATGTTGTTTAGTGACGCAAGCAGACCTTTCAAGTTCTCTGAGTTCTTCTTGATGCATCACTTGACATCGATTGAAGTCTTCTACTGACAAACAAAGGAAGTCCTCGTTGCCAAAATTTGGAGAACTGAATTTCAATTAAACAGTACAAAAACTAAGTATCAGTTCAAATTTTGGAAAACTAAGTATCAGCTTAACTGCTCTACTATACTACCAGTATGAAGTTTTGAGAATTCTAGTATTATCAAAGTGGTATTGCTCTATATTTCTCCGCTTTGCCATCCTCTCAATAGTTGCATAAAAGGGATACTCCAGAGCTTGCTCAACCTGAGACAAGAGAAGATCCAAGCATAGTTAGTGCAAGCACTCATGCAAGCTGGGTGAAGTCTATCTACCTCTGCATTGATATTCCTGCCGACTTCACGCGATTGAATGAAACCACCACCCGATAGTTCATGCTCAAGGATAGTCTTAAGCCTTAGATTATGTTTTTCCAGATCTCTTTCATCTGGATGTAATATGAGTTCAGATGCTCTATATAATTCAAGAGTTGTGTTCATATCCCTCATATTTCCAAGAAAGGATCCCTCTTGTAGAATCTTTGTAATAGGATCTGCATGGCATGACTAAGCATTAAATAAATGAAGGAAGAAACAAAAAGAAAGACTTGGATATATTGTTGGCTTCAAAACTGACCTGAAGACACATTGTATCCATTCATTCGCAATGTTCGAAATGCTAAAGCACAAGTTGAGGCATCCATCAATATCTCTTCATCGCCCTGCACCCAACATCTTTTACACACTAATGTTAACATAAATTTAATATTGTAAGTTTGCAACTGTTTTATTACATTCAACACTCTAGACAAATTAAGTAGAATTGATAAACATACCTGTATGTTGCATCCAACACGCTTTGAATCTCTGTAAGAAAATGCCGGCTGATCCCCAACCTTTCAAGATTATCAACTATGCATAGCTGAGAATATATATCCAGAGGATACACTGCAGGAACTGAAAAGAGACAAATACCAAATGTTAGGCTTCATAAGTTTGCATTCCAAAGTTAAATTCATCAATAAAACACCTGCTCCCCCAAACTTGTCTGAGGCTAAATGGAGGTAATTGAGGCAATCAGAATTGCCGAGGGCAGTGAAAGCAGCTGCTGTGGTAGAGGGACAATTGAAAAGAGATCCGTTCTTTCTTTGGTATTTCATCACAGATTCCCACTTCTGTAACTTTCCCATTCCTTCAGCTATATATGCCCAGTAAACTTCTCTATCACTCGAGCTGCATTGGTAGCATCTGCATAATGTTGGAAATTATTTATTTTTTAGGAAAATAAAGAATAACTTAAAAGGTGATTTGAAGATTTGTATCCTTCGAAGATCTTTGGTATGGTCTCTTAGTTATTTTAAAGTGTTCACACTTGAAAATGGAACCTATAAATAGAGCTCGCATTCTGATTTGTAAAACACACCAAAAACCTCTTCTATCTACTCTTAAGCTCCCATCCTTCAATTGAGCTTGTTTACTAGTTTGTTTTCTTAGAACAAAATCTAAGCTTTCTTTTATTTCCTCCTTAGCTCTTGTTCGTTCCTTAAGCTAATTTGTTGGTTCGTGCTATCTTTGATCATGTTCGAGCATCATTTTAGTTCACCAGAAATATACTGGTGTGTCCCTTGTATCATGAGAACTAATACCCATACAAGGTAAATTTGATTTAAGGAAACAGTGATCTTCACAAGCTTTGGATTCCTTAATCATTTGTTATCTTATGCGTATAAAGATAGTGTTATTGTAAGGTTCAATTTGTTGTTCCCACAACATTGTAATAGTCATTATGTTCAGCCATATTAATCAACAATCTTAAACCAACTTGGCTTATCAAGATGCCGACTAAAGAAAAAAATGATGTCGTTGTTGCTGCTATTACTGTGAGGATCGGTGCTAACAATGTCCCTGTCAACCATGCTGACAAGCTAGAAAAATTCAATGGCTTGAATTTCGAACGTTGGTGATAAGCTCGTATTTTGTCTCACTTATCACATTATTTTTCTTGCTATTTCATGCATTTGCATTAGTTTAGGGCCAATAAAGGAGTATGAGTTTATTTTGGTGAGTATTATGCTTGTGGTGGTGTATTTATGCAGGTTTGAGACCAAATTCATGGAAAACCCGTGCCGAAAGAAGTTGATGTCCAAAGAAACAATCACAACTTCTTACAAACATGGAATCTGAGCTAATGGAGCATGACAATAGAAATATATTTGAATTATCTTTTCAATGAACTGGAATCGAGTCAATCGGAATTCGGGAGCAAAAGCTATGACTAAAACCGTAAGAATGCGCAAAAGTGGGCGAAGTGAGAGATTTCTAGCAAAGCTTCTGTATCGATCGACATTCCAGATTACGATCGACATGCCATATCGACATACATTCAACATACGGAGCGTTGTGGAAGGAAAATGTGATTTTACAAGCCAAATTCGAGATTTTGAAGGAAAATGCCCAGAATATCTTTTCCCTACCTCAAGACCTAACCCTACCACTATAAATACTATACTCCTGTATTATGTCTAGATTAGTTTCTCATCATATTATTTACTTTAAATTTCAGTTTTACTTTAGTTTTCTAGTTTTCTTTAGTTTATTGCTTTGGAGTTTGAAGACTGGATCAAAACTTTAATTATCTTCTTTTATTTTCCAAGTAAGTTTTTAATGCAATTTCATATTCTTATTTCAATGTTTGTTATTAGCATATCTGGCTAGAAATCTTAACAGGTTCTAGGGTTATTCTCCATTTGATTGACGTGTTGTAATTTTAATTGGTTCGGCCCAATCCATCCTCGCACGTCTGATCTATCGAAAGAAGGTAACTCATATGCTACTTCTTAAATAGTGGTGCTCTCAGTGACATCTCGCTGTTAGCATTGTTTCAATCCTAGCCATTCTCACTTCCTGTTTTGCTTCGAGTGATTGTATTGCCCACCATCTCCACGTTCACCGCACTAAATTGTTAGAATAAGAAATTGAGTAATGCTTTATTAATTGAAAACGATTTATAAGATAGAAGAGAAATAGAGCCCTCTCACAAAGTGAGCCTTAAGTTCATAACTGAGAAGATACCCTTTCTCCCCTTCTCCGTTTTATTTATCTAACTCTCTTCTAAAAAAACTCCACTCCACAACCTTCCCTCCAGCTGGCAACCGATTTACCCAACCAACTTTCCCCCAGTTAACTCTCCATTCTCCCTGTCCTCTATCACTATGTAAGAGAGAAGTGGGGCTGCTTCAAAGAGAATTATTAGACCCTCTTACAGAAGCAGACATATGTTCAGGGTCATGAATGAACATAACAATGAGAACTAAAGTATATTAGGGAGAGTCATGTGTAAATTATATCATTGTTTACACATACGGTAAACCGGTTCAAGGACATCGCCTCTATTGATAACTAGTAAAGTCGATATATTTTACAAGGAAAGGTTCAAAAGATTACACCTACCTATCTTATGTCGGATTCAACTGTTGTGAGGAAAATTAAGAGTAACTTGAAGGTGGCTTGAAGATTTGTAACTGATACGATCCAAATCGTATCAAGAAAGGGGGCACTTCTAGCGGCCTCTTGCTCCACAGAAAAAACGAGCTTTCGAGCAGCTCAAGCTCCAGAAATGGTAGGAAGAAGGAACATAAAGAGTAGACGAGAGGAAAGAGATAAAGGCCCAAATTCTCTTTGCCTAGAATATATAATGCAGATACTAGACCTAATGGACTATTCATACCACTAATATGGGTTAGGCCCATATTCCCTTTGCCTACAAGGCCCAATTGATGTATCAGCACCCTTCAAAAACGTTTGGTATAGTCTCTTAATTATTTTGAAGTGTTCACACTTGAAAATGGACCTTATAAATAGAGCTCTCATTTTTAAAACACACAAAAAAAAATATTCATTTCATACTTTCATCCTTTAATTGAGGTTGTAAACTAGTTTGTGTTCATAGAACACAAATCTAATTTCTTTCATTTCGAGCTAATTTGTTGGTCGTGCTCTATTTGATAAAGTTTGAACATTGTTTTAGTTCGTTGGAAATACATCGATCTATCCCTTGTATCTGGGAATCAATCACCCATGCATACAGGGCAAATTTGGTTTAAGAAAACTATAATCTCTCCACATGCCTCGAATTTCCTAATCCTTTGTTATCTTGTCCGTATAAAGGTAATGTTACTGCGAGGTTTAATTTATAGTTACCACAACGTTGTAATAGTAATTATGTCCAGCCATATCTTTCAAACACATAATATAGTTACGTAAAACAAGAATGATAAAGGCATGATTCAACAAATTGATTTCAGCCTGACCTTTTAAGCTCCAAATCCTTCTTATTCATCAAATCGTTCAACGCAGCAGGCTCTAAGCGAAGATTCAAAGATAAGCCTCTAGCAAGATTAAGCATGGCTGGAAATACTGTGTCAAATCCCATCGGAGTAATCTGACACTTGTCATCAGTTGCTGAAGCAAAATTCAACTCTATAAAATGCAAACCTATACAAAACACAACGTATACCCATCATTCAATCTGTTAAACCAATGTAAAGCTGAGTTATATACTTGTATGTGAAGGGAACAACAACACACCCTTGTTAATTTGGTCTTCACCAACTCCCCATTTTTGGAGTGCGAGAATGCAGGCCAATGTAGAAGAAAGCACATCTTTCTTCAGCAAAGGGTGATGGTGGGGGCGAGCCCATGAACCATCGAGGCACTGGTTTTCCAGCAGCCAGTTTAGAGAAGCAGGGAAGCAAGGTTCCTCTGATGAAGTGGGAGAAGGAACCATAGCAACCCATGCGGTGTCATACGTCGAAACAGAAACTTCATTCTTCTGAAAAAGTTTTTTTATCCTTCCCTTTGTCTCTTCAAAGCTCTAGAAGATTGTCCACAAAATTACTCAAAATCTTACAACTCAAAACTCTGGCATACATTAAGAAAAAAAGATTACCGCAGACACATATGTAACCCTTTGAATGCCAGCTTCTTTGGAAACTGCTTGCAAGAAAAGTCGCTTATACACATAATACATGTATGGTAATGATGAGATTAAAGGAATTGCAGTTACTATTTCAATCCCACATCTATGAAATTTGATATTTTATTTAATTTTAAGGTTTAGTAAAATTCAATTGCCAAACATTAATTCAAATCGCTCTTAAATACTTTTTGGTAGATTTTTATATGTATAATGTATTTAATTATGCAAAAAATGCTTCAACTCGAGACAAAGAAAAAAAAAGAAGAAAAAGCATAACCTTAGGTTAAATAATGCAACATTTTTGGGGCAAAAATATATCAATTCCGATACAGAGTGTATGTAATTTTGAATTACAAAATGTTACTGAGATGCATAAAAATTACGTATGTTTTAAGCATGAAAGATATATCTACATTATGATAAAAATACACATAATATCCATCAAAGATCCATCTGTCAAACAAAAATGCATTATTTTAAGTTAAAAATGCACCAATTGGTACAACAAAACATTAAACAATAAATATTATTGAAATTATAAATTGAAACTGAAATAATAATATGTGGGATGCAGGTGCTCCACGTTCTTTACCGCTAATAATCAACTCAATAAACTACTTAGTGAAAGAAGTCATTTCCAAATAATTGTATATATACAAAATTGTCTATTACTTCACAGCTGCACCAATTACTTCACCACAATAAATTTAAGTAAAATTTATTCTAGAATATTAAGAAATTATGAAACCTTTCATTATTTCTAAACTATTGCCCGAGACCCTAACATTATAATAATCAATGGAAAAACACAAAGGAAGAAGAGAATAAAATAAGGAGAAATTTTAGAATTTCATTTCTTGTAATCAACTATTATAAAAATTTATGAAAACTGAATGAATAAAATATACTGTCTACCACCCCTGTTTATAAGAAAATAAATAATTATAATAGAAAATAATATATTGCTAATACGATTAGATTCCTATCCAAATTAAATTAGGAAACTAAATCTCTTTCAATCTAAGGAGTAAATCTCAACTATCTCTCCCTTACTCCTTGAGTGGTTCGAGGTCCTTGACTCCGAGCAAATGTCTCATTATCACCAAGTGTTGACAATGCTTTTGTAAGTGTGTAGGTCTTCTACTCATCAGTTCGAACGAACTCTACCTCGATCTACCTTCATTCGACACTTTCTTGAATGAAATGATATTTTGTGTCGATGTGCTTGCTTCGACCATGGAACACCGGGTTCTTCATAAGTGCGAGTGTAGATTTATTATCGACAAACAACTTTGCTGTCTTCAGTTTCGAACCAGTCAGCTTGAACAAAAATGCTTTCAACCAAAGCGCTTAATATGTTGCCGCTGCTGCTACCATGAACTCTGTTGGGAAATTTGGCTAAGTTTCCTTTCCCCAGTAGCTACTTGTTTAGATTCTAGTTTTGGTGTTTTGGTGGATCAAATCCTAAGTCCTACCAGCGTCAGTTTGTCTCTAGAATAGCTCTAGTCTCAAATGTAAAGTCCTGTTTAGGTCTTTTGAGTTGTAAGTCGCAGCTGATCAAGACTCATGCTGGCTACTGTTCACCAGCATGAGATGTACTTACCAGTTGAGAAAAGTCTCACCAGCAAGCGACTGACAAGACTCGTGCTGACACTGTTCATCAGCATGAGAAAGAGCTCACGACTGGCTACTGTTCACCAGTTGGGAAGGTTTTCATCAGCAGGCGGCTGACAAACCTTACCAGCAGAATAGGTGTTCTCACTGACACTGTTCACCAGCGGTGAAGTCACCAGTCATGGGAGATTCCAAGAGTTAACATCCAGACAAATTGGTAGACTTAGATTGTGCCAACGCAAGTCACCAGCAGAGACTGCCAGCACAAGATCACCAGTGTGTTCTGCCAGTCGGATGTTACCAGCAGAATTCAAGATTCGCTCTCCCAGAGTCTTAGAGACAAAAAGAAGATTCGTCTGAGGAATAAACTGACAAAGTATGACTTTAAGGGAGGATACCTTAAAGTCTATCAGTTCAAGACACCAGTTCCGATTCCTCGTACTGACGAATAGTGCCGTTCTGACATAAAGAGATCAATGTCAGATAAAGTGGACAAAAGCATGGCGCTTTCCGGAAATTCCTACCTGCCGCCGTCAGAAGGACATGCGAGGACAGAAACCTTTTCCGGATGTGTCCAAACGGCTAGAAGATTTGAATGGGATCCCGCGTCTATAAATACCTGGGATCCATCAACATTCAATACTCTTCTCCGATCGCTCAACTACCGAAAGTCTGAAACTTTATTGCAAGCAAGCAGAACACTTTCGAGGCCTTTCTAAAGGCTATCCGTGTGTTGATTTATCAAACACGAAACTTCAAGCTTCCAGCTTGTAAGTTACTGATCTCTTTGGTGTTCTTTCTCTTCCGAGGAAGTTCACAGCAGCTCTTGTGCCAGCCAGCACCTGAGTTATCACGGGCAGTTTGCCGTATTGAGAAGATACGTTCTTGGGAGAACTAAACACCCAGTGAAGCTGTGGAGGTTGAAGTGACGTGCTCGCACTCCACCAGCTGATCAGAGTTGAAGAAGGACAAGGCCGGGAGCGGTTGATCTAGTGAACTGGTGGACGAGGCATTCACCAGCTAGAGATAGATCGTAGGACGCTTGTACCCGATTACTCTTAGTGAAATTTCCAGTGCTACGACTGGAGAGTGGACGTAGATCAGTTGATCGAACCACTATAAATCCTTTGTCTTTATCAGTTTTTCTGCATTACATTCTTATTTTAAACCCAGTACCCAAGTGCTGGTGTATATCTGAAAACTGATATAACTGTGCAAACAAGACCTAAAATATTCTAAGTCTTAAGCTACCAGCTGACGAGCCAGTCGCCAGTCAGCTGAGTACGCAGAGTGCAAGTTGACTTACCAGCTGACAAGGTCCCAGTCAGCTGAGTAACCAGCAGAGCGCAAGAAACGATTAACCACATTTTCCGCTGCTAAGTTATACCCTGATAATCCGGGACCAACAAACTCTGTTTCACACGTCAAAAGAGCAACTGTCTTCTGCTTCTGAGAGTTCCATGAGGCAAGGCAGTCATTGATGTAGAATGTCATGCCTCATATGTTTTATCGATCATCAAGATTTCTTGTAAGATCACTGTCAGAATAATCCACTATCTCCTCAGCAGCTCCTCTTCTTCGAAACACTAGTCTGAAGTGCATCGAACCTCGAAGGTACCGAAGCACCTACTTTTCCGCCTTCTGATGCATCTTCATAGCCCTTCCATAAATCTGCTGGCTACTCTAACTGCATAAGAAAGATCTAGTCTTGTATGAAGAAGATATCGAAGACAATTGATGACTCTTCGATATTTTGTCTTGCCGACTGGTTGTCCTTCGGGGTCCTTGTGGAGTTGAGTCATTTGCTCCATTAGTAATCTGGTGAAATTACAATTAAGCATCCCGATCTGGGTCAATACCTTCTTTGAATATATTGTCTGCTCGACGAAATACTTTCTCAAACCGAGTCACCTCATCCTAAGATAGTAAGATAGCAGTTCGAGATCACTCTTCTCAAACTCCCCCATCATCTGCTTCTTGAAGACTGCGAATAGATTCGAATCTTCACCAATTACAATCAAATCATCTATATAAACACCTACAATCAGCCTAGTGTTAGAGTCATCGTTTGTATAAACAACTTGCTCTGTGAACATCTTTTGAAGCTTATTTGTTTCAAACTTTGATTGAGCTTCAGATTCCAAGATCGAAGTGCTTGATAAAGGTCATACAGTATCTTCTTCAACTTCAACACCGTATGTTCCTTCCTTGTGACTTGAAACCCCTCTAGTTGAGTTATGTACACCTCCTCCTCGAGTTCCCCAGTCAAAAAAGCTGACTTAACATCGACATGGTGTACTTGCCATCCTTGATTATCAGTCAAGAATGACTCGAACTGTGTCCATTCAAGAGATTAGGGCGAAAACTTCCTCGAAATCGATGCCTCATCTCTGCACGTACCCCTTTACCACCAAGCGAGCCTCGTGCTGGATCACTTCTCATTTTGAATTCTTCTTCAACTTGAAGACTCATTTAAGCCCAATCACCTTGTGTCCAATAGGTAGTGGTACGAGCGACCATGTCTCGTTCCTCCTAATGGCTTTAACTTCTTTTATCATTGCTTCTTCCCATTCTGGTTGTCCGGCTGTTTCATTGTAGCACGACGGCTCTTCTGTCTTTACCAACAATACTTCATCGGAGATCCACTCAAGGAGCTTCTGCCATTATATATGTATTGCCATGTATCGAACAGGTCCATTATTACTCCCAACATGTACGTCTGACCATGAAGTGGATAGACCATTGCTTTGATCTATGCTTTCAGCAACTAGATTGAACTACGGAGTATTCGAGAGAATCTGTTCAAATTCTTCCACAACAGTCTGCTACCCTGTTGAGCCACTCTCGAACGGGTTCGTTCGAAAACTAACTTGCTTGGGATTGACCTCCTCAAAAACTTCACATGACTGACCACCATCTCCAAAATAGACATCTTTGTTAACTCGTTCATCCAGCTCGAAGAACTACTTTTTATCTCCAGTCATATGACTACTGGCTCCATTGTCCAAGAACCAAATATCATCAAATTTCTCGAGCTGTTTTGACTTCCTCTCTGAAATTTCCATAAGTATAGCTGGCTAAATATTGTCAGTGTGGGCAAGGTGAGCTTCTTCGTTCTTCCTTGCCACTCGACATTATGTCGAGTAGTGTCCCATCTCGTTATAATTGTAACACCGGATGCAATTTTTATTTTGAGGAGTTTCTCGATCACCCTCTACGGTTGCCACCCTCTATGGGAACCCTTTTCGGCTGAGAAGATGATGACTTCCTGTCGTCTTTTTTAAATTGGGCTTCCCACTCCGCCTGAGTGAGAGTACTTGATCCTATTTTCTCTCTAAGTTGGCACTATTCTTGCACGTGCGCTCCTCGAAGGCTTTGAGCCTTTCGATAACCTCCTCGATTGTGAGCTCTTTGAGATCAAAGAACTGGTCGATTTTGGCTACCACACTGATGAATCTTTCTGGCATTGTGTCGGTAGCTTCTTCACGAGAGTAGAATCACTAAATGTTTCTCCAAGGCTCGAGTATGTCACATACATTGTAGTAGTCATCTAGCATATTGATCAAGGGACTCACTATCCTTCATATTCATCAAATTGAACTCACTCTTCAATGTTTGTGGTCTTGCGTTCCACTCGATCTGTCCCGATAAATCTCGTCTTGAAACAATCCCAAACTTCCTTCAGTGTCATCTTTTTAGCAACTTGCACGAGGTCTTCTAGTAGTGCCTGCAATATGTGTGATATTTCCTTCTTATCGAGTCGGGCATCAACCTCTGCGCCCTCAACTAGTTCGACTGCTTCCCAGACTCTTTGATCTCCATCATGGCCTGTACATGAATCACGCAACTGGTGTACTTTGTGTGTATCAACTGCGGGTATACGAAAGCGCCGCTCTACTGTTGTGCCCGCAACATATCTGCTGCTACTAGGGATGGTTCGGTACGGTATACCGAACTTTTTCCTCCATACCTTATACCTTACCAAAATTTACAGTATGCTACTAGGGATGGTTCGGTATGATTACGGTATGAGTTAGTATGACTTTGATATGGGATCATTTATATACCATCAATTCGGTATATCGAATCTTTTGGAATAATTTCAATATGATTTTGGTATGACATAATTGTTATATCATTTATCTTATAATTCTTTTAGTATACCGTTAACATACTGAAAACTTTTGATATAATTTATTTTTTGCGATTTTTTCTATTGATATTTATTCAAGAAATATGTTTATATCAATAATATTGTAAGATGAAAAGAGAAGATTTAATTTTTTTCTTAATCTTTATGATTTTATTTTTAATTTATTGTTGAATAATAAAAATAAAAAATATTATTATATTTTTGGTATGGTATGTGCCGGTATACCTTCAACATTAACATGGACATACCGTTACCGTACTAAAAAAAATTCGGTACGGTATAATACCTCACCAAAAATTACGGTATACCAACAATTCTGTAATTTCGGTATTATTTCAATACGATATGTCCGGTATTTCAGTATTTTTCTCCATCCCTAGCTGCTACCAAAGTTATATTTTCCTAGCGTATGATTTTAGTCATTCAACTGTGGCTCTTGATACCACTTCTTGGCCCGAGACTATAAAATCACAATAATCGTTGGAAAAACATGAAGGAATAAGAGAAGAAAATATGAAGTAATTTTAAAATTTTATTTCTTATAATTAATTATTGCAAAAATCTATGAAAACGGAATGAATAAACTATGCTATCCACCACACCTATTTATAAGAAAATAAATAACTAGGATATAAAATAATATATTTCTGATAAGATTAGATTCCTATTTTAATTAGATTAGGAAACCAAATCCCTCTTGATCGTGGAGTAAATCTCCACACAAACTACGCCCAACTTTAACAAAAAAATATAATCGTGCATGCGCTCAATCATGCATTGCTTCACAATTATTTCACAACCTTAAATTATTTAAATGTTATCATCATTTTGCAAAGGAAAATTATTTGCGAATACTTTAAAGTTCATAAACTTTATCGAACTTTAGTCGAACTTAGATGATTTTTTTATATTAAAAAATATATTTAAAATATTTATCAACATTTTGAAAGAAAAATTGTTTATCACAGAATTAATATTATATTCATGTCCATATTCAAATTTTTCTTAGTAATAGAAAGATTTATTGTTTGTTACTCTTAAATCATGATAATTATTATGTTTATTATTATTTTATATTTTTTACGAATTTTAGTTAACAAGTTGAATACTATGATGCACAACTTTGATTTATTTTATAAATGAGATTTTCTCGATTCAATATTCGAGTTGGTGTCCCTATTTAAATAAATAGTTATAAAAATTAATAATAAATATAAAATAAAAAATACATTTTAAAATTATTTATCCTATTTAGAATTATTAAATTTATTCAAAAATCTCTTATAACAAAAAAACTCGAGTCATTTACGACTTTACAACCATCTTTGTATTTCACTTCATTTATAAATATCCTGAAACAAAAAAAATTATCATATAAACTAAATGCATAGTTATTATTAAAAAATAATTCTCCTAGCATTTTTTAAAGCAAATTTTTTGAGATCTTTTTTATCATCCCTTTTCTTTGTTTTATTTTTTAGAACAAGATACATGTGTACTAGCTCAAGAAGAACGATTAACATAATATCAATATGATTAATACAAAATCAAACAAATTAAAATCTAAAACACTCTAAAAAAAATAAAACTTAAACAAAGGCTTTGGAAATTATGTAAATGCAGCAAGAAAATCTGATAGGATTAAAAGAAATTGCACATTATTATGATCCCAAAATAATTCACAATTCACATCATAGACAATATTTGTTTAAAAAAAACGAAGGACTACCTTATCAACTTGTTGTTAGTTGCTATTTACTAAAATAAGTTTGTATGTTTTTGAAAAATAAAAAAAGAGAACTAGAAAATAATGGAAAAATAAAGAGTGAAAGTCACTTTGTATTCTAGAAGAGAGATCATCGTTTTAGTTGATGTGTTACGTTAAAAATAATATAAATTTTAATATCTTAATTAATCTATATATATATATATATATATATATATAATAAATCTAGTATATTATTTGATATCTGAATAAACCTTAACATTTTATTTTAAATATATTTTTAGCTAAACATTTTTATTAGGTTAAATATATCTTTGTTGCTAATCTTTTTAATTTATCTTAGTTTTTTTAAATGGTGCAGATACTAAGATAAATTAATAATATAATATTATTATTATTATAAATTCTTTTTTTGAAAAAATGTAATATTCCCTTAATTCGGAGATTTAGAAGCGGAGAAGATAGATGATAAAAATGAGAAGTGGGCGGGCGTTGCTAATGCTACCTGAAGCGTGATGAGAGAAGCGGGAGGTCCGAGACTGTGATCCAAAAAACACGCAAGTAGAGAGCGGAAGAGACATGTTGATAATGATCAAACTCAACACTCCAAATCTCTTTTAATCTTTTATAGAGTGTGTTTGTTTGCCGCTCCTAGATAGAGCATACAAAATTACAAATGTTGGTTGTTCTAGTTTCTTTTTTTTTTTAATCTTTTTTTTTTATTTTGTGTATTAATTTGAATATTTTGAATAAATTAATAATTTCATATAATGAAAAATTAAAAACAAATCAGACATAAACTATGGTCGCATTCATCACAAATTTTAGTTAATTTTACAATTCTAGTTATGATTCTCTAAATGTTGCAGCATAATTGAAAATGGAAAAACTACAAATAAATAAAATATATTTTTATTTGGGTTTTTAAAAAAAATTGATGTATAAAATATTTTTATATATTCAAATTCAAAATATCATTCAAAACAATCAAATTAATACACGAAAAAGGAAGGTTAGAAATAAGGTAGAACAATAAAGTTTTTGTATTATTATTCTCTCTTAATTAGGGCATACAAATAATTTTAAAAATTGAGGGCTAAACTGAGTTAATTTTAGAAATGGAAGTGTTAAACTGAATCAAATAATTAAGAAGATGCTAAATTTAAAGTTTAAGAATAATTTGAAAAGTTAAATTATAATCTTAATAAGTCACGTTTTAATAAATTTGATTATTTTCGGCGGCGAAACATAACGTTAATAAATAAAGATATTTAAAAGATAATACGGATTTCGTCTTGACATAAATGTTTTGACGACTTTGGATTTCGTGATGTACCCATGAAATAAATCTTAATAATTAAAACATTAAAAATCATTTAAAAATCTATAGTTGGTCTATGACTATATGATTGTAATTGCAGTCACATTTTTGCTAAAATAGCCCCTTTAATAAATAAAAATGTTTATTATAATGTACTATTACAATTTTACCCCGTAATCCACTATTTAGAATTTTAAACAAAAAAATAAAAATCAAACTTAAATGTGTAGCTTCATATCTCCATCTATATGAAATAAAAATCAAAACCTCAAAGCTATGTGAATCGAAGTGACAAGGTGAACTAATGTTTTCAGGTATCCTCATTTGAATTGGTTCTTACGATTTATGAGTTTTCTACGACAGCAAGTCTCTTAACTTTTGTTTCACCAACGTTGTGATTTTTAGCTCATGAACATTTATCTTTTCACTTGGAATGGAGCCATTTCCATGGTAAACAATGTCTGACGTAACCTTCTCTTCCTATCTTCTCTAAGTTTATTGAATAATTCTGGGAATAAGTCTATAGAACTTGTGTAACCTCTATGAACGAAAGCTTATTCATCGTATTTGATATATATCTCTTTCGCTGTTGTTTCTAGAGATGGTTTGCAATAACAAAAGAAAAACATAATTTAATTTGTCCTCCTTTTCACATTCAAGCAACGCAAAACATAACAACGCAAAAAGATGAAAATATAGGGATGTCAATCGTGCTATAAGTAGGGATGTCAATCGGGCTGACCCGTCGGGTTTCGGGCTAACCCTATCGAATTGCGGGCTAAATTTTTTTCGGGCTAAAAATTCTTGAACCTAACCCTAACCCTCCGGTTTTCGGGCTGACCCGTCGGGTTGGCAAAATTTACGAGTTTACTTTTGTAAAAATTTTCTTAAAATATTTTAACAACCCCTAAAACAAAATAAAAATGAAAATGATGAACCAACTTAAATAAAAGACATCAGACAACAATATCTTCGCAAAAAAATAGTGATAAGTAGATAAAAGGTTGGCCAATCATAGTTTTAAAAAATATCAATCCTTATATGCGAACTAATTTTAGTAATAGAAGTACATTCTTTAAGTCTCTCGGAGATAACTTTTATTAATTCAAAAAAATATAAGTATGCAACCAATTACAACAATAAAAAAACATAGTATTTATAAAGAGGAGTAATGATACGCTGCCCACCTTATGGTGAGCTTTCGTGAGCTACAAGAATATATTATACCCTAATTGGGTGTATGAACCCTACGGTTGAATTTATAAAGTTAATTAAAACTATAATAAATTAAAATTATAAAAAATAAATGATTAATAAAATAAAATTTTATTAAAAAAATATAAAAATATATGTTGTAGCTCACGAAAGCTCACCATAAGGTGGGCAGCATATCATTTCTGTTATAAAGAGATACTTATATACATAAAGAAATCTATAATATATTCACAATAAAGTAATACATATCCAAAACTTAATAATAAATTCACCAAATTGGGAAACTAGATAGACCAAACTTTTTCAATATACAATCACTCGAACACTCCTCGAATTTTTCGACTCTCACTTTTCTTGATCCACTCTCATCGATGCACAACCTTCTCTACCCACTACCTTCAACCACTTCCTCGAATTAGACTGGAGAATCAAATTTTTTTCGTCTCCACCTTAATTCCAATCCCTTCATATCCTATTTTTCTTATTTTCACTCATTTCCTTTTTATGAGGAGAATTATTTTATAAAATATCGAATTATTATATTATATTCCGGCTAGGGGGCTCAATACAAGATCTGCCATTGGAGACTACACCAATAATTTTTCACCTTACGCTCATTATCATCTCAGCTTGTTTCCTCCTCCTCAATTCGACTTCAATAGTTTGATCAATTTCAAATAATACTCAAACTTAGTACTAGGAACTAACTTTGTAATCGTATTCGCACGATTATCAAGGGTACTGACTTTGTGCAACTTGACCTCACCAGTTGCCACCAAATAAAACTTCACATTAATGTGTTTAGTTCTCTACGATAAATATTGTTCTTTATCAATGCAAAACATCTTTGTTATCATAGGAAATCTTCATATTTCTTTAATCAATCCCCAATTCATTCATAAATTTGAGTAACCACATATCTTCCTTAATTGCTTCTGTAAAGGCAAATGTATTTCACCACCTTTAAAGACAACTACCTTATGCAAACTTGCTCTCAGACTAATAGTTGCTCCATACAATGCTCAGACTACTATCCTTGAAGATCACACGCTTTCCAAATATTCCTCGAACATACATGAGATCCAATTCAGGACCAACCAATGCACATTGTGAAAGCTCCAACCCTAGGGGCATCAACTGTGATGATGGGAAGCTTTTTAGCCGGAAGCACTGAAGCTCCTGCTACTTATGAATATCAGGTAAAATAATCAGTGTGGAAAAAAAAAATTGCTTCATTAAACATGATTCTGAAGTGCCATTAATGGAGGTGTGGTACAGGGTGAGGTATGGGATCCCTTGAAGCAATGATGAAAGAGAGTCGTGATCGATAATCACCCAACCATTCCAATATTTAATTAATTTCTCACTCATTCGTATCACTCAATCTAATCACAATAATTTTACAAAGTTTATTAATGACAACCCAACTATATCATTAGATGTAATTCTTCTATTTAGTTTATTTATTTTTATTTTTAAAATAAAAATATTACTTATAATTAAATTAATAAAATTTATAAAATTAACTATTAAATGTAACTTAGTATTGTTGAGAATATTAAAAATAAAAATATGTATATCAAAATTAGTCTCTATTTATAGAGAATGAAAAATTATAAATTTTGGTATATTATTTATTTATTTTTATTTTATTATTTATAAGATATATCAATTTTTAGTATTAAATTTGTAAAAGATTAACTAACAAATAGAATAGAGACAAATGTCAACATTCTATTGATCCAGCAATAAATAATTTAAGGAAAATGAGGTGGAGCCCACGGACCATTTGAAATTGAATAGGTGTTGTCGAGCATATTATGGAAAATTTACATCATTTTTCTTTTAATTGGGTTGGGTGTTGAGAGGTGGTTGTTATTTATAATATAAAAATAGCTCACGGGGTGGTCGGTGCAGGGGGGGATAAAGGTTTTGTTCTTAAGTTCATACCCTACACAGGCTACAATGTTTCGTAGCAAATTTATTTGTATTTCAAATTTTCAATCACTCAAAAAGATTTATTCTATAACAATAGGTTGATAAATAATTGGATTTACAACTGAAAGCAAATCCTGGGAGGAGTATCCATCATCTTTGCTGTAAAACAGATGCACCACTGTGTTCATGTACCAAAACAATTCCTTGCAGACCTTGGGAAGGACACTCTCCTCCTCCAAAACTGATCTCAGTAGTTCTCTCGTCTCCCTGTGAATCCAACTTTTCACCTCCATCATCGCAGCTTCCCTACTCATTTCATTATTCATCATGTACAATGCCACCGAGTTTAGTTTACCAGCTTTGAGTTCTCTCTGCGCATAAAACAGAAACCACCTTCAGCTTCAGACCATAGAGAAATATGTAATTAAAAAGAATGATGGATTAATGTTAAGTTAATATAATGTTGTTACCTCGTAACTACGGATATCGTTTAGAAGACGGCAACACGTGCTCATGGATTTGAATAGATTGTGGTAGTCGGCATGGTTTACCATCTCCTCTGAGATCTTGGGGCCCACCAGATATAGAGCTGGCAACACAATTGGCCCTAGAGCAAATGATACATATGCATTGTCAATGTATTCATCTATTGTTGGGACCACCTTCTCCCTACCCCATTCCTTCTCTTTCATCATAGAATGCAGCATATCTAACCACTGATCACACATATAAAGGAAATAGAATTTCAACCATGAATTGTGATAATATGTAATAAATTATATGTAAGTCACTATCTCACAATGGAAATTATATGGTCCATGATGCTACGTCCTTGTAGCTTGAACCCTATGTCTCCAATCTCACAGATAGTTTGCTTAATGGCTGAAAACAATATCTGCACACTAGGGGAAATGCATTCTTTGCTAACATCCACGTCCCATCTGTGACCGAAAAAGGGTAAGGGTTAGTTACTTCCACATCATCACACAATGTGCAGGTCCTATATAAGGGAAGGGAAGGGAAGGGAAGGGATGGGTACTAACAATTCAAACAATGTAATTAAGTTGTTGAGTTCCTCGGCAGAGCCTGCAACATCAAAAAAGTCATCTACTACTGTGGTCAGAAAACCATTTTTGGCCCACGACATGCGCGCATCTGATAGTTGTGGGGAAAAAAAGGTTGCCGCTGCAGAAAAATAACAATATGCAGCCTTGCTCCTCGCAAACTTCAGCTCATCAAATCTATTCTCTATGACCCATCTGCAAGAATGTAAATAGAGGAAAGGGAAACACAAACATTATATAATGTGATCTAGGTAGCATATGGTATGTTGTTTAGGGAAGCAGACCTATCAAGTTCTCTGAGTTCTTCTTGATGCATGACTTGACATCGATTGAAGTCTTCTACTGACAAAGAAAGGAAATCTTCGTTGCCAAAATTTGGAGACCTGAATTTCAAACAGTATAAAACTAAGTATCAGTTCAATTTTTGGAAAACTGAAATTCAAAAACTAAGTATCAGCTTAAATGTACCAGTATGAAGTTTTGAGAATTCTAGTGTTATCAATGTGGTATTGCTCTATATTTCTCCGCTTTGCCATCCTCTCAATAGTTGCATAAAAGGGATACTCCAGAGCTTGCTTAACCTGAGGCAAGAGAAGATCCAAGCATGGTTAATTTAAGCATTCATGCAAGCTGGGTGAAGTGAAGTCTAGCCAAGAGATCTCTACCTCTGCATCAATGTTTCTGCCAAGTTGACGCGATTGAATTAAACCACCACCCGATAGTTCCTGCTCTAGGATAGTCTTAAGCCTTAGATTATGTTTTTCCAGATCTCTTTCATCTGGATGTAATATGAGTTCAGATGCTCTATATAATTCAAGAGTTGTGTTCATATCCCTCATATTTCCAAGAAAGGATCCCTCTTGTAGAATCTTTGTAATAGGATCTGCATGGCATGACTAAGCATTAAATAAATGAAGGAAGAAACAAAAAGAAAGACTTGGATATATTGTTGGCTTCAAAACTGACCTGAAGACACATTGTATCCATTCATTCGCAATGTTCGAAATGCTAAAGCACAAGTTGAGGCATCCATCAATATCTCTTCATCGCCCTGCACCCAACATCTTTTATGCACTAATGTTAGCATACATTTAATATTATAAGTTTGCAACTGTTTTATCACATTCAACATTCTAGACAAACAAAGTAGAATTGATTGATAAACATATCATATGTTGTACATGCCAGAGACTACCTGTACGTTCCATCCAACACGCTTTGAATCTCTGTAACAAAATGCCGGCTGATCCCCAACCTTTCAAGATTATCAACTATGCATAGCTGAGAATATATATCTAGAGGATACACTGCAGGAACTGAAAAGATACAAATACCAAATGTTAGGCTTCATAAGTTTGCATTGCACAGTTAAATTAATCAATAAAACACCTGCTCCCCCAAACTTGTTTGAGGCTAAATGGAGGTAATTGAGGCAATCAGAATTGCCGAGGGCAGTGAAAGCAGCTGCTGTGGTAGAGGGACAATTGAAAAGAGATCCGTTCTTTCTTTGGTATTTCATCACAGATTCCCACTTCTGTAACTTTCCCATTCCTTCTGCTATATATGCCCAGTAAACTTCTCTCTCTGTGGAGTTGATTTCGTAGCATCTGCATAATATAGTTAAGTATAACAAGAATGATAGGAGAGAAGTGTTGCATAACTCAAATTGATTTTAGCCACACCTTTTAAGCTCCAAATCCCTCTTATTCATCAAATCGTTCAACGCAGTAGGCTCTAACCGGAGATTCAATGATAAGCCTCTAGCTCGATCAAGCATGGCTGGAAATACTATCTCAAATCCCACCGGAGTAATCTGACATTGGTCATCAGTTGCTGAAGCAAAATTCAACTCTATGAAATGCAAACCTACACAAAAATATAACGTATACCCGTCATTCAATATGTTAAACCAATATAAACTTGAGTTATACATATATGTGATGGGAACACACACCCCTGTGAATATGGTCTTCACCATGTCCCCATTTTTGGAGTGCGAGAATGCAGGCCAATGTAGAAGAAAGCACATCTTTCTTCAGCATAGGGTGATGGTGGGGGCGAGCCCATGAACCATCGAGGCACTGGTTTTCCAGCAGCCAGTTTAGAGAAGCAGGGAAGCAAGGTTCCTCTGATGAAGTGGGAGAAGGAACCATAGCAACCCATGCGGTGTCATACGTCGAAACAGAAACTTCATTCTTCTGAAAAAGCTTTGCTATCCTTCCCTTTGTCTCCTCAAAGCTCTAGAAGATTGTCCACAATATTACTCAAAATCTTACAACTCAAAACTCTGGCATACATTAAGAAAAAAGAATTACCGCAGACGCTGGGGCGATTAGACTTTGAGAAGATGTAGCCCTTTGAACGCCAGCTTCCAAGGAAGCTGCTTGCAACAAAAGTGGTGCATTTATATTTATTCCATAAAATGACTAGATCAAGTTGATAAAACAAAAGAATCTAATCTTAACACAAGAACTTGTTTTCATGTCTGCATAGAAACGGAAAAGAGATATAGATGCGAAAAATGAGAAGTGGGTGGCGACCTGAAGCGTGAGAGAAGCGGGAGCTCCGAGAGTGTGAACCAAAAAACACACAATTAGAGAGCAGAAGAGACATCGAGATGATGGGCAGTGCAGCTGAATATTGAGTATCAAACTCAACAACTATCTTGGCTTTCAAGCTTTTTTTTTTTTTTTTTTTTAGTTTTAAATTCAGGTATATAACTTAAATTGAAAAAAATGTCTCTTTCTGTCTTCATCAAATCGTAAGTGTTTGATTTGGCGACAAATTTATTTTAGTCAATGAAAATAATATTTAAAGGGTAGACTATAGAAAATTCGTCATGGACCCGTCTCATTCATTAACAATTACATATTGCAAGATATGTAAAAATATACATTATATACTCCCTAGCTCCCACTATTCCACTTTAATATCTTTAGACTAATCAGTATCATAATCTCAACAATCCAGTACAACTCAACTTTTTAAATTTATCTCTCCTCTACATATACAACTCATAACCTAATTCAATTTTCACTCACTATAATAACGTTCAATAACCTACAATTTATTTTATTTTTACTTTATTTTATTTTTATATATTACTTATATTAATTTTAATTTAATTTTTATAAATCTACAAAATATAAAAAATATAATTTAAATTCCTAAATACAATTAAAATATATTAATATTGGGCTCAAGTAATGCAAGAAAAAGAAAAGATTTGGTTTGTTTGTGAAAATACATCAATATTGAGCTCTATTTATAGAGAGAAAAAAATGACGAATTTTAATATAAATTATATATATATATATATATTATATATATATATTTGATTAATTAGTATTTTTTTTACAATTTAAAATTAAATTACCTAATATATAATCGTCCAACTAGAAGCTATCAAGTGGCTGCTTCTTATTGGACTACAATTAAGTTGCAGAATGTGTTGGGTGGTTATTACTTTTTCACCTCACCCTCCACCTCACCTTCCACCTCATCCCACAACAACCCACCATAGTGGGTAGCCTTACTAGATTAACACTATATAAAAATAAGGTACTTATTTATAGAGTAAGTTCAGTTTTAATAGTATAATTTATAATAGTTATCTAAAATCATATATTTAACTTTTAAATTCTTATTTATTCATCCTATTATATATTTTGAGTTTAATAAATAAAAATTACTTAAACAAACACAAAACATATAAAATAGGACTTAATATTTTTTTTAAATAATTAGTCGATAAATAAATTTTAAAAATAAATAAAATTAGTAAAACTGTAATAGATTCAGTGACATAAATGTATTTTTGCTATTTTTAATATAAAACTAACATTTAAATATAAAGATATTAGTATATGAAACAAAAGTTATACTCATAATGATATCAATACGTAAGTCAAATCATTTATACATTTATTTATATTTTTTGATGACTATTAAAAAATGCATCTAATTTTTATCCTGTTATAAGTTATCATTTGATTGAGTTACATATCTAAATTTAAGAAAATAATAATGCAAAACTGAAAAAATAGAACCTTTATTTACAATATTAGCTCATTTAAAAAAAATTATACTTGTTTATTTAAAGAAATCAACCTATAAAAATAAATTTTTAAAAAATTATTTAGTTTTTAAGGGTAAATGAGACAAATATAATATCATTGAAGTTTAATTATTATTGTGCTATTAGAATATTGATGAATTAATAAATAAAATAATTGTAGATGTGATGTCATGTTTTTTGGAGTAATGTGACAAAATTATTTATATTTATTACAATGTTATAAATAAAAGCATATATTTGTTTACTTTTTTAAGTGATTGTTCATAAATATGTTTAGTTGTTACCCTATTATAGGTTATCATTAATACATTAGATTACATATCTAAATTTGAGAAAAATAAAAATGCAAAATTATAAAAATGAAATTTTAATTCTTAATATTATCCATTTTAAAATTATAAAAAAAATTATATTTGTGGTCTTAAAAGTAATTAGTCTATAAGATTAATTTTAAAATAAGTAGTTTATATGCAATGTTTTTAGGGTAATATGACACAAATATAATATTGTTGAAATTGTTATTGTTGTTATTATTATATAGTATATTATAATATTGATGAATTAGTATACAAATAAAATAATAAATTATTGTATATGTGATGTAATATTTTTGAAGGTAAATTAGCAAAGTTATAAATACATTATAATTGTAGTAAGATAATGTACGTCACAATATTAATGTAGATGTATTATACACTTATACTGTAGCAAATTTATTTGAATTTCAGTCCCTCAAAATTTATTGTAAGACAAGAGAGGTTGATAAATAATTGCATTTACAACTGAAAGCAGATCCTGTGAGGTGAATCCGTCATCTTTGATGTAGAACAGATGCACCACTGTGGTCATGTGCCAAAACAGTTCCTTACAAGCCTTGGGAAGGACGTTCACACTCTTCTCCTCCACCTCCAAAACTGATCTCAGTAGTTGTCTCGTCTCCCTGTCAATCCATCTTTTCACCTCCATGATCGCAGCTTCCCTACTCATTTCATTATTCATCATGTACAGCGCCAACACGTTTAGTTTACCGGCTTTGAGTTCTCTCTGCGCACAAAACAGCAAGAGATATATATTCAGTGGAATATTGTTTAAGTTAATGTGTATGTATATATTACCTCGCAAGTACGGATATCATTTAGAAGACGGCCACACGTGCTCATGGATTTGAATAGATTGTGGTAGTCGGCATGGTTTACCATCTCCTCTGAGATCTTGGGGCCAACCAGATATAGAGCTGGCAAGATCATTGGCCCTAGAGCAAATGATACATATGCATTGTCAATGTATTCATCTATTTCTGGGACGGTCTTCTCTCTACTCCATTCGTTTTCTTTCATCATAGAATGCAGCACATCTAACCACTGATCACATACAATGTCAACCATATATGCAGCTGAATTGTGATATAGTTGAGGAGAATAAGTAAGAAATGAAAGTGATGAGTATCTCACAATGGAAATTATGTGGTCTGTGATGCTACGGCCTTGTATCTTGAATGCTGTGTCTCCAATCTCACAGATTGTTTGCTTCAGGGCTGAAAAGATGATCTGCACACTAGGGGAAATGCAGTCTCTGCTAACATCCACGTCCCATCTGTGCGACCCCACAAATCGAGTTTATTAATTACTTCCAGATAGATAGATAGATATATCATATAGGGATGGATGTGTACTAACAATTCAAACAATTTAATTAAGTTGTTCAATTCCTCGGCAGAGCCTGCGACATCAAAAAAGTCATCTACTACTATGGTCAGAACAGCATTTTTGGCATACGACATGCGTGCTTCCGATAGTTGTGGAGAAAAAAAGGTTGCTGATGCGGAAAAGGAACAATATGCAGCCTTGCTCCTTGCAAACTTCAGCTCATCCAATCTATTCTCTTTCACCCATCTGCAGCAATGTAATTACGTACACCTTTCAAGTTAATTAAAAACCAGATACCATTGGCATATTGTTTAGTGAAGCAGAGAGACCTTTCAAGCTCTCTGAGTTCTTCTTGATGCATGACTTGACATCTATTGAAGTCTTCTACTGACAAAGAAAGGAAATCCTCATTGCCAAGATTTGGAGAGCTGAATTTCAAACAGTAAGTATCAGTTCAAATTTTGGAAAACTGAAATTCAAAAACTAAGTATCAGCTTAAATGTACCAGTATGAAGTTTTGAGAATTCTAGTGTTATCAAAGTGGTATTCCTCTATATTTCTCCGCTTTGCCATCCTGTCAATAGTTGCATAAAAGGGATACTCCAGAGCTTGTTGAACCTGAGACAGAGACAAGAGAAGATCCAAGCATAGTTAGTGCAAGCACTCATGCAAGCTGGGTGAAGTCTATCTACCTCTGCATTGATATTCCTGCCCAGTTCACGCGATTCAATGAAACCACCACCCGAGAGTTCATGCTCAAGGATACTCTTAAGCCTTAGATTATGTTTTTCCAGATCTCTTTCATCTGGATGTAATATCAGTTCAGATGCTCTGTATAACTCAAGAATTGTGTTCATATCCCTCATATTTCCACCAAAGGACTCCTCTTGTAGAATGTTTGTAATAGGATCTGCATGGCATGACAAAGCATTAAATGAAGGAAGAAACAGATGACAAAGATTTGGATATATTGTTGGATAGTAAGCTGACCTGAAGACACATTGTATCCATTCATTCGCAATGTTCGAAATGCTAAAGCACAAGTTGAGGCATCCATCAATATCTCTTCATCGCCCTGCACCCAACATCTTTTACCGAGAAATTTAATATTGTGAGTTTGCAACTGTTTTTTCACATTCAACCATAACCATCTCATATTATTTTGTTAGAAAAACTAAGAAAGTAGAATTGATAAACATACATGTACGTTCCATCCAACACGCTTTGAATCTCTGTAAGAAAATGCCGGCTGATCCCCAACCTTTCAAGATTATCAACTACGCATAGCTGAGAATATATATCTAGAGGATACACTGCAGGAACTGAAAAGATACAAATACCAAATGTTAGGCTTCATAAGTTTGCATTGCACAGTTAAATTAATCAATAAAACACCTGCTCCCCCAAACTTGTTTGAGGCTAAATGGAGGTAATTGAGGCAGTCAGAATTGCCAAGGGCAGTGAAAGCAGCTGCTGTGGTAGAGGGACAATTGAAAAGAGATCCATTCTTTCTTTGGTATTTCATCACAGATTCCCACTTCTGTAACTTTCCCATTCCTTCAGCTATATATGCCCAGTAAACTTCTCTCTCTGTGGAGTTGCTTTGGTAGCATCTGCATGATATAGTTAAGTATAACAAGAATGATAGGATAGGAGTGTTGCATAATTCGAATTCGAATTGAATTTAGCCACACCTTTTAAGCTCCAAATCCCTCTTATTCATCAAATCATTCAACATAGTAGGCTCTAAACGGAGATTCAAAGATAAATCTCTAGCAAGATCGAGCATGGCTGGAAATACTATGTCAAATCCCATTGGAGTAATCTGACACTTGTCATCAGTTGCTGAAGCAAAATTCATCTCTATAAAATGCAAGCCTATACAAAATATAACTTATACCTGTCATTCAATCTGTTAACCCAATATAAAGTTTAACTCATATGTGAAGGGAACACACACACACACCCCTGTGAATATGGTCTTCACCAACTCCCCATTTTTGAAGTGCGAGAATGCAGGCCAATGTAGAAGAAAGCACATCTTTCTTCAGCATAGGATGATGGTGGGGGCGAGCCCATGAACCATCGAGGCACTGGTTTTCCAGCAACCAGTTTAGAGAAGCAGGGAAGCAAGGCTCCTCCGATGAAGTTGGAGAAGGAACCATAGCAACCCATGCCGTGTCATACGTCGAAACAGAAACTTCATTCTTATGAAAAAGCTTTGCTATCCTTCCCTTTGTCTCCTCGAAGCTCTAGAAGATTGTCCACAATATTACTCAAAATCTTACAACTCAAAACTCTGGCATACATTAAACAAAAAAGAATTACCGCAGATGATGGGGCGATTAGACTTTGAGATGATGTAGCCCTTTGAACGCCAGCCTCCAAAGAAGCTGCTTGCAAGAAAAAAGGCACACATTTATATTTATTCTATAAAATGACTAGATCAAATTGATAAAATAAAAGAATCTAATCTTAAAAACAAAAACTTGTTTCCATTCATATAGTTGCATGGGGTTCCTAATATCTGCATAGAAACTGCCGCCTCTAAAACTCATGCACCATTCATGTGACTTGATATCTCCAAGTTCCAACCCACAAACCTATTATCAAATGCTGGATGTCAAATTTAGTTTGCAACTTGTGGCCAAACCCGATTAATTGAACTAAAATGAGAGTTAGGATTGATATATTTTAGCCTGAAATTTCTTTGTACCGAATAACATGAGGTCCGATAAGGTTGAACCCGAAAATCGATGGATCGGCCGATTGATCCGATTAATTCTTTTGTTAATATTTTTTTATCATAATTGTATTACCACAACTTACTTAAGATGTTTGACATCACATTTCTTAATTAAGTTTTAAGTTACATAATATAAATAATTTACAATAGATAATTAGATCACTAAAATTTATTTAATCATGAAGTTAAAATATATATAAATATTGATAAATAATAAAAATAATATATTTTTAATATTTAAGTGTATGAATATATAAAGATTGATACATTTTAAATTTTTTACATAAATAAAATAATTATTTTGTACATATTTTATTATTTTTAAGATTATTAAAGTGAGAAAATAATTAATGACATGAAAAGTTATTATAAATAAAAAATGATTTGTAAACAGACTAGCTCAAAAAATTGATGAGTTAAAGTAAGATTCAAGATTTTTTAATTCAAAAAAATCTCAACTCAATTAGTTATGGACCGAATAACCCATAATTCATAAAACTGACCCAAAAATGGATAAATTGGCCGAGTAACATTCGTAGCCGTGGCCGCCAAATCAACACTAATTCAATACATGTCAATGTTGTCGTTTACGTTTACTATGATAATTTTAATTTGTTTACCTAATACACATCTTTACCCAAAAAAATTCACAAAAAGTAAAACATTTATATAAGGGTACATATATAAAAGGGAAAACATCCAAATTCATAAGTAAAGCAGAAAAAACGAAAATAGAACAAAAAAAGGGTCATTTTGTGATTTCAGAAATTATATGCATTTGTGATTCTGAATTCTTTTTCTAAAATAAAATATATTAATTTGAATCTTACTTCATCCATGTATTATAATAATAATATAAATCTATGATCTATTAATATAACTAAGATGCTTAAATCACATACACCTTGAATTAAGGATAGTGATTCTGAATTCTAGAAATATGTAGTGTGTCGGTGCAAGTAGAAGCAACAACAACACAACCTACTATTAAATGTGTGACATTGAATGGATATATTAACCTGAGAATAATTGAATCCTAATATAGAGGGGTTTTTAATGGTTTAAGATATTGAGGAGATTAAATGTATCTCACACCCACTCAATATGTTGGTTTGAGTAATATTAGTGATGCTAATGTTAGATTAATTTATAATATTATATTAATAATTAAATATTCTCTCATTTATATTTGACTATAATACAGTTAAAGTTAATTGTACAATATTTATATAAAATACAATTTTCAGTATACAGTCTACTTTAATTTCGTTTCATTCAGTGAGATATGTCATTGATACTCATAATTATAAAGATAACCACACGAAACCTTCCTAATAATTAAAAATATTTTTGAAGTATATGTGCTGCAATATGATTTAATAATTACATAATTTAAATTATGTTTTGCAATAAACACACATCAGAATCAAAAAACTACGTAGAAACGGAAAATATATATATATATATATATATATTAGATGCAAAAAATGAAAAGTGGGGGAACCTGATGAAGCATGAGAAAAGCGGAAGCTCCGACTCGGAGAGTGTGATTTAAAAAACACGCAAGTGGAGAGCAGAAGAGACATGGAGATGAAGATAGGCAGGGCAGTTTAATATTGAATTTGCTTATCAAACTCAGCACCTCTGTGGGCTTTTAAGCTTTTTTTTTTTTAATTAAAGTATATAATTTAAGTTGGGAAAAAAAATGTCTCTGTATGCCGTCATCAAGTCACAATTAATTGAACTGACGATACGTTTATTTTAGTCAATGAAAATAATATTCAAAATATGTGCTATAGAAAATTTGTTATGGACCCATCTCAACTAACAATTACTAGTTTAATTTATACCCTAGGATGCGCCAGATAATTGAGTTTTCGCGTATTTAAAAAAAATTATTATATGTGTATATATTGTGTTGTTATTTGTCCAAATACCTATTTAGTTTTTGCTTATAGTATTTTAGTGTAAATTTATTACAAATTATTATTTATACATCCAATCGTGTATATAAATTTAATAAAAATAAGAGAGGAATAAACTTAAACTTACAAAGTATAACTCTAGTTAATAAAGTCAATCAAATTTGAGAAAATATTAAAATTATTAAGTTCTAATTGTTTTATGCATCATATTTTTTAGTAGTTGTATTATAGTAGTATTATGCTATTAATATTTTTAGTACAAAATTTAAAGCACTTATACAAGATAGAAAAATTATTTTTTAGTCTAACTAAAAAGAATTCGAAATAAATTAAATTCATCTTAATCTAGATGATTTAATTCAATACAAATTTTAAAAATCAGATAAAATATTAAGATTTATTTGTTACTTATTTGAGAAAGTAAAAAAACCAACAAAATAACTCTAACATATGCAAAGAGTCTCGTGTTCAATGATGACACAGGAACATGGTAAGTTAGCTCTTAAGTGTAGAACGCTTTGTGAATTGCTTAGTTTGCTCAGATGTTCAATATAGTAGTTCTGGTATCCATCTCCTCTTGAACTCTTCCTCTTTTTATGACTGAAATCTGGAGAGGTTTGAATAATAGCCGTTGTGAGACACGAAGAATCTATCCAGTCGAATGTCTTCTTTTCTTGACGGTAGTAAGTCAACTTTACAAGTTTTGGACTATCTAGTTACTTCTAGCTGGTGGAATTTTGATACGTCAAAACATACATAAAAGGAATGAATTTATGATTAGAGAATTTTTAATAAATTTTAAAATTTTGAATAATATAAATGATTTTCAATGTAAATTATATTTTATTAATATTTTTATTTATAATTATATAAAAAGAAATTGGGGCAACTATTTTTAGTTTGTATATTTCATTAATATTCTAAATTATTATTATTATATATATATAAAAAATAGGAGCACTATTTTTTTTATTAACACTACTACACTAGACCTCCAGAATTATAGGGTGAAGCCCTGACTAGTATTTGGAAATCGAAAAAACTTTATAGTCTTCAATCATGTAGTTAAAAAGTCCATACTGGAGGCTAAGTTGGAGGGAATATAAGCACGTGTTTGTTTGAAGCGACAATTCGATGGCGTAATGCAACAAAAGTTGACAAATCTATAAACCCAAATTAGGCGGTATAAATAATACTCCCTCCATCCCACCTCAATTGTCCCACTTTTCTTTTTCGTCTGTCCTACCTCAATTGTCACATTACTTAAAAAGGCAACTTTTTCACGCTCAACAATAAAATATTAATTCCACTCAACTTACTTTACACTCACACTCCTTGGTTATTGTACCCAAAATCACTAGGACAATTCAGCCGGGACGGAGGGAATATTCAATTATTTGATTGCATATAATGGAAGAATTGATATCATGTTAAAAGTGAATTTATATTAAATAAAAATTAATTTACATTATTTATCTAAAAAAATTAAGGATCAAGATTAAATTTTTAAAAAACTTCAGTAAATTACTTTATAAGTCATACTCTGATTCTAGAGACTAAGTTGTATTTGGTTGGATGCGACAATTCAATGGTCATGCAACAAAAGTTGACAAATCCATAAACTCAAATTTAGCATTATAAATAATATTCAATTATTTGATTGCATACAATGGAAGTGTATATTATGATCTCAATTCATGACTTATGAAATATAAGCTCGAAATAAATTAGTGAAATTTCTAGATTTATATTCATACGATACATGAATATATATATATATAGGGATATAATATGATCCAATGAGAACACCTCTTACCATGAGAAATAAAAACAAATCCTCATCATCGATCTTGATGAATGTACGCTCACGATTTTATCAAAATTCTCGGCAGGGACGGATCTAGAATTTTCAATTATGATTATGATCTGGGTGATCCATTCTTGCATTTCTTTTTGTCAATACCTGAGATTGAGAAAGATGACATTCACCCCTTTTCAATTACCATTTTCTTCCCGGAGTAGAGTTTTAAATTTAGGACAATGCTACCAGTATTACTGAACTCAAATCTTTAATTTTAAATCACTCAAAATTTATTCTAAGACAAGAGGTTGATAAATAATTGCATTTACAGCTGAAAGCAAATCCTGTGAGGTGAATCCATCATCTTTGCTGTAAAAAAGATGTACCACTGTGCACATGTGCCAAAACAGTTCCTTGCACGCCTTTGGAACCACACTTTTCTCCTCCTCCAAAACTGATCTCAGCAGTTCTCTTCTTTCCCTCTCAATCCAACTTTTCACCTCCAAAATTGCAGCTTCCCAACTTATTTCACCTTCATTATTCACCATGTACAATGACAATGTGTTTAGTTTACCGTCTTTGAGTTCTCTCTGCGCATAAAACAGCAAATCACCTTCAGACCATAGAAGTATTCAATCGTATAATATGAAGAAAAAAAAAATGATGGATTGTTACCTCGTAGCCACGGATATCATTTAGAAGACGGCCACACGTACTCATGGATTTGAATAGATTGTGGTAGTCAGCATGATTAACCATCTCTTCTGAGAGCTTCGGGCCAACCAGATATAGAGCTGGCAACACAATTGGCCCTAGAGCAAATGATACATATGCATTGCTAATGTATTCATCTATTGTTGGGACTGCCTTCTCTCTACCCCATTCGCTTTCTTTCATCATAGAATACAACAAATCTAACCACTGAACACACATAGTACAATGTCAACCACAACGGTGAACTAAGAAATACAATCAAGAGCTTCTGCAAAAAAATGGACAGTACAAAGCCAAACTATATTTTGATCAGCATGGAAGCAATTTAATGTGCACCCTCTGAGAGTGAAGCAAGAAACGGGAAGTTATAAAGTAGGCATCTAAGGAACAATGGCATAGCACGATAAAATCAAGGCCTTCTGCTAGATATAGAACAAGTTATTTTGCAGACAAAGATGTGCACAAGGCAGGTAACAAGTTTGGAAATGCAAGAGTAGTCAGAAACCCCAACACGTACAATTGGTATGCTTAGGATGACATGCAGCAGATGGAGAATGCAACAATATGCAGCTGAATTGTCAGCATAAAAAGAAACAGATTTTGTTAAGTAAGAAATAGAAGTGATCTCACAATGGCAATTATATGGTCTGTGATACTACGTCCTTGTAGCTTGAATCCTTTGTCTCCAATCTCGCGGATTGTGTGCTTAAGGGCTGAAAAGATTATCTGCACACTAGGGGAAATGCATTCTCTGCTAACATCGACGTCCCATCTGTGACCGGATGACAAAGAGTTACTTCCAGATTATCACAATAATGCGCAGATCCTAAATAAACACAGGGATGGGTACTTGCAATTCAACCAATTGAATTAAGTTCTTCAATTCCTCCACAGAACCTCCAACATCAAAAAAGTCATCTACTACTGTGGTCAGAACACCATTTTTGGCCCACGACATGCGTGCATCTGATAGTTCTGGAGAAAAAATGGTTGCTGCTGCAGAAAAATAACAATATGCAGACTTGCTCCTGGCAAACTTCAGCTCATCCAATCTATTCTCTATGACCCATCTACAAGAAGTAAATAGAGAAAAGGGCACGATAAGAAAACACAACATTACAAGTCAATTTCGACCTCCAGACAAAAAGGCTGATACCAAAATCTGACAACTTTCAAGCACAAAAAAATTTGCTAGTCATAAAAAATTGCATCTGCGCGATAACTTTCACCAAGAAACCACTAAGAAATATGTATTCTTCATCAAGTTAATATGCAATCCTGCCACCTATAAATTTCCCAAAAAACAGTAGAGTTTCTTTCTGCATTAAATTATTACAGCTGCATTAAGACTCAATTTTGATGGAGCACAATTGGTCATACTGAGTTTGAAAACTGAAGATAGACTTCCAAATTTATACAATATGATCTAGCTAATGGAAAACAAAAAAAACAGCGGTATGTTGTTTAGTGAAGCAGACCTTTCAAGTTCTCTGAGTTCTTCACGATGTATGACTTGACATCGATTGAAGTCTTCTACTGACAAAGAAAGAAAATCCTCATTGCCAAAATTTGGAGAACTGAATTTCAAACAGTATTAAAACAAAGTATCAGTTCAAATTTTGGAAAAACTGAATTTCAAGTAGTACATAAACTAAGCATCAACTTAAATGTGTGTCGGCACTTGTGAGAGAGAGATGTACAATATACTACCAATATGAAGTTTTCAGGATTCTTGTATTATCAATGTGGTAATGCTCTATACTTCTCCGCTTTGCCATCCTGTCCATAATTGCATAAAAGGGGGACTCCAGAGCTTGTTTTACCTAAGATAAGTGAAGATTCAAGCATAATTAGTTCAAGCACTCACGCTGAATGAAGTCTAGCCAAGAGACCTACCTCTGCATTAATATTTCTGCCAAGTTGACGCGATAGAATAAAACCACCACCTGATAGTTCCTGATCAAGGATAGTCTTAAGCCTTAAATTATGTTCTTCCAGATCTCGTTCATCTGGATACAATATGAGTTCAGATGCTCTATATAATTCAAGAGTTGTGTTGATGTCCATCGTATTTCTACTAAAGGACCCCTCCTGTATAAGTTTTGTTATAGGATCTGCACGGCATGTCAAATTATTAAAAATTTTCTAGGTTAAGTTCTGTATCCATAAATGAAGGAAGAAAAAAAGATTTTGGTATATTGGATTCAAAGCTGACCAGAAGACACATTGTATCCATTCATTCGCAATGTTCGAAATGCTAAAGCACAAGTTGAGGCATCCATGAATATCTGCTCATCGCCCTGCAGCCAAGATCTTTTATGGACAGATGTTAACAGAACTTTAATATTATAAGTTTGAAACTGTTTTATCACAATAAAAAATAACTAACCCATTCTTTTCTAGACAAACAAAGAAGAATAGATATACAATAGATATACATATGTTGTACATGCCAGAGACTACCTGTACGTTCCATCCAACACGCTTTGAATCTCGGTAAGAAAATGTCGACTGATCCCCACCCTTTCAAGATTATCAACTATGCATAGCTGGGAATATATATCTAGAGGAAAAACTGCAGGAACTGAAAAGAGGCAAATACAAAATGTTGGGTTTCATACGTTTGCACAGTTGACATGCACAAAATTCAATACAATACCTGCATCCCCGAACTTGTTTAAGGCTAAATGGAGGTAATTGAGGCAATCAGAATTGCGAAGGGCAGTGAAAGCAGCTGCTGTGGTAGAGGGGCAGTTGAAAAGAGTTCCGTTCTTTCTTTGGTATTTCATGACAGATTCCCAGTTCTGTAACTTTCCCATTCCTTCAGCTATATAAGCCCGGTAAACTTCTCTCTCTGTAGAGCTGCTTTGGTAGCATCTGCATAACATAGTTAAGTTTAACAAGAATGATATGAAGGAACCTTTTGCAGCAGAGTGTTGCATAATTGGAATTGATCTTAGCCACACCTATTAAGCTCCAAATCCCTCTTATTCATCAAATCGTTCAACGTAGTAGGCTCTAAACGGATATTCAAAGATAAGGCTCTAGCACGATCGAGCATGGCTGGAAATACTATGTCAAATCCCATCGGAGTAATCTGACACTTCTCAGTTGCTGAAGCAAAATTCAACTCTATAAAATGCAAACCTATAGAAAATATAATGTACATCCATCATTCAACCCGTTAAACCAATACAAAATTTAGTCATATGTGATGGGAACACACACCCCTGTTAATTTGCTCTTCACCAACTCCCCATTTTTTAAGTGCAAGAATGCACGCCAATGTAGAAGAAAGGACATCTTTCTTCAGCATAGGGTGATGGTGGGGGCGAGCCCATGAGCCATCGAGGCACTGGTTTTCCAGTAACCAGTTTAGACAAGCTGGGAAACAAGGTTCCTCTGACGAAGTTGGAGAAGGTACCATAGCAACCCATGCAGTGTCATACGTTGAAATAGAAAGTTCATCCTTATGAAAGAGCTTTGCTATCCTTCCTTTTGTCTCCTCAAAGCTCTGTAAGATTGTTGAACTCAAAAGTTTAGAACTCAAAACTCTCACATACATTAAGAAAAAAGATTTACCTTAGACAATGGGGCGATTTGAGCTGATGTAGCTCTTTGAAACCCAACTTCCAGGGAAGCTGCTTGCAATAAACAATTTATATTTATTCAACAAATGATTAAAAAAGATCAAAAAATTTCAACCAACCAAGTAATTTCTTCAAACAAAAATATGTTTACATTCTCATAGTTGCTGATTGTTCCTACATTGTAAAATCTGCATAGAAACTACCAACTCTCAAACTCATTCACCAATTCAAAAGAATATTCTTAATATCTCCAACCCACAATCCTATTCTCAAATTCAAAATGCAATAACTACCAAATCAACACTAATTCAATATATTGCTTTTCATGCCAATTTAAATATTCTTTCTAGAATATCTATATATTTATCAAATTTGAAAATCGAACCTTTTGAATTTTTCAATGAATGATTTTATACAAATTAACTAAATAAAATACATTAAAATTCAAGTCACGAAATTTAGTTATTTGTCAATGCTGTCGTTTACGTGTACTAAAATAATTTTAATTTTTTACCTAATAAACATCTTACCAATAAACATTAAATACACAAAGGCAAAATATTCGAATGCATAAATGCAGAAAAAAAAATAGAAATCACAGAAAAAGGCTCATTTTGCAATTTTTGAAAACATGCGCATTTGTGAAAAGTCGAGACGGATGTTTGGGTCGGATGAGAGATAAAATGTTGAAAAACGCTAACGGGTGTGGAATGGAGGCGAAAAATAGGGTTGCGTTTGTGTTTGCAGCATACGTCCTCAACTAAGCGAATAAGTTGGCGTGCGTGATTCTGAATTCTAGAAATGAGCAGTGAGCAAGTAGAAGCAATAACAGCACGACACACACTACCAATTTGATCTAAATCACAGAATCTACAATCAGTAAAGCGTTATAATTTAATCGGTGCAAAGCTGAAAATGATTCCAATAAACGAAAAGTGGGTGGCTACCTGAAGCGTAAGAGAAGCGGGAGCTCCAAAACTGCGATCCCTTAGGGACAAACAATACACAAGTAGAGAGCGGGAGAGACATGGAGGTGGTGGGCAGCTGATTGAGGATCAAACTCAACACTCAAAATCTCTTTTTATACAGGGTGACTGTCACTGCTGGCTTTCATGCTTTTCTTCGACCATAACTCAAATTTATTAAAACAATACAAATTTTATAAATCATATTCTATTTTTTTTAAAACAATATATGAATATAAAATTATATTCTATTTTTAAGCCAAATCTTTAATGTTAGTATACATTAGGACAGGAAAGTGCTGGGTCTACTTATTTTTATTTTATTTTTTTATATATATCTGAAGTATATAAAAATTTACTAACAAATTGTAGATTTAAAAAGCAAATTGTTGTTTCTGGGATTATTTTATTGAAAGAGTACTAAGAGAAGAAATATTAATGCTTTATTTTTTTTAATATCAGAATCCACTTTTATAACTACTGAGATCTATTACATGGAAGTTGCCAAATCAAAGGTATTTGTAGGAAAAGTATCTATTAAATGGGTAAATTGCTTGTCTTCGTGGTGGCGTTCTCCAATCCCTTGATTCCAGCAATTTTGAGGGGTTTTCCGAACGTTTTCATTGATTTACCCTTTTTTTTGGTTTTGGTTCTTTGCGGGAGCTGTTCAAGCGGTTTTTATTGCTGCTCGACTCGACGTGCGTTTTCTTCATTGGTCGAGCTCATAGTGGAGGTTTTTCTGGCCTTTAACTTTTGAGGTATAACACAAATAAAATTTTAACATTTTTAAATATATATGCCAATTAATATTCCTACGACAAATATTCACATATTTCAAATCAATTCCAAAAATCTAAATAGGAGCAGAGCACACTACATTTGTACCCAATTCATAAGCATAGATATTTATTCCTTCGAAATGATGAGATGCAGTTGTTGTAGTCTTGATAAATACAACACCTAAGCGAATTAATCACAAAATTAACAAATATGAAGAGAAATTACCGTTACGGCAGCAGTCAGCAGCGAAGCAAGTCGTGAGCGAGGAGCCGAGAATGGCGTGCGGCGGTAATGTGAAGCAGCGTGTGAAATTTGATTTGGAATTGGAAATAATAGGAATAAATTAAAATTAGGTTCTACTTTTAATTTTATATTTTTAAATATTTTTTATATTAAGATTTAAATTTAATTTTGTTAAATGAAAATTAATACCAATCGATTTTCTACTGATTTTTTCAATTAATCAGTCGATTAATCTGATTAACCGTTCTGCCTAGCCTTCCTAGACCGCCTAGGCATTGAACAAGAAAAATAAATAAATTTTCCACCGATTTCACATTTATCAGATCGGAAGACCTTGACCACAGACCGCCTAGGCGCCGATTTTAGCATCACTGATTTAAATGAATAGGAGAATTTCAGGGAGCACTATCATTATTTTCTATCGTCGAGAAAAATTACATAGTATATTTGTGTAATTTTTTATAATTTGACTATTTAATATTTTTTTAAATGATAATTTGTACGAAGTTTGAAAAAAAAAATAACATATTGTGTACTCCCCCGTCCCGATCAATTAATCACATATTAACCGAATGCGATAATTAATGGTTGTGAATGTTGTGAAAATAATATTTTATTAGTGTGTGTGAAGAATTTGTCATTTAAGGAAATATAATTAATATACCAGAACATGCCAAAAAAGAAAACGAGACTAATGTAGTAGAACAGATAAAATATTAAATTTGAAAGTTTAGCCTATTTTTATATATTGTTAATTTGGTATAATTATTTAAACAAACTAGTATAGTACTCGCATGGTAAAACGAGTATCATATTTTATTAAGGGTATCATATCATATTTTACCCCAATCTATTTCGATAAGTTAAAAATACCCCAATCTTTACTTCCATTTATGAATTATACCATAATCTATTAATATTTTGGAAGAATACACCAACGTATTATTATTAGTTAAAAATACCCCAATATTTAATTTCATTTATGAATTATACCAAAACGATAAATGTAATTAGCTCATACAAAGATGAAAGTCAAAACGAGTATTTTTGTTCGTTTTAAATTTAATATACTAAACAATCAATATTTGTTATATATTCAAATATATTTATCTTCTGAAAAGTATTTAAAAATTCATGTTCTGCTCTTTTTTTTTTGTTTCTTTCGGTTGCTTGAATTCCTTATTTTTTTTTTCTTTCAATGCGTGTTTTGACGTGTGATTTAGTATCGAAATATATGTGTCTTGGTTTGGATTGAACGTTACACCAACCAAAGAAAACAGAAAAAAAGAAAGCAGAAGATGAAGTTTAAATATTTTTCAGAATATTTATCAAATATTGATTGTTTAGTAAATTAAATTTAACACAAACGAGGATAGTTCTTTTGACTGTCATCTTTGTGTGAGCCAATAACATTTTTCGTTTTGGTATAATTCGTAATCGAAATTAAAGATTGGGGTATTTTTAATTAATAATAATACATTAGGGTATTTTTCTAAAATTTCAATAGATTAGGGTATAATTCATAAATGGAAGTAAAGATTAGGGTATTTTTAACTTATCAAATAGATTGGGGGTATTTTTCCGAAAACGTCAATAGTTTAGGATATTTTCTCCTATTTACCTTTTATTAAACTAAAATAATTATATTTTTATGGATTCATTTTTTATTCTCACATGAATATCATACTAAATAAATGAAATGATATACGCTATTATAGATAAATTAAGATATATTGAAATACGTTAAAACACTAAAATATATGACACACTAAAATTATCATTATAATATACTACTATATTGTGTCTGCTTTTAGTTATTCAGATGAAACATAAATATATAATTGACCATGCATATAATATTTAATTTAATGACCATAGATTTTTATTTTATCTTTATCTAATTCCAATTGTATAATGTGGATAATCTTTATCAAAATAATGTCAAAATACTAAAATAGAAAACAATTATATAATATATTGACTTAAATACTTTACATAATAAACCTCGCCTTAAAACTATCAAATTATTATACAGAAAAATTCACTTTATAATTAAATAATTTGATTTTAAACGAATTAATACAACTATAATCTTTTTTTGGGCCACTCATTTTGATTTCAGATAATTAATTCTCTGTCAGTAAAAGTTTTTTAAAATTGACATTGGATTTTGGTTATTGACCGTTCGTGATATAAAGACAATCAAGCTATCCTTTCCAATCTTGAAACGTGAAATTATACGTAGCTCCAATTGTTGAAAGTTCTTATTTATAATTTATTTCATACTAACTTTTCTGCATATTCTCAAATGCAGATTTGCATTTTTAAATGAAAGAAAACGGATTTGGCGTGAGGAAGAATAAAATATTAACTCTAGTGTCTAGGTTAATAAAATATTAAATAAATTAAATATGTGGTTAAAAAGTGTATAACACCCTCTGCTCAGGATCCAAATCCAAGAAAAACATCAAAACTCAAACTGCACTTCTTGCAAATGTGTGTTCAATGGAGGCGAAATCTGTAAAATTCATTTATTTGTATTTGCGTTTGGCGAACTCTTAACCAAATGATAATGGGTGTTTATGAGCTTCAATATAATTGGTTTAGCCTCTACATAAAAGTGTTTTATAGATTTTCTTTTTTTTAAAAAAAATAATACAATTAATAAAAATAGTAACAATGACACAACATTCATATAAAGAATAATACAGATTCAAAAGCAATATATTTCAAGAGTCCAAAAGCTCTTGCCCAAACCTCCATTTGCTTTACTAGTGGCCTCTCGGGTTCCGGTTCCATGACAAATATGAAGGATCTCCAAGTTGCCTGATACATACATATATACATACATACTTGTCAGGATAGTCGAGGGAGGGAGGGAGGGAGAGAGAGAGCATGTATACATACCTCGGATTGATGAGATAAATCACAAGGAAAACCAAGGCTAGGAAAAAGCAGAGTCCACCAACTGTCAGATATGCAATGCCCACAAAATCATTCTTCCCTCCAAGCCAGCTTGTAGTGGAGAGAACTAGTTTCTTCTTCCCACTGAAGCTGTAAGTATTGTAATGGTTCCCCAATGTCACATTTATGATCTCGTCGCGTTGAAGATCAACTTCTATTCTCCCATACAATTTCCTGAAAGTTGGAAGTGCAGCAGTTCGCATCCAGACAATGAGGTTCTCCTGTTCACTCAACTGTTCCATCACATTCACAACACAGATTGTTAGTTGTTGATTCATGGTTGGTCCCCCAAATACTCCTTTGGCAAGATACCCTCATATTTATATTCAAAGTAAAACAAGATAGACAATGGATATGAAGTTCGTAAATCTGGAGCTTATGAACAAGTAAGCAACAGGTAGAGAGTTCAGAACCCAGATAAGCAACACAGTAGTACTCGTTGCTATTTCTCCTGAATACAAACAAGATATGCGAAACCTGTTGGGGTTGGATTCAATTGCTATACCTAAGAAATTGATGATAGTTAGGATAGGGGGTGCTAACTTATTCAGAAGAACACCAGCAACATTTCTATGTTATTATTTCTACCTAAGAACTGAGTTATTCATAATTATTTCGATGAGTTAATCCATCTACCAGGATTTCATATAATGGACATGTCACTGAAAAGGAAGAGTATATATAGAGAATGGATGTACAATTCCAGCAGCAAGATCAATGTTAACTCATCAAAATCAAAATGCAAGAAAAGCCATCTTTAGCACAAGCATGGGAAGTTGCATGGTATTATACAAGGCTAGAAGCTTACTGGTATAGATTCATTAAGTCTGCCTCCACCTATAAGGGTGCCATTTTGAAAATTTCTTGGAAATACATCTTTTCCAAATTTGTGGTCCCTATCGCTCTTCCATGAGATACCTCTCGTGTTCACATTGAGTTTTTGGTTATTGCGAGTAAAGTCATAAGTATCATTAAACAGACTCCAGGCTATAAGACCACAAGGAACAATAGGCGCCCCATCAGGTGTGGTGTCCTCAGGCTTACAGGCATCTGTGTCCGCCAAACTTCCATTTTTCCTCAGCTGCTGATCACTTCGGCTCTTCACATATCTAAAATTCATTAAGGCATTATTCAGTATTTAAAATGAATGCAGTTTGGAGGCAGTTGTCTGATGGTATAAGGTGTTCAAAACAGCTCAAAAGGTGTTTACGGCTTATGTTCTCGTAAAATTTGTTTTGTAACTTTTGAAGACAAGAAAGGTCTTTATCTGTCTCATAATCCTAACTTATTTTCAAAATGGGATCTTAGTTTAACAAAACCCTCTCACTTAGCTCATATTTTAATGATAAAATTAGTCAGCATTAGCATTTTCAAAGCCATATGAACTATTTTTTAGAAAAAATAAGAGCTATATGATCTTGTTTTGCTCAAACACTTCGCCAAATTTATTTCTTGAACTAAGATCTATTAACTTCTGTTCTTTTTTCTGGGGCACAGATACAAAAATTTATGGCAACATATAATATGTAGTGCAAAATGCATTCATTGAGAACCTTTTATAGTAATATCCTAGGGAAAAGGTTCATAAAGGTTTTAGTGCTGAATCCAAAAGGATTGTTTTGGCAGTCTTTGTAATTCGAAATGTGAGGCGCCTATATCTCATTTCAGTGAAGAACCACAGCGAGGCTCATAACAAAATATAAGACAAATGGTGTGAAAGAAATTGAATTCCGAATTGTAGCCACAAAAATTGGTACCTGCGATGGTTTTGATAGAAATTGTCCAGCTGGTAATATACATAAATCGGCTGCTTCATATGCTTTGGAACCTGAAATTAACTCAAAGCAATAGTCAAACAATGATATTTTTTTTGGTATGTTCCACACAACAAATACAAGCATGCCCGGAGAGGGGACTCACCCTGAGAGTTCTATGACAGGTCTTGTTTTGATTGCTCTGAATAAATCCAACTTTGTCATTCCTCGAAGATAAAGGAATACATTCTGTCTCATACCGATCAACAATTTCAACAACCTGGTGAACATAAGGAATTTTGTCAGTAAAGCATATTGAAAGAAAGAGATAGTGCAATACCAAAGTAAGTTAATATGAACTTGAAGCATACATCTTGAGAAGCATAGAGGGAGACGACACCAATGGGAATAAAGACAGCACTAACAAGTAAGAATGTTCCAATCACCTGCGCCAAGTAGAAATAAGGAGGAGAAAAATCCATTATTAGAGAAGAAAAAAAATTCAATTAATGCAGTCAAGTAGACGGTATCATATGAATATGCAAAAACCCAAAATATTTACCCATTTAGGAGTAAGAATTGGTTTGCATGCAGGTAGCTCCTGCTGAGTAAACCTTGAATCTGCAGAAAAAATTATTGAAGAACCCACTCCAAAATTTCAAACTAACAATCAGATTATATATCTCAAGAAAGTTGTAAGCTCTGGCTCCACCCATTCACAAAGGCAAAAAGAATAAAAAAGATGAGATTATAAATATATTAAAGAACAATTCATTCACATTAGTAAGAACACTTAATGGGAACAAACAGAAGTGAACATTATTAAGAAATCCAAGCATGCATAAATATAGAAAACATTGATCATGATCGAAAATTCCATTAGTAAGCTTTTTTTTTTTTTTCAATGTTCTTTTCAAAAGTGAAACTATTTGATATATGCAACATACAGAAGATTTCCCATCAAATCTTTGAAACTCTTCAAATCCAAGAAATTATGAACCTAATCATCTAAAAGATGCCGATAACCAAGAAACGGAAAACTTAACTAACGTGAGTGTTTTTTCCAAGACCAAATTAAAAGAACGGGTGTAGGAAAGGAAATATACACTTGGGCCGATTGGAATTCCTTCTAGGCGCACTGGAATCGGCCGATCCAGCTACTCCAGCGCTTGATGATGGAGCATTCGAGTTCATCGCTTCACCGCGAAATCTTTTTCCTTTTCCCCTTCAAGAACTACGAATTCACAAACCCACAGAGAATGCCAATTTGGACCAGAGACAGAACGGAAATATCAAACTGAAGGGTAGACTTCAACACGCGAGCATCGAATCTTGGTATTCAAAAACTTAAGAATGAAAAAATAATTTCAAAGAACGGTTTGGGGAAGATAATTAAAGAGGGTTTGGCGATAATAGAGAGAGTAAGATATTCGTGGGAAGCTGCTCTATCTATTCCAACGCCATTTCTTCTTTGACTTTGAAATTTCTTCTCGTCGTAGTTCTCGTAGGAGACCCACTCTACAAAATTGACAAAAATGACGCTATGCGTCTATAGTTGGTGGTAATTAAATAAAACTGGGCGAGGCAGCCTGGAGCAGTCTCTCTCTCTAGGTTCTAGAAGGGCGCTGGAACCGAGATAAACCCTCATTCAAATATATTAGTCAAATTTGAGCTCCCGTAGACCGCAGACCGTGACGCGCTTTCTGTTTTCTACCAGTTACAGGTGTTGATAAGCCGAGGCAGACCCTTTCAGACCCCTTCTCTCTTCTCCCCCTCTCTCTCTCTGCGAAAACGAAACTTGTTGCACTCGGTTAAAGTATGACGGTAAGAAAATATGGAATTCTAGAATTCTTTGGGGGTAAAATATTTGAAAATCTTAAGTAATCACGCATTAAATCTTGAGTAGGTATCCTATGAGACGGATCTCACAACATTCATATTATAAATATTTCATATTTATTAAATACTTCACCGAGTTTACTCTATGTTCAAGAGAGTGTATTTCCACCCCGTCTGCATCAACTTCTTCCTCGCCTCATGGGTGGTTTGCACGTTCTTCACCATCAGAGAGCCGCTGCGCATCGCTTCGGAGCCGCTGCTCCACCCAACCGTCTGGTGCGCCTTCATGGGGCCCGTCGTCTTCCTCGACCTCAAAATCTACGGGCAGTGATTGTCTAGGCGTAAGAGGCGGCTTTGCAAGGTGGCGAACTCTTCCTCCCATCTGTCGGTGGTGGGGAACTTCGTGGGGCAATCCTGATGGCGAGGGTGGGGTGGAAAGAGGCTGGGAAGTTCCTGTGGGTGATCGGCATCGAGCACTACCTGATGGTGTTCGTGATGAATAAAGGCTAAATACATCATTTACTAAAACAAAATACATCATTCTAATTGAAGGAATACATCATTTGTTAAGTAAAGAAAAGCTAAAAATACATCAATTACTTAAACAAAATACATCATTTACAGTAAAGGAATACATCATTTACAGTAAAGGAACACATCATTTGAGAACACAAAAAAACTTAATTGCTGAATACATCATTTACAGTAAAGGAATACATCATTTGAGAACACAAAAAAACTTAATTGCTGAATACATCATTTACAGTAAAGGAATGCATCATTTTACAGTAAATGAATACATCATTTAGGAAGGAGTTTAGCTGCTTATTTCTTGCTATTCATGCAAGAGAATGAAATTAGCAGATAAGTGAATCCGAATGGCAGGATTTGAGGTTCTGTGCGTCGTGGTTGATCGGGATGATACATATATCATTATTCAACACCCATTGTCGTGGGATTCAACACGCCCTCAATGCCGTGGACGGTGAGATGGTCGTCCACGTAGAGATCGGGCTGACGAATCTTGACGGAGGCCATAGGGTTCTTGAACGGCGACGAGGAAATCCAGACTTCGCTCGGCATACGAATATGGGAGATCTCCAATGCTGCAATGCATTTCAAAGTTGGGGAGGAAAGTTGCGTCGGGGGGAAAGGAGTAGGAGAAAGATTTATATTTTTGGTAATACCCATTAAAAGATTCATTTAAAAAATATAGGTAGAATTAAATCTGTTTCACAATTAAATATGATGAGACTGTCTTATAGGAGACTTTGCCTTAAATCTTTTATTTTAATAAAAATCACTATAGATTTTATTGTATATTGAAAATTTTAAATAACTTTCTTTTTGATTTAAAATATATATGAATTACTCTTTTTAGTTCAGAGCATTTCAAAGGACAATTTTAGACGTTTTTTCTTAGGCACAACTTGTTATATAGCAAAAAGACTAAGACAAAATGTATTCCAAATTACGAAAATTATCAAATGAAAAACGTACGAAGTAAAAAAAAAAAATGGAATTCTGATGTGCTTTTTTTTTCCCTCTCCGTTTATTTGTATTTTGTAATTGATTTTGTGTATAAAGAATAAACTTCAGTGATTATCAATTTTTAAAGTTATAGCTATTAATGCTCGATTTTTCTTAGGTTCTTTTAAGAAGAATATCTGAATTAAATGGATATAATCACTTGAAGAAATAAAATACAAAAAGTAAAATGAACTCTGTTGAAGTCCGAAAATTCATCGACTTAATTAGAATCAGGTTAGAGAAAATAACGGATATTAAATAAACCTGAATTAAATGCAAACAATAAGTGCAAAAGAATACAAAAACCGATGCCGAAGTACAAGATATCGACTCTAGAAGTTGAATTGAAACCAAAAGAACTGAAGTATTTAATGATCGAGTATTTTTACAGCGTTTTCTTTAGATTGTAGCGTAAAAAACATGAATCAAAAATCTAATCGGGGTCTTCTTTTATAGATGCAAGGAAGAGGGGTCCGTTACATAAGATTTGTGCTCAACTAATCCTATATTTATTCGTTACGACCCTCATTTTCTCGAAGCTGACTCCAAAAATTTATGGGTCGGTTGCAACTAATGTGACTTATCCTCAATAGTCGTTCTTATCTGTTGGCCTCGGTTCGGCATTGGAGTTTGGGGTCATTATTTGAGTCGACCCTAGGATCGATATTGGATACCGACTGCATCAGTTCTGCTTACTTGGTGACCTTGTCTCGATGCTTTGGCTGGGCCTAGCTACGTAATGGGTTGTTGGGCCGTGTTTGTTTTGGTGCGTCTCACGGGTATAGGATCGGTTTTGTTCAATTTGGGCCAAGTGGGCCCACCTGAATTATGGCACATTTAGCTTTGGGGCATATCCGTGATAGGGATCAAAGCCAAACATCATTATCATTTTTTGATCAAAGTGCGGAATCTCGAGGTACTCGGGAGCATTCCCAAGGGCCCTGGACATGTTTTTGAGGGTTCGCTTGTCTGTTTGAATAAGTTCATGTGACTTGGAGGTCATCCCGATTCGCACATCCGCCCCTTTGGGGCATTCGCGTGTGTTAGTATCGGGTGGTTTCGGGAAGCCGATCCCAATGGCCTATGTGTGGTTCCATAATTCACGGGGTTTGTCAGGACCATCTCTGGTGCTCTCAGACGTGCACTTTGATATCACTCCGGAGAGTGACGTGGGCAATCCTTAGAGATCTCGGCCTGTCTGATGAAGAGCTTCGGGGGCTCTCGCTAGTCTCATTACCCGACCTAGGAATTAATTCCACTTTACCAGATTTTCCACCAAAAATATCTTTTATGGGTTTGAATTATTTATTTCATGCATGTTGATCAGTTTGATAGATTTCACTAGAATATGTGTTTTTTATATTTGAATTTCATTTTGAAGTTATTTCCATCAAAACCCAAAATCATTCAAAGTTGGATTTGCTCAAACAAAAGATCGAGAAACTACACTCAGTACATGAATTAATTTTGTTGCACTATGCATGTGGGTTCGACAAACCTTCGGCCTAACTATAAATTTATTAGCCTTGTGCTATAATATGTGTATAGATTTTGCATCGATAAAGGACGAAAGAACAACCTTCATGGCATGGGTCTATGGTTGGCCTATCATAACAATATAGGCTAAAGGGGTATCGACCACTTGGAACCTTGTTGAAAGGTTCCCCCAACGAATACTGGTAGTGTAATCTCTGAGGGAGTTGAGTTTTTCTCCACTAAACCCAACTAATGTTATTAGGTTGTCAGCTATTTTGTATTTGGAAATGTCCATTTCTCGAAGAGTATTGAGGAAAATAACGTTCAAAGAAGCCCCAATATTGACCAGAATTCGCTTCACTTGATAGTTTGCGATCATCAAAGAGATAACAAGTGGATCATCGTGGGGTGATGCACCTCGTTTTGGTCTTCTGCACTAAAGCATATCTCCATAGGAAATGCTTAGACCTGGTGGATGGGCAGGTTCTTTGTCTCTCGACAACTCCTTTTTGCATTATTCCGAGATGTGCTAGTTATCAAGGAGCCATCGGTAAGAACATTGATGATTCATTCGATTTGTGGTTAGCGAGATTCCTCGGGGAGTGATTGCTTGTTTGCACCTGTGGTGGGCACAAGACTTGCCAAAGAACTTTCTGTGTTCTTCATACCCCTTTTCCAAACTTTTCCTCTCTTGGGTGTTTGGAGGTGAGTCAGGAATCCTTCAGCCAAGAGCCGATCGACTTCATTTTTCAAATCATGGCAGTTCCCGGCTTGATGGTCGTGAACTCGGTAGAACTCGCAATAAAATAACTTGTTCCTTTGTTCGGGCTTCAAGAATATTTTCCTAGGCCAATGAACCTCGTTGTCAATTTTTTGCATTTCCTGTACGGCTATCTTGTGGGGAACTTTCAAACCGTACGAGGGTTTTTTAATACTATTTTTACCTCTCATTTGGTAACATTAGTACGACTCAAATAAGGTTTGTATCGAACGTTGATCAATGTCTCGCTTTTCTTCTCCATGCGAGTTGTTTGGACCTTTGCTATATCTCTTCGAACGAAGTTTTATTCTTCAACCTCTTGCCGAATTTGTGTTTCGGCCCTTGCTAGTACTATGCCATGGTTGAACATGGTTACTTGACTAGTTTCCAGAAGAGACTGAATTTCTTTTTAGGCCTTTCTTAAAAGCTAAAACTATCTTTTCTTTGAGGCTGTTTAGTACTCCCTCCGTCCCGCGCTATTAGCCCCATATGGTTTCGGCACAGGAACCAATGTTTGTGAGTGTAGTGGAATTAATATTTTATTGATGAGTGTGAAAAAATTTGCCATTTTAGGAAATGGGACTAATAGAGTGGGACAGACCAAAAAGGCAAATGGGACTAATAGAGTGAGACGGAGGGAGTATATCTTAATCGAATTTAATTGCCTCAAGAAGTCCTGGAGTGATTCGTTCTCTTTTTGGACGACTGCATAAAGATCGTCTGACCTCTTGGTCGCTCTTTGGCTACTTGAAAAATGTTGAATGAAAGATTGATACAACTCAGAGAATGATGAGATTGAGTCTGGTTGTAGATGCATGAACCATTGCATGGTTGGTCTATCGAGACATGCGTCGAATTGGTGATCAGGGATCCCGACCATTTGCATTTTAATGTTATATAGTGTTACAAACTCATTCGGATTCGTCTTACCATCGTATGCTGATAAACACTCACTCTGTGCATTTTATTGATATATTTATGTTTAGATTATACCTCAGACTGAGTCATTACGTGATGTTTTCATGCGGTATTCTTATTCTTTTAGGAAATATTACGTTCGGTTTGTTTGATGTTGTTGTGCACAGATTTTTCGCATTTCTGAAGATTAAATGAATGATTGAACAAGCATTTCCAGAGTTGATTCGTGTTGGCATGCAATGGGAGGAGAAAAAGATAGAAAAATCACAAAAGAGCCGTGGAAAGGGAAGCTACGTAACATGCCCGGCGACCAAGGTGCCAAACCGGCGATCCAAGGTGCAAAACCGGCGATCCAGCTCCTTACCCGGCGTTCCACCATCACGTCCGGCGTCCATCTCCACCAAACCGGCGACCATGTCCCTGGGCCGGCGATCGCCGGCTATGCCGGTGGATCGCCGGCCATGCCATTTGCTTTCGAAACCAATCCGGCGTTTCCCTTTCCAAACCGGCGCTCGCCGGACGTGCCCTCTACACTCGCCGGTTCCGCAGATTTGACGTAAACTTACGTATCTTCTGGCCCAAGTCACGTTTTTCTCTCATATCTTTTGGAATAAAAAAAATCCCTAATCTATAAATATAAGATCCAGAAGCCAAGAAAAGGTTCCACAATTATTATTCCCACATTCCTACGTTCCGAATTTATTCTGAAAGATAGAAACGAGAGAATGCACAAGAAATTCATGGGAAACTTGAAGAGCATGCCAGGACTCGAAGATTGAAGACTACGCGGTTTTTAATTTCCTTTTCCTGTATCTATGACTCTTCATTCCTTTGTTTTTCTTGGATTTAGCATGATTGGCTAAATCCAATTTTGGATTCTAGGGTTTTGAAGCTTTGTAATTATTCATTCGACAGTTTAAGCAATTTAATGTTCCTTTTCCATTGATGTTCTAATTTAATTTGGGATTTTCATGAATTGTGATTAACTGGCCATTAATTGTGATTTGAATTGGTAGTTTTTGTACCGAGAGGTCTAGGTTATCAATTAAGACGCAAATAAATTAGATTTACTAGAACAATTGTCCGAGAGGAAATTGAACTTTTAAAGGGTTTTAAAATCTAGGGTTTTTATCAAGAGTAAAATTCCTTTTGCGCATCCGAGAGGAGTACTAGGCATTTTATTTCCATGTTATGGTTCAGAGTCCGAGAGGATCACCTGATAACATTTTCGCGATTGCTCACATCATTGGAAATTAAATTGGGATTGAATTGCATGAAAACGTTGTTTGTTTAATATTCAAAGTGGATTGCCCTGGAATCCTATTTTCTCATTGTTTTCTAAAATCTTTAATTAAACCTTTTTATTTTGTTATTGCTTTTAAATCAATTAGTTTAGATAAAACCAAACTTTGTTTATGATTTGCCTAGATAGTAGTAAGATATCTATGTTTTAGTGCTTGGTTGTGTTTCGAGCCTGCAGTCCTTGAGTTCGATAAATTATTACTTGCCCTCTGCAGTGGTCTGTACACTTGCAGACGCAGCGCGTCGCAAAACGCGCTGTCATATGCCTTTATTGCAGGCATGGTAAACCGAGAAGGTAGCTATACTGCCACATTCCTTCGAGTGAAAGGTGATTCAACATAGCTTTCTAACAGTATATTTTTGGGTGGAGTTGGGGCCCATGGGATTAGGGCCATCAATTTTTACATCTGCTCGAGTTGTTTTTGAGCAGTCGTATTTTTCCCCCTGAATTATCCATTTCGGTTGGGACCCGGTTACTGCCAGGTGGTTCGATTGGAGCTCGGGAGGTTTCTTCATGGTTGTTTGGATTGGTTTGTGTTCGACTGCTATATGGAGTCTCATCTTGGCTTTCGCTTTAGATCAATTGTTGTCGAAGAGCTTCTGCTTCTTGTGTAATTTTTTATTTTCTTCCTGCAAGGCGGAGTTGTTCTTCATGCCTTTTGAGTTCGGCTTTGAACTCGGCCTGGCTTCGGAACACCCCTCGTCCTATCGAATTTTCATTATTGATGTTGTCCATTTTATCTTTCTTTCTTTCGTAGTCCTCATTCTAGCTCCAATTTTTAATGCTTGATTTTTTTTAGGTTCTTTTATAAAGAATACTTGGATTAAATGGATAAAATCACTTGAATATGTAAAATACAAAAAGTAGAATGAACTCTATAAATGGTGTACTATAATAAAAGTTGTTTTATTGCTTTGCTTGTAGAAGTTAATGTGTGTAATAAATTACAAGAGTCAGTCTCATCAATCAAGCCTTTGAACGAAAATGCTGAATAACCTCTTTTGATCTAACTTTGTTGTTTGATTGAACTGAGTCCTTCGTCTGAGATAATCTTTCGGCCTAGACACAGTAGGTCCGAATCACTTTCCTTTGTTCCATTTATCATTCTCTTTTCATTAATGCTTTGGGCTTTTTCATAATTTTTTTTTATGAGCTTGATCATTTTAAGGTCATAAGACTCATAATATAACATAGGGAAATAACAATTCCCACATACAGCATATGGAAAAGATAATTAAGAAAAAAATAATAAAATTAATTACAATTCCCACTTATGCTATAGGAAAATAATAATTTAGGAAAAATTAATTTACTTGATTCACGCACATACCAAAATATATGTATCTAAATGATTTTAAAGTATAATTACGAAAACTTTCTAAAATTTAATTTGACACATATCTTCCTTTGATTATAAATCAATTACAATTTCCCTTTTAATAAGATTTATACATATTTATTTTTTGAAAATTTATTATAATTCACACGCTAAATATTTTTATAATGTTTTCACATAATAGTAAATGAACTGAGCAATTCTATTAAAGAACATTAATTTATCCAATCATACATTTCTATAATTTATCCCTTAATATATATGGATAGAGTTGGTGCATTTCAGGTTTTACTGAATTGAATGTTTACTTTTTGTGATGTGAATTTTGGTATTTCATTTTTTACCCGATAAGGCGTTCCAGTAATTTTATTTACTAAATCTGAATAATATTTTATTTTCTTATTTCATTTTTTGAGATAAAATAAGAATTTTGAATCATATATTGACTATTTGAAAGCCAATATAAACGAAACAATGTCTCAAACACTACTATACTTCTCCACCACCGCCTACATTTCATGTCATTTTTGGCGATTCGATTCAATTTATATCGATGTGATTTAAGCTAAAGGCTTACATTATTCATACTAGGGATGTGTGCATGTGGCCAATATAACAGTTTTTGGGTAAACCCCTCAAAAATTTTCGGACAAAAAAATACTGATTCTAACTGTAAGTTATCGATTTTGAATTACCCATTGACTGTTGACACCACAAATTTATGAATTATTTTGTATTTATATATATTTTTCATATTACAAGATATTTTATCATTTGAATAATTCTTTTAAATAATAAAATATATATTTTATCTTATAAAAATCTCAAAATACATCACAATCTTTATATATCCATACATACATTTAAATAATAAAAATACATTATTTTAGTATTTTACCAATATATATATATATATATATATATATATTAACTTTAGGATTAAATAGTTTTTAAGATGTAAATATCTATTATATATCATTTATGTTATGTAACTTAAAACTTAATCAAAGAATATGATATTGATTACAATAAATTTGGTAATATAATTATAATAAAAAAATATTAATTTGAGTTAAAATATCTCAATTCAAACTTGTATTTTGATTAATTTGATCAATCGACAAATTTCGGGCGAAAGTGCCCTTCCTAATTATTCTGTACATTACTAGAGTATGTACGAATTCTCAAAAAGAAGCCCTAACATCGAGCTAGGCGCTTGCAGAGTGTTTACACTTCAACAAGATCTTGTTTTCGTATAGCCAAGGGACTTTGGATTGCTTAATCCTTTGCAACTTATCCTTCATTCAACTTGATTTATTCAATTTTCTTCGATCAGAGTTATCAGCAGTAGTAGATCATGTTCCCACTCAATAGCTTGTAGCTGTGGATCCATAGAGTGCCCTTACTCCAAAGAGATGTTTATAAACTGGGGCCGGGCCAGTAAATATATGTGGATATGATCGGAACTCAAGCTTCAAAGGGCCCATGTGTTTATACCTGAGAAGGAAGTATACTATATAAAAAAAGCACCAATTAATGTCGTAGGTGAAACACAGCGAAGCTGCAGCAGAAGTGTTGGTGACAAATTATTGCGATAGTCGATATAAAATTTGAGCGCCGACGAGGCGTACACTTGCGAAGCAGTTGAAGTCAACACTTGTGAAGCAATGGCGTCGACACGCATCACCAAGGCGTTTAGCCGCCGCTCACTGAGCTTTCTCACTCACCGCCTATGTGCCAGAGCTCAACCACGCCCCGGCGCTGCCGTTACCGCTACATTTTGTTGTCAGGTTCTTCCATTTTCACTTTGATCAATCGAATCTGCTCTGTTTAGGTCGGTTGCTTGTTTGCGTGAGATGAACTAGATGACTATAGGACGCATTTTAGTTCTGTTCTAAGTGTATGAGATCTTGCGGGCTGCGGCATGGGATCTAATTGCTGGTTGAAGAATATACTTGACTTTGTCGAATTCTGCTTACAATCATTGCCTTTCGCAGACAGCTACGTTGAGTTGGCCAATGCTGTGAATAATCTGATTCTGTTGAATAATCGCGATGTGAAAAACAATTAAATTTTCGTTATGGCAGATGAGTACGGACGCACGCAGTGTTGCTGCACGTCTAAGCAGTTCGGGCTTTATCAGAAGCCAGGGTTTTATAGGAGGGAATTGGACTGATGCTTACGATGGAAAAACTATTGAGGTTAGGAGTCTGCATTTACTACTGACGACTTCCAGGGAGGATGGAAAGTTGTTTTCCTAAGCATTTTATGGAATATCGCTATAACCTATTCATGGCAGGTTCACAATCCTGCAACAGGAGAGCTTATAACAAATGTTTCATGCATGGGCACTAGGGAGACAAACGACGCGATAGCTTCAGCACAAGATGCATTTGCTTGTGAGTTTCGTGTTAATGGACTGATATTCAGTTTCTCTTTTCTCTTGTTCGGCATATTCATGAGAATTGAAATTGGAAGATTGTTCTTGTAGGTTCTTTGAGCATATTAGTGATGGCATACGTGTATCACATTCTCTTTAAATTTTGAGCTAGTAGTACAATTTCTTTCCTTGGGTAGTAGTATCATCTAATAATCTCACTCAGCTTAGAAGCCGCGTCTGCTGGCTGCTGCTTAACTGTACGTCATTCCATCTAGTTGAGTTGATGATCGTGGACTATATGAAGGGTAGAAGATATTTGTTATCTGTTTACTGTAATCTTCCACTAGTGTTTGCCTTTTATCTTTTTTCTTCCCTGTTTTTTTATGTCGAAGTTTGGTTTAAATAATATGGTTACAGATCAAGTTAATTTTCTTTCTATCAAAGTTTCGTTGTTTTATTCTGCATTAGTAAGTCTACTTAATTGTTCTTTATATTTTTTGTGGTGGAATCAAATTTTTGGCTTAATATGGTCTATTTAATCTTATACATCAATTTTAACTGAAGCTTGGAGCAAGTTAACTGCTGCTGAAAGGAGCAAATGTTTAAGAAAATGGTATGAATTGTTGATGGCCCACAAACAGGAGCTTGGTGAACTTATGACCTTAGAGCAAGGAAAACCTCTAAAAGAGGCTATTGGCGAGGTGATTTTCTTTCCCTGCTCCTCAAATTACTGCATTATGTTTACGAGATTGTTGAATGGAATATTTATAAATGAGCAATTTACAGGTTGCCTATGGGGCAAGTTTCGTGGAATTCTTTGCAGAAGAGGCTAAGCGGGTTTATGGTGACATTATTCCAGCAACATTACCTGATCGCCGGTTGTTTGTTGTAAAGCAGGTGAAGCTTTTTGAGTCCCTTATCTCATTTTTTTGTCTCTTTCTACTATGCATTCTCTGATGATTTTATGGATAATTATCCAGTTGAGACCCATGTTCTGACAATTACCTAAGGAGAACTCCAGGAGACTTTAAATCTATATGTGTCATGATAAAGTGTGATAAGAATAATTGGATAAAATACTGGTAAACTCAGAAATGTTTGAGATGAATTCTCAAGAGTAAGGGTGCAATGTTCATTTGTTTCATTGTTAGAGAAAATAATTCCCCAAGAAGGAAAAAATCAGTGAATGAAATCCTTACTCAATGGAAAAGTTTTCGGAGGAACTGAGAATTTTGATGCTTCAATCATCAAAAAAAGAAAATAAACAATTTTTAATGAACTTGATCATTAAAGATGAGTAATTAAGGAAGTTTATGATTTATCTTTCACAGTTATAATCCTTATAGTTGTTTTAAATGGTTCATAAAATGAGTTCACGCGTGCATTCTGAAAAGAGCAGAAATTGTGCTTGGACCTCAGTTCTTTAGTTCTGTACCATCTGTATAGAAGTACTAAACGACACTCCTACTATGAACAATAAGGTTGGGGACCTAGACCCTGCTTTTCTAGGTAATTGAGTTATACTGATAAAGAAATATTCTCTTGCAGCCAGTCGGTGTTGTTGGGGCAATAACACCATGGAACTTTCCTTTGGCAATGATTACACGCAAGGTTGGTTTTGTTTCCTACTGTATTGCTCCATGTTATAATAAATGATTTGATTTCTTGTGACGTAGAGCTGCATTCATATCATGCAAAGCAAATCTTTTGCCTTGGTACCAGGTTGCCCCTGCCCTTGCATGTGGATGCACTGTCGTCGTAAAACCCTCAGAACTCACTCCATTAACTGCATTAGCAGCAGCTGAACTCGCTCTTCAAGCTGGGATACCACCTGTAATTCTGATTCTGACCCTTAAAAATTCTGCATTGGCATGCATGAACTGCATCAATCCTGTTTCTGATGTTGTTGATCTGCTGTGATTTAAAAACTTTAATTTCGAGCATTGATCAGGTATCTGACAACAGACAATGCATGCTGACTATATATCTTTTGTATCATTCTAGACTTCAAGTGTTCTTGCTTACTGCCAAGCTTTAGCAACTAAAAAAACAATATTGATACTGATTATTGATGTATGTAATCTCTGGAAACATAAAACATTGTCATCTCTCTTATTTTTGGTGGAGGTCTACATATGTAAGAGTCTCCACTTCATGATTAAAGATGCTAAAGAACATGAAGCAGAAAAAAAAAAGGAATGTTTATCTTAAAATAACCACGCCAAAGACGTTTAGTACGCAAATTGGTTTTTAAAGGACTAATGTAATTTTATTGTGAAACATTTGCACGATTCTTCATTGCCCCCCCTCCCCCCCCAACACACACACTTACACTTTAGATTAAGATGTAATGTTCCTTACTTGCTAACTGATCCTTGTCTTATCTGAGGTTATTACCTTGTTTGTTCAGCACTAATTGTCATGTTCTTTTGCGAGACAGGGTGCACTGAATGTTGTAATGGGAAATGCATCTGAAATTGGGGATGCACTATTACAAAGTCCTCAGGTTTTCTGCTCTTGAGATTCAAATATGATTGTTTGTAGTTTCAAACACTGAAACACATAGACTTTAATGTTAGTGAGGATTGTTAGGTGAGAAAGATTACATTCACAGGCTCAACAGCTGTTGGAAAACATTTGATGGCAGGTGCTGCAGGGACTGTAAAGAAGGTGGCTAATGAAAATGCTTGGGTCCTCCAAATCATAATAATCATTGCTGATATATTGGAAAACTCTCATGTGCAGGTGTCCCTTGAACTTGGCGGTAATGCACCCTGCATAATTTTTGATGATGCGGATCTTGATGTGGCTGTGAAAGGAACTGTAAGAGCAAACTCATTTCTAATTTATATGCATTTACTATTCGGCAAGGATTTGATTGGTGTGTTATTTAGGGTCAGGCGGTCAGCTCTGAATGCTGTTTCCAGTACATGTCACTATTTTCATCTAAGATTTCAACATTTAGATACTGAGAAATATTTAAGACTTAATATTGTTTTAAGCAGATAAGATGAGGTGCCAATTCTCCAAATGTGTTTTTAAATTGATCATATAGATAGTCAATAACTTAAATGTGGTAAAGATATATTAATGGGAACCAAGATTACAATAGCCATCATGTTGTTAAGTTTGAAGCTTTCTTTATTTTATCATATATTAGAATAATATGACAAACAAAACTGGAGTTGTTTTATCTTCCATCAATTTATGATGTTCACATTCGCTAAAAAAAAAATATGATGTACACAGTTGCTATATCACAGTAAGACCTTCGTCAGCCATAAAATCAGAAGATTTACTTATGTAGTAATTTTTCGGAAAAAGAAGGGCCTTATTTATTTTGGAATTTGGATTTTGAACCAGTTGCCTTAATATTTTTGGGGATCTCATCTGGTATGGTTTGTTATCAACTTGTGACATTCTCAATTTAAGGATCTTCTTTCTGGTTATATTTTTGCAGCTGGCTACTAAATTCCGGAACAGTGGACAAACATGTGTATGTGCAAATAGAGTACTAGTGCAAGAAGGTAGTTGATAAATTCTGAAGATTGTAAATTTCTATTCTTATCTAAACTTAAGCATGTTTTCTGGGTGAGTTTTTAAACTGCACATGCTTAACACTTCTTCTTGTAAATAGTAAAGACACAACGACAATCTTGACTGTGAAAAAGTCTTTTTTTTTTTTTGGAGGGGGGGGGGGGGCCCAATTTGCAGTTTTCACCCAAATATTTAAGTTGTCAATTTAGCCACATTTTAATGGTTTGTCACAATTTCAGCCAATATGTGGATTTTGGTTAAAATCAAGCCGGGTGATCTAGAATATGGCTTACCTTTACCTAACCGAAACAGCTATTCTCTAGTTTTTATGCCACTTAATTTTGACAGATTTTACAAATTGTTAAATTGCTCCTAATTGCTTATATTATTGGTAACCTGACAGTTTTAGAGAAATTTGTGTGCACAATAGATTAAGTGGAAGCTAATGCATATATTTTCGATGTTACTGTGTTCCCCTAATACATTCGCTTTCTATTTCTCTTTTATTCTTTTTTACCCGTCAAGATCTCATTACATTTTAACCTTTCATGGCATAACATTCTCCATGATGTTCTCGTCAACTCTTGTAGGAATTTTTGAGAAGTTTGCAAATGCCTTCACAAAGGCAGTTGAGAGTATGAGAGTTGCGCATGGCTTTGCTGAAGGTGCTGTACAAGTGGTCAGTATTTTTACTTACTGAAATCCTTACAAAATCTTGCTGAGTCATCCGCATTATGACTTTTCTGCTGTCTACCAAATTCCATAGACCTAGCGTGACTTGATGATCACAGATGCCCTTTTTGATGATTAGATGACTTAGCCAAATTATATTGCATAATTGTTAGCATTAACCCTTCTTGATATCATTCAGGGCCCTCTGATTAATGATGCTGCGCTGCACAAGGTCAGTTCTCAATTTCTCATTTCCATTTAGTATCATACTCTGCTCCTAGATAGTTGTTGACGCCTTCCAATTTCCTTTCAGGTTGATTCATTTGTGCAAGATGCCATCTCAAAGGTTTGTTCTCTTCCAAAATGGAATTATAGATGCTACAATCATTATAACTTATAATTAGAAATATCAATAACATTGTTTTCAAGTCCTCGAAAAACTATAGAGCTTTGAAGTGGATTAATCGAATTAGAGGAAATGCTCACATTTCAACCACCTGATACTAGAGTCTGATATTATACTGTTTTTTGAACTCATAATACTCAGAATCAAATATGTCTGTTTGGAAAAGGGTAGTGATCGTCTTTACTTATTCTTAACGGTAAGCTATGGTCGCTCCTGCGATGCTAGCTCCTTTGTTGCTTTCACCATTGATCCAGGTTTTTAGAAATACTGTGTGAACGCGCAACAGGGTACTCCATTATATTGATTACTCATACTAACAAATTCTCCTCTCTCATTGAAGGGAGCTAAAGTCCTTACTGGTGGCAAGAAACACAGCCTCGGGATGACATTTTATGAGCCCACAGTGCTGACTGATATCAAAAGTGAGATGACTTTATCAAGGTAGCTCTTGCAGCCTCATAAAAAAAAAATGTAACAATGCCTAGAGTATTTGATCACAACCACTCTTAAGTTACACAGTTCTTGACAGAGGAGTAAGATGAATTTTAGCTTCTTATAAAGTGAAAATGGGCATGTAGAGTAAAAATGTAATTATTCCAAAATTCAAGTTGTCCAACGCTCAAACAGGAAACTGCATTGGTGATTATGTGTTCCAGAGCATTAGCAACTTATCACTTATGAACATCATCTTCAGATGATGTGCATTCTCTGCATAACAAGCACTAGAATCATTGTACAACACATAACAACACAAAGATACTATAGATCTGGAGGATCAGGACGTATTGAGTTCGATGCCCACTGCTCCCCTTCCTCAATAAGTTATCATAGTAATAAAAAATAAGATGTTTTTTTTTTTTTTTTTTGGTATTAGATGTCACGCTAATTACAGAAATACAAACAGTCATAACGTGTGAAGATACTCCATCTCCAAAAATAAAGAGCTCCTAAGATATAAGCATCTGTGAAATCTGAATAAATATCAACGGTTTATCTATAGCTAATTTTCTATTCTGGACTTCAATGTCAGGGAGGAGATATTTGGACCAGTTGCACCTCTTCAGAAGTTTAAGACGGAGGAAGAAGCTATCCACAGGGCCAATGACACTAACGCAGGTATTAATCTGTATGACCCTCAAATTTGAATATTTAAAGGTTGTACTACTCCCTGTAAATCGAAGATGAGATATTTATTGAGCCAATGTCTTTTTTATTGTGGTAAAAATTCACAGAAACGAATACTGTCTGTAGGTCTGGCTGCCTACATCTTTACGACAAATATGCAGCGCTCTTGGCGCGTCTCTGAAGCTCTTGAATATGGATTAGTTGGAGTTAATGAAGGATTAATTTCAACAGAGGTAGGGATATATTTCTCTAGTGTGGATACAAGGCTAGTGCACTTCATCTTTCATTGATCATCTTCCTCCGAATGTAGGTTGCTCCATTTGGCGGTGTGAAACAATCAGGCCTTGGCCGCGAAGGATCAAAATATGGGATGGATGAATACCTGGAAGTAAGTATATTCAGATTCGCCTTTATTTTTAAAATTAAAATTATTTTAACTATTATTGGCCTTGGGAGTGCTCGCGTGAGGGTGGCTGCTTGGGGGGTTTTGCGGGTATTGTATTATGCGGAGTTTCATGTGCGCCACAATAATTTTGGATTTTTATTTTTTAATCATCATCATCATCTTTAAAGTTCATCATCGAGTTGCTATTTCTTATTGTGGGATCCTAATTTATCTTAGCAAAGGGAGCGAGTGCCTCCGCACTGTAACAAGTAACGACATAATCCCTCCCTAGGAGCTGTATCAATCAGTCCACTTTCTCGTCTCTATGGTTAGTAGTAAGTTAGTAACTGAAGCATGCATGATGCATGGCTGTTTTGTTGCAGACGAAATACATATGTTTGGGAAACATGAACTGAGCTGTATTCAACTTCAAGGCTGGGTCCATAGGGTGGAGTGGGTAAATGCCCAACTGTGGGTCGCACTTTGTTAAAGCATGTTGCATTATCCACACCCAAGCGTCGGATTTGGTAAACAGCCTTGTATAGTTGAAATTTGAAATGCTCCATTAGTATCTAAATAAGTGCCTATTTGTACTGTTCTCACGAGACAAATGCTTTTTCTTCTACCCTTGTTTTATTGCATGAATTCTTGAAAAAGTGTTCCCCCCCCCCCCCATCTATCTATTGTATATTTCATTTGATTATTTTGCTCACACTTGATAACGTGCAGTATTGTCATTAGAACTTTCACAAGCACAGTTGGGTTGTTGGCGTTAATAAATCCATCAAAGATCCTCGTCATTTTGTCTGCTTCACTAGCACAGTAATGAATGTCATGTGCTTGGTACATGCAAATATAATTATATAAAAATAGTGGTAGTATCAAAGATCTCTTGAATTTGCAAATGGATCCACCTTCACGTTTAGCGCTTTCAATATCCGGTTCACGTTTTTCGGCTTTTGAGATAAAAAGGACACTTCTCAAAGAAGGCCTTCCAAATACAATGGTCCTAAACGAATCTGATTCTTTCCCCAAATTGAGTCAATCCCGAGTTCACTCACTTCTCATTTACCATCAATATCAGTAAATAACAATAGAATGCTTCTCAGCTTAAATAACTGTGATAACTCTATCTATCCTCAAGAAGTTACATCCCATAAATTTGGATAGTTCTGAATTTTTATTTTACTTTGTGAGGGCAAATCAGTTATAAATAACGAATGGTATAATTCAACAATTGTTAATAATTAACTGAATGGTTTTCCCATTTATTCGAAACATATAACAATAAACTGCATCTCTAATTAATTCTTATTTATTTAAAATGAATGGGAACAACACGTCAAAAAACAGCTGACTGGTCAGGCGAAATGTTAGACAAGTATTACATCATGAATAATCGAAAACTCAAAATAATTTCTTGACAGTATCTTTAGTTATGTGTAATTATATTTTATTGGTATAACAAAGCAATTTAAAGAGCTGGGAATAGTGGTGAAAAAAAAAAAAGAGTTTGGGTCCCACCAATTGGAATATATTCAATTTTTTTTTTGGAATAAATTCGGAAAGAATATTAAGATGCTTAAAATTTAAGCAAACAGGCCTCATATCCAATTCGACTCGCTTTTGCATTAGTTTATGGCTTAAAAATAAAAAAACGAACTACTAAAAGTTAAACCTCAACTTTTAGTGCATCTGCTTTAGTAATGGGACAGCTACTCTAACGTGATACTCTAATTTAATTCCCATTTTATAAATCGATTAATACAATTAACTACTATATATCTGCCTGCTTTTATTTTTTTTTTGTTTTACTAATGGTCCCAATTGAATGTCGAAGGTGTAAACTTTAAAGCACCCAAATTAATGTTTTTTCTAAGATTTTCGAATAAGGAAATGAGAAAGAGGAAGGTTTGATTTTGAACAAACATTGAACTCTCCAAAACATTTGCATGAGATGGTTTCATGCGACTCTTTTTTTGTTTTACTTTTCTTTAATTATTTATTGATTTTTTTTTAAAGAAAAAGAAATTATTGTGCTTATGTTCAGTTTATAATAGGGTTTGGTTTATTCTTTGTTTCTTGGATAATTTATTTTTTGAATTCTAAAGTTTATTTCCTCAATTTATAGTTATGATTAATACAAGGAGAAAAGAAAACCCTAATTAATTGAAATGTACTGATAATTATAGGGAAAAGGAAGAATGTATCGTTGAGGAAATACAAACTCCATCGTCAAAATTGTAGTTAAGAACTGAATTCTGAGTTTTAGGGGAACGAATCTCTGCTTTAATTCTCAACCAAGAAAGAATTTGTTCCTTTATAGGAGAAATACGATTTTATAATTATTTATACGTACCTCTCTTCTTTCTAATTTTTTTTAATACAAATTATCTACTATAAAATGAACTTCAGTATACATATTACATATATATGTAATTTATTAACAATATTTTCTTCAAAATCAGTTGTCATTATACTTTCTATGAATCTCATCATAATACTCCCTCCGTTCCACCAGATTAGTCTCATTTTTTATTGTCGTTTGTCCCGTTATATTATTCTCATTTCCTAAAATGAAAAAAAAATCTCTTCACATCAATAAATATTAATTCCACATTTCCATTATTGTCACAAATATTGATTATCGTGTCCGGTCAAAGTGAAATTAATTACGCAGAAGAGAGTACATGAGAATTGATATATATATATATAAAAAACATAAAGCATGAATAGCAAATTAAGAGAGAAAATGGGTGCTGGTGGGGGCAAGTGAGATGGATGACAATCTTCTATTCCACAAAAGCATCAGAGATTAGAGGTAAAGCTTGTATGTATGTCGCTTTATGCACTGATCTTCACGTCCCCTCTATCTTTTTTTGACCACATATACATACATACATATATATATATATGCACTACCTACTTACATTTCATATCATCAGCTCATTACAAATCACTATTCAAAATTGTTAACATGGACCTGCACATCAAACTTATCATCATAATCATCATCTGTTTATGAAACAAATATATTGCAGTAATTAACTGATCAACCTCAAAGTCTAACCCTATATATATATATATATGATTTCTGATGTGATGTGATGTGATAACTCACATGCATGTGTGATTTTGTGTGTGAGTTCACTTTCACTACTGCTGGTTTAATCGACAGTAGAGAAATATGAGGTCTCTGCAGATATGTACTCCATCCTTTTTCTGATCACAAAAGGTGTACAAATCCTTCTCATAATAAGCATACACTTTCTTCTTCTTCTTTATTTATTCATTTTATTTTTATTAGAGAGAGAATAGATTTACGAGGCCTATTGAGTGAAGGATGCCATGCATGCATTTGAACGTTCACATTAATATGCATAATACTATATATCTTAATATTCTTGATTTCTTTTAAAGTCGTTATTACATACGACTCAAAAAATACATCTCCATTTTGCGAATTTTTTTTTTAATATTTTATGTGATTTCATTAGGAAAAAAAAATCGTGCCCATTTAATTAATATTTGCATTGTACTTTTAGAAGGTAGACGGTCCAAGTTCAAACTAAGCTCCCTTTTACTTTTACCAGAAATGAAATATTGGCAGCTGCTGGTTAATTAATTTTAAGTCCACTCATTTAGTAAAAGGTGGATGAACTAAAATATAACCCATATATACATATTTTGCTATTTTTCTACAATTTAATTTCCAAAGTAGTGAGTCAATTTACAGCGACTGTAAAATGTCGATAATTGTATAAAACCAAACATAGCAAGAAATTAAGAGTTGGAAGTCTGCTTTTTTATTACTACACTTTATGGGTTAAAAAAGAAATAGGTTTCTCATTCCGGGCAAATTAATTAAAGATATATATATATAGCTAGCTTGTGGGTAACACAAACGGATTTTCTTTTTCTTTTTCTTTTTTGTTTGTTTCCCAGCTTTTTCAATATTAATTTCCAATTCCTGTAAATTAAGGTTAATGTGTTGTGTATTGTATTTGCGAAAGCAAAGCCCTTTTCCTCCCTCTTCTTCATATTCTCACAGCATTTGTTCTTGAATCTGCGGTATTCTCAGAGAGAGAAAGTAGAGAGAGAGAGAGAGAGAATAATGTTCCACCCGAAGAAGCCATCAAGTATGAATTCTCACGAGCGGCCCATGTGCGTTCAAGGCGACTCCGGTCTGGTCCTCACCACTGATCCCAAGCCTCGCCTCCGCTGGACTGTCGAGCTTCATGAGCGCTTCGTCGACGCCGTCACGCAGCTCGGCGGCCCTGACAGTCTGTCTCATAATCTCTCTCTCTCCCTCTTCTTCTGATCTCATATATTTATGGAGTCATTGTGATGATTTTGCTTCAACATATGTACAGAGGCGACGCCGAAGACCATCATGAGAGTCATGGGGGTGAAGGGTCTTACGCTTTACCATCTCAAGAGCCATCTTCAGGTTCCAATTCATCATGAATTAATTAAAAATATTTTGCTTTTATTTCCTTTTTTCTTTTACAGTTTCTGATGTAGGGTTTTGTTCAAAATTCAATTTTTTTATTTTAATTCAGAAATTCAGGCTGGGAAAGCAGCCCCACAAGGATTTCAATGATCATTCCTTGAAAGATGGTACCATGATTTTCTTTTCACACAAAGATCTTTATTTTTTAGGGTTTCATACACCCTCCACACATGTGCTGATGATAAAATCATGCAGCTTCATCTCTAGATCTCCAACGAAGCAATGCATCGTCGTCTGGAATGATGGGGCGAAGCATGAATGAGTATGTTCTTGCCAAAACCCTAATTTCCGTTTCTTTCTTGTGTTTGATTCTCATGATGCTCGTAGTTATCTCGATGCGGTTTGTCAAAATCAAAACCCTTTGTCGGCGCCACACATGTGATTGCATGTGCACCACAATATTCTCAAACAAAAACTCTTTTTGAAAAATCATTTTTCAAATTTTTTTTAAAAAAAAAGTCTGATTTTTCTGTGGAATTGTATACGGTGCGCGTCTGATCTGATCAGTGGCAATAATGTTCACATCACTGATGCAATTAGGATGCAAATGGAGGTGAACAGAAGACTCCACGAGCAATTAGAGGTTAAATCTCATCTCATCAACATTTAATTTCTCTTTAATTTCAGATAAAATTTAAAAATTATGTATAAAACATATTTATGATAAGAGCTATACCAACAGGTACAGAGACACCTGCAACTGAGAATTGAGGCTCATGGCAAATACATGCAGACTATTCTTGAAAAGGCCTGCCAAACAGTCCTCGCCGGAGAAAACATGGCTGCAGCTTCCGGCAGCTACAACAAGCCAGCGGCGACCGCCCCGGACATCTCCGGCATGAAAGAGTTTGGTCCCACCATTAATTTCCCATCCCTTCAAGATCTCAACATATATGGAAGCAGCGATCAGCTCGATCATCTCCATCACCAAAACATGGAGAGATCATCCATGGAGGCGTTCATGCCCACCACCGACAACTTCTTAGGCAAGAAAAGGCCTAATCCCTACAGCAGCGGCAAAAGCCCCCTGATCTGGGCCGACGATCTCAGGCTGCAAGAACTTGGAACTGCTACAACAGCATCCTGCCTCGACGACCCTCAAATTCAGATTGGCCCTTTGTCGATTGATAGAGGCAGCGACATCGATTCGGTTTCAGATATCTACGAGACCAAGCCTATTCTCTCTAGTGATCATTCAATTGGGGACAAGAAGTTTGAAGCCTCTGTGAAGATAGACAGGAGCTCGCCGCGTCGGGCGGCGGCCATCAGCGCCGGTGGCATGCAGCAAGGGCGGAGCTCGCCATTCGGGTGACACATACACACATACATCAATTGAATTTATGTTTTTTTTTTTATAATTTCGTTTAATGTTGATCGTGATGATGGTAATTTTTAGTATAATGGTTCTAACTTTGTTAGGGGGGTTTGAGTTTTAACAGTAGAAGCAGTTTGTTAAATAACTCCTAGGATCGGATCGGTGCTGTTTCAGCTTTGATTTTAGATTATTTTGGTTTCTCTTACACATGGCTGCATGCATGCAACGTACATTGTAGAATTTGAGATTTTTTTTTTCCTTCTTGATATTAATAATTAGTTAATTTTCATGCATGTGTTTCTAGAAAACAATGATAACAGAATGGTGAAAAGGAAATGCAGGTAGTTTTTCAAATTGATGCAGTGTTTGAGAAGGAAATGGAAAGAAAAAGGAGGGGATTTTGAATTAAAGCCATATTTTGTGGTGTAGTTAGTTGTGGTGATGTGTATTTTAATGTTTTTTTTAAGGAGGGGGATCATCGTTGATTGGCAAAGCTTTGGGGGTCGTTTTCTTTCCTTTTGGAATTCTTAATTGTCTGCTAAAATAATCATTAAATGTCACAACCGCTTTTCTGCCCTATGCTTTTTGGTTAGTTAAAACCCTTCATCATTATGTAATTAAACATCAGTTTATCCTTTTTTTTTTGAAGTATATATACATTATTAACGAAAATATAATTAATACTTGGGAAAAAGATGAGGGTTCCAAGATTTTGAGTAGAGGAAATCGCGCCGACAAAGAGTATCCAACTTTGGTGGCCTTTTTTCTTCTTTACCATTCGATATTAAGTATTCCATTGATATGGAAGGTGCTAGTACTTAGCTCGTAACTTTATTTTCCCTCTTCATTATTCATTGAGTTGCTCCATCCATCAATTAGTTAGATTTCGATTTAATTCAATATTTCAGTAGCTAGAGATTACTTTTCATCATGAAACTCAGCGTGGAATATAGGGATTAAAAATGCGTGAAAATATGTGACCGAAATGAAATGAAACTATTCTTATCTTGATGTAATGAGAAGTAATAATCAACGAAAACTGAACTCATTTTTTTTTTATTTTTTTTTTTATCGTTGCATGTGAAACTAATTAATAAAGTCGGGAGCAAGTTAGTTACCTTTTCGGGAGGCTGACCCAGATGAAGACAACCTTTATTTCTTGCAGGGACAATGCCATTTATAGGTTAAACGTAGGCGCCGCATGAGAGAGAGAGAGTGAAAAAGGTGAAGGTGGGGGCGGGAATAAAATGGAGAAGGAAACGCAACGCGCACTCTGATGCATGCAAATATCGATGAAGCTTCCAACTTTACGAAGCAAAAGTTGAAGAGGTCTTGGCATCAAAAGCTGATATAGATTCACTATCAACTCATTATTACATTACATGCAAACTATATATACATACATACATACATGGTCATAGTAAAGATGACGTCCTAATATATCTTTGGCACGCACTCCCATGCAGCTTCCTTCACGTATACTGCATTCTCTTCTATGCATTGGATTCTGTCTCTTAATTCCTTTATGCTCTCTAGAAGTACACCAGAAGCTTCTTTTTGTCGGCCCCTTCATCTTTTTTATGTGATGCGATGCGCAGCGCAATATAACCAACCATGCAGCAGGGGCGGAGGGCAGCCAAACCACGGGCCGGCTTCAATATTTTTTTTTAAAATGAAATAAAATTTCCTTTAAATTTTTATCCGTCCCTGCAACCATGCAAACCTGTATTCTCAAGTTCAAATCCTCCACTGCGTACAAAGTAAAAGAATAGTTTGAAGTAAAGTAGTAAACTTAAAATGAACAAATTTTCATTGAATTAACAAACACAATGTTAGTACACAATATGTTTTTTTAGAATTCATGATGGGTAAATCCTAAATGGATTTCGTCCATGTGATCATGTTCTGTGACAATCCATCACTACCAAACACTAATTTCATTCATTATATGTACTAAAAAAATATACATATAAAAAAGAAAGGACTTAGCGACGAATTTGCAACGAAATTTTTCGTCGCAAAATTTAAAATTTTATTCCGTCATTAGTCCTTCGCAAAACCGTGACCTTTTTTTTTTTGCAAATCCGTCGCAAATTTGCAATTTTTTTCAAATGCATAAATTTTTAGTTGGGGTTTCATTGGATTTTTACATAAAGAAAATTATATAATTGTTGGGGGCAGGCCTTAGAGGCCAAAGCCCGATCAACAAGTCTAAGGTCCAATCAGTTCAAAACCCATAGTCTGTGGAACCGGTTGGCAATCAGACGAGACAAACAGCCTAAGTCATGTGATCATAACTGACCCCAGTTCGTGGTCTATATCGACTACAAATCGAGTTCACCATTGAGGAGAGACCACGACCTTCCACAGGATTTGGCAACGCAGTCTAAGGATCGAGGTCACCACCGACCTCATCTCCGGGTCTATATGGACTACAAAACGAGCTCACCTTTGAGGAGAGAGAGACCGCGACCTTCCACAGAATTCGGCTGCGCAGTCTAAGGATCAGGGTTACCACCGATCATATCTCTGGTCAATGACGACCCCACGACGAGCTCACCTCCGAAGGGAGGCAGCAATCCCTGTGGGGACTTGGTGGCGGAGAGTCATTGCTAATCCTAACCGACCCCAAAAATCACGGGAGGTTGCGGATTTTCGCAACCACGTGCTCCCCGACGACAAGGGCATCAGTTAGGATTTTTCTCTCCACTTTTTTGTCTGGAGAAATTCACCTAATTTTTGTATCGATTTCGCTCTAAAAAAATTGTACTGAAACTCTATCGAAATATACACTGAATCGCTCTATTTTCACGGTCATTCCACCGGGCTTAGTGTGTTATTTTCTACTCGCATTTTATTTCCCTCTATCTTGCATTCCTTATTCTTCAATTAATGGTTATTGATAATCATATTCTTGTTATTATTTGTCTATTCCAAAAAATCGAACCTCTAACAATAATCAAGTCAAAACATTAGTTCATAAAAATTATATAAAGAAAAAACTCATATAATATAAAATTAATTGTATTGCTATGCATAAATTTAAAAGTTTACGACTAAAAAAAAAGATTCAGTCATTCTTGATCTTCATCTTATCATTCTATAATCTTTCATTCTTAACCCCTTTCATCTTAGGAACTTCCTCATAAATAAAATTACGCTAAAAAATATCATATCATTCTATTACCAAAATCAAACATTTTAAAGACTGAAGCCCACACCTCCTTTTACTGAATCCGCCAGTGATCATATAGATGTAATAAAAACCTCATACGCACAAAAGGCTTGCTTACTCCTAGTCAGGGCCGGCCCTGTAAATTTTAAGGCCCGGTGCGACGGAAATTTTGATGCCCCTATTTATATTAAATAGTTATAAAAATTATTGATAAAATATAATATAAAATACATTTTAAAATTATTCATCCTATTTAAAATTACAAAATGTATTTAAAAATGTCTTATAACAAAAAAATTCGAGTCATTCACAACCATCTTATTAATTTCGCTTAATTTTTAAATAAACCTGAAATAAAATTAAAATTTAAATAATATCATATAAACTAAATGCATGAATATCATTTAATAATAATTCTCCCATCATTTTTTTAAGAAAACTTTTTTAGATTTTCTCATCATCTCTTTACTTTGTTTTTCTTTTTCCAAAACAAGATAAATGTTTACTAGCTCAAGAACAATGATAAACATTATAACAAAATAAATAAAATCAAACAAATTAAAATCTAAAATTACTCTGGAAAGTTTTTAAAAATTAAACAAAAAAATTTAAAGAAAATGCCTAGAATATCATGTAAATGCAGCTAGAAAAATATGATAGGATTTTTTTTTAAAAAAAAATTGCACAATATTATGATAAAAAAAAAAATAATTCATATCATAAACAATATTTGTTTAAGAAAAAATGAAAGACTACTTTATCAACTTGTTGTTGGTTTCTATTTACTAAAACTTGTTTGTAATTTATATGATATTGAAAAATAAAAAAAAGAGATAAGAGAACTAGAGCATGAATGGAAAAGTAAAGACACAACAGTCGCTTTGTATTCTAGAAGAGAAACTAACGCTTTGGTTGTTGTGTTATGTTGGGAATAATATAAATTTTAATATTTTAATTGATATCTTGAATAAATCTTAATATTTTATTTTAATATATATTAAGCTAAATATCTTTATTAGCCTATATATAAATTTATTTTTTTGTAAATCTTTTTATTTAATTTAAAGATTAAGTTCTTTATATTATATTTTTGTAAAAGGTGCTCTACTAAAATAAATTAATTGTATAATATTACTGCTATTATATAATTTTTTTTAAATGGTGCTCCCTTCATTCGGAGGGCCCGGTGCGACGCACCTCTGGCACGGCCTCAGGGCCGCCACTGCTCTACTCCTAGGGGTGTAATCGAACTGAGTCGAGTAGAGTAATATCGTGCTCAAGTTTGACTCGTTTAGTTTCGAGTCGAGCTTCGAGCTTTTGAATCGAATACTTTGATGTTCACGAACGTTATCGAACTTTTATCGAGCCTAAATGAATTTTCTAAATTTAGAATATATTTAAGATTTTCATTATTATTTTGAAGAAAATGTTAGTTATTCCAAAAAAATAAAATCATATTCATGCTCATAATCTAAATATTTTTCATTATTAGATAGATTTATGATTATTGTTACTCTTAAATCATGAAAATATTATTTTTATAAAAGTAATTAGTTTATATTTCTTACTAATTTTAGTTAACGAGCCTGCTCACGAGCTCATGAGTCGAATACTATGATGCTCAAGTTTGGTTCATTTAATAAACGAGCTTTACTAAATGAACTCGAACGAGCTTTTATCGAGTCGAGATCCGAATAGCTCACGAACAGTTTGATTCATTTACACCCCTAACTGCTCCTAGTCCTCACCTCACTACATGAGTTTCTGGGATACTGAAAGATTTACGAGAATTTTCGTTACACTTCAAAAAAAAACGAAGTTTAGAGTATATATAAATAGAAATACAATGTATCAATCTAAAGAGAAAATCTAGGAATATTTAAGATATATTCAAAAGATATATATGAACTAATCTATAATAATATCTAAAATGAAGATACCGTAAAAAAGTTAAAACACAATTACATGAGTTTTATTTAGGGAAAAGTATCAATTATATTACAAACTATTCAAGTTTTCTTAAATATATTACAAACTATGCATATTGTAAAAATATATTACAAACTACCAAGCTGTTTGTTCCAAATTTATGACGAGATCAAATTTCCGGCGACGGAATATTGACGTGGCTTGCCGGATGACACGTCAACGTTTGTAAAATTCCACGTCATCAACCAAATATATTACAAACTATTCAGATTTCTCAAATATATTACAAACTATTGAATTTTCTCAATTATATTACAAACTATATATATTTCCTATATAAATATTCTAACTATCAAATTTGTCTTAAATTTATGATGAAATCATATTTATTTATAATTTTAAATTTTAAATAAATATATAATTATATTTAAGAATATTTAAATAAAAATTCTTGACATACTAATAAATAAATACTTATTTTAATTTTTTTATTTCTTTAGCTATCATTTCTCACTTCGCCGGAAAAAAATTATTATAATTATTATAATAAGAATATTATAATAATTATTAATTATTATTGAAATTTTGACCCTCAATAATTATTAATTATAAAAATATTTAATTTTTTTGTTCGACGAAGTGAAAAACGATAGCTAAAGAAATATATAAAATTAAAACTAGTGTTTATTTATTTATTTATAGGGAAAAGTATCAATTATATTAAAAACTATTCTGGTTTTCTCAAATATATTACTCCCTCCGTCCCAAAATAATTGTCTTGTTTTCCTTTTTCGTCTGTCCCAAACAATTGTCATCTTTCATAAAATGGAAAGTTAATACACACTCACTAATAAAATAATAATTTCCTCTATCTCTACTCGCATTGGTATCTGTGCCATTTTCAAACCAGACAATTGTTTTGGGACGGAGGGAGTACAAACTATGCATATTATCAAAATATATTACAAACTATCAGTTTTGTTCCAAATTTATGACGGGAGCAAATTTCCGGCGACAGAAAGTTGACGTGGCTCGTCGAATGGCACGTCAGCATTTAAAATTACACATCATCGTAAAAATATATTACAAACTATTATAATTTTCTCAAATATGTTACAAACTATATATATATATATATATATGTATGTATACTTCCAAATAAATATTACAACTATCAAATTTATTTTAAACTACGACGAAAGCATATTTACTTATATTTTAAATTTTTAAATAAATATTATAATTATACTTAAAAATATGACATAAAATTCTTGAAAAGTTTTGTTAAAAAAAATAAAAATGAAAAAAATGCTTATTTTAATTTTTGTTTTCCTTTTTTCTCTCGTCTCAAATTTCGGCGAACCAAAACTCAAATATTCCTGTAAATAATAATATTTATTGATAGTATTTCACATATGTCAAATATATATATATCATTATTATTTGACCCTCAATAATTATTATTTTTCACATGAATATTTGATTTTTTTTGTTTGGTGAAGGAAGAGACGAGAGCAAAATGAATATGAAAAATTAAAATGTGTTTTATTATTTTTTAAATTTGTCGAGATCTTTTAATAAAGTATAATTATATGTTTTCAGCATAAATTTAAAATAAATTTGATAGTTTGAATATTTATTAAGGAATGTATATAGTTTGTAGTATAATTGATAAACTTACAATAATTTGTAATATATTTGAGAAAATCACAATAGTTTGTAATATATTTATACAATGATGTGTAATCTTAAATGCTGATGTGTCATCCGGCGAGCCACGTCAACTTTCCGTCGCCGGAAAATTACTCCCGTCATAAATTTGGAACAAAACTAATAGTTTGTAATATATTTTAATAAAATGCAGAGTTTGTAATATATTTGAGAAAACAAAGATAGTTTGTAATATAATCGATACTTTTCCCTTTTATTTATGTGAATTGCGATAATAAAACAAGAGGAAAATATTTTAAATAACCATTCCTACTAAATGCATTACAAATATACCCAAAACATTATATTGCTTTAAGAAATACCCACTGCCACAATCAGAGTTCGTTTTTGCATGAAATCGATAAGATAATTAGTTAATGATGATCAAATCATTACCAAATATCAAATCAGGCGTCTATTATTCTATTTTTTAATTGGATAAAGTTAATATTAAATTTAGAAAATATGCATTTGACCAAAAGACTAAGACCGGATATTAAAAAAAAATATTACCTGAAGTCGGTGGCGAGGTCGGTGTCGTGTGCTTGACAACGACCTCGACACCGACTCAATATTTAATAATTTTAAATGTGGTCGATGCCACGTAAGTCGGTGTCGTGTTTGGCGTCGAACTCGACACCGACTGTCGGCAGAATATTTTTTTTAATTATTACATTTGGTCGGTGCCGAGGTCGGTGCCAATGTAAAGGCACCGACTTCGACACCGACCCTATTTTTTTTTTTTAAATTTCAAAATTTTTACAATTTGTGCATGCACGTGAATGTACGAGCGGTTCTGCTTCAAAATTCAGAGAAAATTCAGAGAAAATTTGTGCATGCACGTGAAATGTAGGTGTAGTCATAATTGAGATCGAATTATAAATCGGTGTTCTTCACTCTTACACTCAAATTCGAAGAAAAACACACGAAAACACACGGTCTTCTACATTTTTTTCTCCATTTTTAAGGTATTCTTTCTACTCATTTTCCATTCTTTCAGTATATATCTTCGTGAAGATGGAGAATTGGTGTTCAATTTTTGTTCACTACAATGGTCAATTGGATGATTCATGCAACTATATTGGTGGACAAGAACGATTAATTTACGTTCCATCCACTAATATGTCCGTGAATTATTTGCGAAGCAACATTCAACAGATTTTTGATGCTGAATATATATTTGGTGAGTATAATTTGTATTATACGTCTCAAAGCCGCAGCGGAAGAATTGTGAAATCGTTGTTGACGACTGATTTGGAGTTGCAGCGGCTTTGTGCTCTATATTCGGAGCCCAATATTTTTGTTATTATGAAGGGTGCTGCTGGTGTTGGGACTTCACAGCGACAGCCCTCACCCTACAGACCATTTTTTTCTTCCATGAGTCCACCACCGAACCAGTATTTTAGTCCAACGGCTGATGACCTTCAAAGATTTGGGTCTTCTATGTATTTTGGTGCATCTCCGAACACTAATTTTGATTCTTATGGTCATGGTCTCTTTAATACTTTTGCTGATCAAAGTGCAAGCGGTAGTGGCTCACAAGTTCCTGACCTAAATGAAGAGGCTCCTGTAGAAGAAAACGAGGAAGAGTAGGAGCATGTGGATCCTGTTGTAACCCAAGAAGTTCCAACAGACGAAACTGAAATTGGTGGTGGCCATGTGGAACTCGATGATGATGATGAAGCAAATCTGGATGAGGAGTCATCTGATTCGGATGATGAGTCTTTTAGAGACGATAGTAATTTTTGTCTTAATTGTACTGTTGCTGAATTCTCAGCCTGGATCCGGAATGCTGGCGGTATGTCCGCTTTTATCTCAAATCTTATGCCGACACATCCACTGCCAGAAGGATGCCAAGTGGATGCTGAATTAAATAATTGGTTGCTTCCAATTAGGGAAGGCGAGACTTCCTATTCAGCTGCTGTGAAAGATGTGTCGGCTATACTAGAGACAGAATTATCGTTGAACTCCTTGTATTGGAGTAAAGATGAATTGTTCATTGCTGTGGCACTCTGGCATATGGAGCATCGGCAAGAGTTTAAAGTACGGCGCTCCGATCATGAACGCGTTGAGTATGTTTGCAAGAGATCGACGAATTGCTCATTTGTAATACGGGCAAGATGCAGGAGTAAGTGCTGGATTGTGCGCAAATTTGAACCAAATCATAATTGTCAGATAAATCTTGCGGGAGTCGGTGCCAGATCTATCCGTTCGAAGGCTGCAGCTGCATATTTTGCAAGAAGGATGCGTCGTTACGGGGCAATAAGTAAGCCCCAAGAGATTATGGCCGAGCTGCAGCGATCATTTGGAATTCAAACAACTTACGGTATTGCTTTGCGTGCTCGTAATGCTGCTATTTCACTTATGTACGGCAGTATAGCCGAATCGTTTGAAAAGCTGCCACAGTACCTTGAAGTGTTGGAGCAATACAATCCAGGCACGGTAACCTCTCTTGATCTTGAAGCAGATGGAACATTTAAACATTGCTTTGTAGCCCTAGGTGTTTCTCGCAGTGCCTACCAGTGCAATTTATTAAGACCAGTGATCGTTGTCGATGGCACGCATCTAAAGGGGAGAAACAAAGGCATTATGTTTGTTGCTGTTACGAAAGATGGCAACGAAAATGTGTTCCCTCTAGCTATCGGTGTCGGTCCGATCGAGAATGACGAGAGTTGGAGATGGTTTATGGCTCGTCTACGAAATTCTTTCCAATTGACCTCCGATGCACTCATCGTATCCGACCAGCGACCCAAATCCTCCACTAGGACATATAACCACCCCTCAACTAACCGCCTATCATGGTACCCCAACACAAAACACCAACAAGCTAATATGTTGGCGACCCTCAAGTAAAGCAATTGATCCTCACGATGTACAGTACACTCCTTAAACTTCTTAAATAGATCATTTGCTGTCAGTTGCTTATTTTCACAGAAATTTCTAAAAACAGAAGATCTAGAATGAACATCATGATAATCAGAACAAGGATCAAAGGACGAGGCCCCAAAACCCAACCCAGTAACCAGTGCAAACTCAGGCACCCCAAAACGAATCACTCTCCCACCAACCAAGAATAACATTGTATTATCATCATCATCATCACTCTTAATTTGGTAACTTAAGAGCTCTACTAAAGGAGCGGAAGCACTAGGACCATTATTTTCCCAAACTAAAAGAGAACCAAAGGGTCCTTCCCTAAACTGATTAACCAAGGATTCCCCCCCCCCCCCCCAATGACTTTAAGGTCGATGCAATCCCCTTCAGTACTGTGGTCTTCGTGGATAACGTCACCTTCATGGTTAAACAACGGAAAGCAGGCCTAATCCACTCAACCTACACATATTATTCAACATATTATTAATAACAAGTACTCCAAAGATTTTAATTCAACATTATCGATATTAAAAATATTTCAACATATGATTAATTAGTTCACGTTATTCTACCGTGTTATATAATAATACTCTCATATCACACGCAATAGTTAAATTGGTGTTTTACACCACGGTGTAACGGTTTTCGTTACCATTAATTTAAATATAACTATGGTCATCCATCGTGGTTCACGGAATTCTCCCGTGTTATACAATAATACTCTCATATCACACGCATTACTTAATTAGGTGTTTCACACCACGGTGTAACGGTTTCCGTTACAACTACTTTACGATATATTAAATTAATAAAAGCTATATATACCTAAATAAGCATCCACAACATAATTAATTTAATAAAAAAATAACATGAAAATTAATAAATGAGTTTAATTTGACCGAATTCAAACTAATCATACATCTACATTAATTAATTTAATTTGGTCCAATTTAGCCAAATTATACAAGAATAAATTAATTTAATTTCATGGAATTAAACCAAATTATACAAGAATAAACATCCACAACATAATTAATTTAATTAAAACCAAACTAGCATCTAATTGAACTTAAATAAAAAAATAAGGTTTCAATTATCCATAATTTTATTAATTTGAGGGGTTTTGTGTTTTCCCCCAATTTGATTTTGACCTAATTTTGCCAAGCTTACACCATCATTTATGTTTGGGACCCTAAATTAATCAATCAAACTAATCTAATAACACATTGTTCAACACAATTCAAACTACTCCATGAAATTTACATAAATTTACACATAATTTTTGCAAAATAATTAAACTAAATAATTAGAGAAAAATAACGAAAACCCACGGTTAAAATGAAATAAAAATGGTTGAAACTATATACCTCATTATGGGCGGCCATTACGTGAGAATAATTTGTGAAATTTTGGTAGATCTATGCCTCAAGTCGAAGTCGAAGTCGAAGTCGACGTCTGAATCTGAATGGAATGGCAAGAAAATGGGATTTTTCTCGTTTTATATATTTTTTTTTGAAAAGGGGCCCGGTCGGTGTCAAAGTCGGTGTCATATAACTGACACCGACCTCGACGCCGACCTACGTGGATCGACGCCACGTCAGTCGGCGTCGGCGACATCGACCAACGTGGCCCTCATTCCGACTGACGTGGCCAAACTCATCTTTTTTTTATCATTTTTCATCTATTGCCACGTTGGTCGGTGTCGAAGGTCGATGCCATTACACCGACGCCGACCAACGTGGCACCGACTCTATCTCTCTTTCCTTATAAATTAAACTTGACCGACAACATTTTTTATAAAATTAAGTTCGATTAAAAAATACAATAAATTCAAATATTGACCTACAACTTTGAATTTCCATCAACTAGTCTAAATCTACAACTTTTTTTGTGAAAATAACGAAATTTCACCTCTGAAATGTGTCAGATTACGACAGTGGGTATTTCTTGAATCAATATAATGTTTTGGGTATTTTTGTTATATACATAGCTGAAAGTGGGTATTAATAAATCCCACTCATAAAACAACATATGCGTCTTTTCTTTCTTTGTTTTGTGGAAGAATTCAGTTTGCCTGCCATTAGTAAATAATTTAAAGCCTTAAATAATCATAATTATCTTTTATTTTATATTACTATTAATTTCCCCCTAAACGAAATTTCTGAGGTTATCAGTAATAATTGTTTGGATTATTGGAAGATTCTGCTGATATGCACCAAGGAATAATAAATGCAACACCAAAATAACCAACGCGCAACGTATGGGCCCATAGCCCATTCTCCTAATTAATTTTGTAAGCCCTACACATAACATAGATAATATGATTGGGCCTCTTCTATTCTTTTAATGTAAATCATGAATTTAGAATATTATAGCTTTTATTTATTTAACAGAAAATGTTTTCAAATAGTTGTTGAGGTTCGAAAAAATGGAGCCCATGGATTTATGTTAAAACGAGAAAATCAAGAATTACAAAAAATGAACAAATTGGTATATATTTCTCCGGGAAAGAGAGTTCGTCCATTTTACAAAAATAATGACCTATTTATAAGAAAATCTCATTAAAATATTTATTGAGTGTTCATTTATTGTCCTAAAACCGCTGGACATTAATCCCTTTGACTCGTAACGGTCCAACCACTTGTAACGTTCGAACCGTTACATTTCTTCATTTAATTTTGAGTTGAAACTGCCGAGGAGTAACCCAACGTGAACTACATCGAGCTGCCTTGTGCGAGCTGATTAAATCGAACTGCTCTCTTATTCGGACTCCTTTCTAGGTGAATCGAACTGCTTCCATTCGAGCTGCTCTGTGAACTGATTAAGACGAACTGCCCTTCTATTCGGACTCTTTTTCCTTGGGCCTTTTTTTCCTGCAAAATAATTTATGGGCCGTATATTTGCACCTCTACTTGGGCCGCTTATTTTTTGACCCCTCAACAATAGTGTTAATTCATTAAAATACTCCCTCTGTCCCACATGAATTGTCCCTCTTTCCTTTTTCGTCCGTCCCACACGAATTGTGTCCTTATCTAAAATGAAAAATTAATACACACTCACTAATAAAATATTAATTTTATCTATTTCTACTACATTGATTATTGTGCCGAATCACATGGGACGGAGGGAGTAATTGCTAAGCTTTTATTTATTTTTTTTGTGACAGGTTATGGACTTATCTTCTATTTATCTCTTGTATCATTTCAAATTGAATAGAGAATAGATAGTGATGTTGTGGATGAGAATCACTAGTTGTATGTACGAGGTGTTGAAATCCGGTGAAGCGTAAAATTTATGACCGTAAGAAATTTAAAAAGATAATAATCAAGGCGACACCGTATCGAATATGTCAGCCGGAGGAATAAACGAGTCGCCGGAAAGTCCCGGCACATCGAAAACGACGTCGTTAATCCTCCAAATCTCTTCCATTCTAGTCCTGGTATGCTCCATGGACGTTTCCCCGAAGCGGAAGACGGTGGCCACGGTTCTCCCCTGGTGGGCGATCAGCACTCCGTCCACGTCCCTGTAATCTCCGATGCTGCTTCCGATCGTCGTCTCCCAGTAAACGGTGTCGTTTTCTTCCGACTGCACCCTCGTCAGGTGCGAGTCCTCCATGTAGATGAGGAGCCCGCTTCTCTGGCTGAAGTAGCCATACAGCACGTGCCGGATCACCTCCGCCGGCCCTTCGTTCCGCTCCATCACCGCCGCCCGGTCCGCCGCCACTTTTAGGACGAAGCAGTCGTCGTCTCCAATCCTCTTCTCCCCCAGGCATTGAGCCTTCGCGAATAGCCCCGCCGTGCTTTTCGGGTCCAGTCCCTGTTTCGGAAATTACTTTTAGTTCGACATTATGATGAGTTTTTTTTCTTTCTTTTTAATTTAAAGAATTCAAGAAATTGACACAAAATTTCCTAGACGAGTAGCCAATACCAAGTAATTTCCATTAGTCACAGGTGTTTTCTTTTTCTATTCTAACTAGGAAGGCTTTGAACAAAATGATGACCACAACAAACAAGCCAGCAAAAGTGGAGGGGCAGTATAGAAACATAAGATTAATCATTCTTACAATGTATTGGAAAAGTATTATAGTCGATGTAACTCAGTTTGTACAAGAAAATGGATGATGAAATACAAAATTTGAAATGTAAGCATTACTGCATTAGCAGCTTTGGAAGGGAAAAGAAGAAAAAAGAGGAGAAGGGAGATTGTCAAGAAAGCGAAAGGTGAAGCAAAAAACAAAGAGAGGGCTTGGCACTTTAAGTAGAGGTAGTTGGGGTGTGTGTGTCAATCCCAAGAAGAAGCAATCACAGGAAACCACGTTCTTATCTGCCCTACACTACATATTCTCAATGTCTCCGAATCCATCCCCACCATTCCTCTCACTTCCACTCATAGCTATACCATATCCAATCCCATTATGATTTTTTATTATTTGATTGCTAATAATTTATAGTTTCTTAATCCCCATATGGGATTAGTGTGTGGTTTATGCAAATTTATACTTTCCATGTATGATTATGAATTATGATTTATGAATGCTTTTGAGAATCACTAAAAGACAAAAGTATGTTGATCAAAGTTCCAATATGTTATATTCTACCTCAGAACACTCTAGTTCCATTATTATCCTGTCATCACTAGATTTTCATTAGTCTCAAGGCCGATGCAATCTTCACTTTGGCAACTTTAACTTTATCGAGATTTGGCCTAAAGCATTATTTGCAGTAATTGATTATGCATTTTAATGGGAGTTCTTAATTGAAAAGGAGGTAACTAGGCTGACCTGAATAATGCGACGTAGCGGCCGCTGAGGCCCTTTAGCTGCATGAGTCCCCAGCCACGGCGTGTGCCTCCACACAATCTTACCATCGCTGCCGGCAACCACCTTGTTGCCGGCGACGGCGAGCTCTAGCGACCACATCTCCGGCGACATCCGCCACAGCACGAAGCAGCCATTCTCCCCGCTGCGCGACCCCATCGTCCTCACGCTCTTCCCCGTTGAAATCTCGGTTTCGCAGCGTATCAATTTCACCATCCCAGAAGCGTACATGTTTTTGGCGCACCGACGCTGCTTCGAGCACCCCGCCGCCGCCAAGTACTGCTGAATGATGTAATACGCCGTCGACGTCTCCTGCAAGCGTCCACAATAAACCACCAAATTAAATTAGCTGTGAACGTGTTTGACAAAATGCCCCTGACGAAATAGGAGAGCAAATTAAATTGACTTACGAGGGGGATGTCTCGAATGTGGAGATTGGGGAGAGGATTGTTGGAAATGGGAATGGGGGCGAGCGGGCAGCCCAAAACGCCGAGCAGAAGGCGGAGGTCCTGGCATTGGGCGGGAGGAATATTGGGGCCGTACAGGGAGATTGATGGAGAAAAGCTGTTTCCGGTGGGCACATTTCTCTGTATTTTAAACCATTCCCGAATAATCTCCCATGAACTCTCCTTCTTGATTCCTTCGTGATCTTCCACTCCCAAATCTGGACCTTCCATGAGTGGAGTCAGCGGCTGAGGACACCACCGCTGTTTTCTTCGACCCCGCGACGCCATCGAATTCTGTCTTTCTTAGTTCGGAGCAAGGGAATGAAGATACAAGATTCTAGAGGGAGAGAGAGAGAGAGGGTTGTGAGTTTTGGAGGGCAGGAAATAAATGGTAGCTTTATGAGTAAGAAGAGCGAAAAGGGACAGACCAGCTACCCATCCATGGGCCGAGAGTGAGAGAGGTGAATAATTTTTTGGGGATCTGAACCCCTGTTGTGTTGCCGCTCGCTTTATTCTTTTCCTTTTGCCCTCCAATTGTCGCTTCGTCCAGTAATTTTTCTCTAGACCCACTCACTCCTAAAATTGAACTGGGTTTTGTTTGTATTTATTCAAAGTTCAAATTATCTCATTTTTCTTATTCAATTATTCTGTTGCTAAAAATATAATTTTTTTACATTCAATAATAAAATATTAATTTCACTTAACTTATTCTATATTTATACTCCTTGATTATTATGTCCGATCAACCCCAGATAATTAAGTCGGGACGGATAAAATATTACATATTATTATAATTTTCATCAAATATATTATAAATTATACATATTATTAAAATATACAATTATTCTGTTACGCTTAATTCTCGTGCTGAAAATAAATGGGACTACATTAATGAGACGGAGGGAACAATATATTTTTAAAAATTAAAATAATTTATAATATATTTTGTTGATCCCAAATCATATAACGAAAATATACAACGGAAGTCTTACCAGCTTGCACTCTCCAAGCTAGGTGTTCTAGCACTAGCTCGGATTCTAAAAACTAGTTGATTAATGAGTTCGTAATTTAGTTAATATTCGAGTAATACTCCAACACTTGAGGTGTTGGATTTTTTAAACCAATGCAAAACATAAAGAAAATAATAAACAACACAAAGGATTTACAGAGGTTCGGACAAAAGTGTCCCACATCATCCTTTCTTCAGAATCGCAATCTGAAAATCACTAAGCTTGAGATTACAAAGATGTCTCACGATTTGTTGGTAGTTGGTGAATGTTTGCGTCCACTAGCGCACTCGCCAAGTCCTTTGCTCTATTTCACTTCTTGAGATCTGAAGTGTGGGCGCATCATTTAACCTCTAGTTGGACGTGGGACGACTTTTAGTTTTTCCCTAGAACGTCAGCTTGCGATATACACCCGTAATAGTTACCAACATAGTAGTTGCAACTCCAAGATATTTTTTTGTTGTGAAAGTAAGAAAACTGAAGTAGTTACCACTAGAGTAGTGGCAACTTCAAAATGTTTTCTCACTTGGAAAGTAAGAAAACTGAAGTAGTCGCTCTTGCTAGACGGACAAGCCTGGTGTCTAATACGGCACAAAAAAGTAAGCTATTAGAATAGCCCGAAGCTTTAGATTGCTTGAGTGTTGATTTTGACAGAGTATCGATAGCCTTCTTAAAACCAGTAACATTTTCTACTTGAATTCATCTTCTATTTATATAGGTGCTCTTGGAGATGTCTGAATTTGAAACCATTGTGAGACAAAAAGAACCCGTCCAATCGAAAGTCTCACATTTCCTGAATTGCAGTGTCATTGCTATCAGAGCAGGTGGACTTTGCAACTTTAGTCAAAACAACTCCTAGGCTGTCCGAGGAATGTTTGGTGATTGATTCATTGGACAAACAAATTTTAAGGATCATAGACTTTAAGATATCATGTTTTAAAGTCTGGAGTTGAAAAGCACTTACTTGTCTTAGCTCGTTGTGTCTCTATGTGCTGGTTTGGGAACCGCATTTGCTGGTGACATCTTGCTGTTTAGCTTCTAGTTTGTGGATCACCAATTGGTGATGATGTGTCAGCCAGTTGCCTCAAAAGGTAAAGACCCTTTGTTGGTGAATGCATTTGAGCCTGCAAACTCCCAAAAGTTTGCGATCAATTCTGATTTACAACTCGATAATTCATAAACATGATATTACAAGAACAGACTAAGTCTAGCTAAAGACACACTAATTGGTGATATGTTTGACACACCAAAACAACATAATGATAAAGATTTACTAATATTAATTCCTAACATATTTGAACCTTTAACATTATATATCTAACACAATTCCCTTGATTTGTAGAATATACATTGTTTGTAATAAGAGTTAATAAATTTGGCTAATTACCTAATTCTAGAGTATACTTAGTATAAACTCGAATCGATCAAACATAGTTTCTAACTTAGTATGTTTTATTTTGATTTAGGTATCTTGTTGTCTTCATTTTGTCTTTAAAAAATTAACAAATAAAAAAAAAATAAAAATTGTTGAGTGGTCCAAATGAGAGGCTTATGATGGTACAAGATCTGGCGAAGTATGCCCCAATCCCATTGTCAAGCTTTCATTTTCTTATAAACGGATAACACTCATAACCCAATCAACTGCATGTGCCATGAATGAAATCATAATATAATCCTTTTTTTTTTCCCTTCAAATATTCAGCTTTCAACCCCCTAAGAAAAAGGAAAAAAGAAACCAGGTTTGTATGTAATAATGTATATCAAAATACTACTAGGAAAATAATATTTATTTAATGAGGAGCAGACAAAAACAATAATTAATTCAAGAGAATCAATTCAAACACCTAGAAATATGAGAATCATCATCATTTGGTATCTTTGTTCATATATGAAGACAACCCCCCAGACTATAGCCACAACATATTTTATTTCTAATCATAGTCAAATAATAGTATCTTTTCCATTTTGATATTTTTAAAATATCATATTTTCTCTCACATCCAAGTGAGATGAGAGTGGTGGTTGGCCGGTCTAGTAGAGTGGTTTTGGCGGGCAAGCCAACAAGTTAGCCTATCAAATCTCCTACTTAGTAGACCACATCTTTCAACCACCTTTTATTTATTTCAAAATATTTTCCATTTATAGCATCTCTATTCAGATTCATTTAATATAATCTTTTAATTACAAGAAAAACTTTTTTTAAAAAACATTTAGAAGATATAAGTTTGATCAAAACTTATTCAAAAGTTTTTATTCATGAGGTTTTCAATATTAACGAAAAATAGTACTCCCTCCGTCTTATAGAAGTAGTCTCATTTTCTATTTTGGTCTGCCCCATTAGATTAGTCTAATTTCCTTAAATGAAAAAAAATTATCTCAGATCAATAAAATATTAATTTCACTATACTCACAAATATTGGTTACAATGTCCGATCAAAGTGAAACTACTTTTACGGGACAGAGGGAGTATAATACTATAAGATATATATAAAGGTTTAAAAATTAAAAAATATAAACGGTGGGAAGTCTGCATCAGTTGTGTGAAAGGCGGGGAAGTGTGAATGGATTGACGGCAACTGGTAGCTGCCCTTTCAAGCCAAGTTTTTTATTTCTATTTTTTTGTAAATATTAAATACGACATTGATATCACATTTCATAATGCCAAATGTTTTTCTTCTAACCTGCTTGCCTACATGTTTTAATGCAAAGTTGCTAACCAACCATCATCGTTAATCCACCTTCAGTTTTCAAATATAAATACAGATTATTTTACAATCATCGTTAATCGTGCATGGACCTTGTTACATAAATTGACATATAAAAATAAAAATAAAAAAAGATAAAAAAGTGACGGATATAAAAGTGTAGAATTAAATTAGATATGTGATTTTGATTGGGCTGATTTACATATTTGATAGGCTGAATGAGTTTCTGTTGCTTAATTTTATTGGCTGTACAAACTTAACCCATATAAATATTTCGATTGATATTGTAGAGAATATTAACTCTTATTTTACTCAATGAATTATGAATTACAAGAGTATTTATACATGTATAAATGAATCTAATCTAGAAAATATGAAGATATATACTATAATATATACATAGATATGATATATCTCAAGACCCCAAGCGAAGTCGACGATAAACGAAGCTTGGTCCGAAAATGATCAAATAAAGAACGTGATAGACTCTTTGTAAACATATCGGCAATTTGGTCTTCAGAAGGCACAAAACGCATCACGAGCTGCTTGGAGTCCAACTCTCGAACAAAATGGTAGTCGATGTCAATGTGCTTAGCGCTCTTATGAGAAACCAGATTCTGAGTGAGGAAAAGGGCGCTAGAATTATCAGAGTAGATGATGGGAATGTCGGCTGGCATAACATGTAGATCGCGGAGCACGTTGATCACCAATGGAGTTCTGAAGCAGTGTTGGCAATGACGCGATACTCAGATTCACAGCTGGACCGAGAGACTGTAGGTTGTTTCTTCGCTCTCCAAGGAGACCATATTCGATCCCAAGAAAATAGAGAAACCGTACGTCAATCGTCGCATGTCAGGCAACGTGCCCAATCGGCATCCGAATAGGCAACGAGCTTAGGCGAGTCAGGAGAAAAGAATAAACCAGAACAAATTGTCCCTTTGACAAATCTTAGGATACGTTTAAGGGCAGCAAAGTGATCAACGGTAGGGTGTTGCTGATATTGGCTCATAGTATTGACTGAATAAGCGAGATCCGGACGCGTAATTGTCAAATATTATAGAGCCCCAAGAATAGACCAATAGAGAGTTGGATTTTCAAATGGTGAACCATCTTTTGAGAACGTGATTCCAAGAGGTAACGACGTCGAAATAGGCTTGGCATGCAGCATGTCGGAGCGGCGCAATATGTCAAGCGCATATTTCGTTTGACAGAGAAACAAACGGTCAGAGGGATAATATGCTTCCAGTCCAAGAAAATAACCAAGGCGACCAAGATTTTTGGTGGAGAATTCCGAGTTCAAGCGTGACATGAGCTTGGATATGGCAACCGTATTGTTCCCAGTAATGATTATATCGTCAACATACACTAGCAAGTAAATGATAACCGACTTGCTACAAAGGACAAATAAAGAAGTATCCGAAGCACTGCAGCAGAAACCAAGAGTCAGAAGCAAATTCCAAAAGCGTTGATATCAGGCAAGCAGGGCTTGACGACGACCATAAATAGATTTCTGTAATTTACACACATGGGAAGGATATTTGTTGTCAATAAAGCCCGGCGACTGTTCCATAAACACCGGCTTTGTAAGAATACTGTTAAGAAATGCATTTTTCACATCCAGTTGGTGAAGAGGCCAACTATGCATAACTGCAACAGACAAAATAATACGTAATGTGTATGCTTTTACCACAGGACTGAAGGTGTGAGTGAAATTGAACCCAGGGACTTGGCTAAAACCCCGCGCGACAAGACGCGCTTTATAGCGATCGACTGAGCCATCGGCAAGTAACTTGGTGCGATAAACCCATTTGGAGCCTACTACATTTTGTCTGGTAGACGCGGAACAAGAACCCTTGTCTTCTTCGCGTGAAGTGCAGCCATTTTCTCGCGCATTGCCTGTATCCATTTCGGAACTTTGAGAGGCGAGATAATCCCACGTGGTTCTGGAACGATTGCGCTAGCTGAATAAATAGAAACCATGTTCGCATCAATAAGATAGCGTGGTTTAAATATACCGAATTATGATCGCGTCTGCATGTGATGCATGCGAGGTGGCGGAGCAGGCGGGGATGGCGAATCGGGCACAATGACAGTCGGTTGTGCGAGGTCGGGTGCTGGACGTATGGCAGGTAGATACGGATCACCAGGTGTTGGGCAGATAGGGCAAGGAGTAGAAGTGTTTGCGGATGAAGAGGACGAGGGCGCAGGAATAGATGTCTGGGAGTGTGGCATGCGATCAAAATATTGAGAATTGAAGGCGAGTGAAGGGTGTGGTTGGACTGTGTCGTGCAAAGGGAAAACACAACTCATCAAATTTAGCATGACGGGTAATGTAGGTGCGAGAAGTGTCGGGCTGAAAACAGCGAAAACCCTTATGGGAAGAGCTGTAACCTAGAAAGACACAAAGAGCGCTACGTGACTGAAATTTATTTTTTGTGTAGTCACAAACACAGGGAAAAACAGGACACCCAAAAGGATGGAAGGAATCATAGGATGGTGTTTGGTGGTATAATAACTCGAAGGGGAATTTGCCCTGAAGAATGGCGGAAGGGAGGCGATTTATGGTGTAGATGGCGGTGCTAAAGGCTTCTACCAAAAAAGACAGGGGAGTAGAGGAATGAAAGAGCGTGGTAAGACCCATATCGGTGATATGACGATGCTTGCGCTCAGCGCGACCATTTTGAGAGGGGGTGTAAGGACAGGAGATAAGTTGATGTATGCCTGATTGAGTAAGCAGAGACTGAAGACGGTTGTTTGTAAATTCAGTACCGCTGTCACTTTGAAACCTTTTTATTTTGCAGGAAAATTGAGTTTCAACAAAGTTCTTAAAACGGTAGGCATCAAAGAATTCAGACAGTATGGAGAGGATAGAACCACGAAAATCTAGAAAAATCATCAATAAAAATGACATAATAGCAAAAATTCATAGATGAGGTTATCGGGGCATGCCCCCATAAATCACAATGAATGAGTTTGAGTACATGGGTTACACGTTTTTAGCTAATTGACACAACTGACATAGACTTGAACTGTGACACGATGACAGGAACGAAAGTAAATGAAGACTTTGTAATGAATTGAGAACGAACAGAGCAGTGTGACCGAGGTGGGAATGCCAGAGATCGAAGGTGGCAGAGGGTGGCTTCGGTCATGCGGTAGCCGTGAACGCCGACTGTGGGGAGCCAAGCACGTATAGACCATTCCTACGCTTGCGCTTGCCATTGTTCGACCACTGTACCGATGCTGAATCTAAAATTGAGAGTCATGAAACAAGTCACGAACAAGAAGATCACTGGTGAGCTTGCTGACAGATAACAAATACTTCGTAATTTCAGGAACAATCAGAACGCCATTCAAACAAATATTATTTAAGAGATAAAGGGAGCCAGTATGAGTAATATGACGAAGACAATTACTATTACCAACGGTGACATGGTCCGAACTAGAATAGCTGGAAATATTATCAAGGCTGAATGCATCATTCGAGATATGAGTCGTGGCAACGGTATCCAAATACCAAACGGAGGTGGACGTTGGGGAAATATTGCAGTTTGCAGAGAAAGCTTCAGCAAGCTGGGCAGATTGTGGATGGCGAGAGTTGTGCACAAAATTCCTGTCGAACCGGTGAGAGAAATCGAACGCATCGTGATCATTCAAGCGACAAAAATAGCACCAGGGCTTGCGACGCTGCTGAGAAGAATTCTGATTTCGACCACGACATTTATTTGACTGACTCATTCTGGATGAGTCGCGAGGTTTCTGAGCCGCGTGAAAGGCAGTCGGCTGCGATGATGGGGAGAAATCAGACGACTTCTGGAAGAGTTCATGGCTTTGAGAGTGGGCGAGCAAAGTATCAAAGTCTGGAAGCGGATCCTGAGTCAGTTGCGCAGCCGTGAAAGTTGCAAAATTAGGACCCAAACCACGGAAGAATAAATGAGACTTTTCAGAGACGTCAAGAGAGCGCCCAATCGTAGCAAGTTGATCGCATATGGACTTGTAGCAGCGACCATAATCAGCAACGGATAAATCTCCACATTTGAGGGACAACAAATCATCTTTCAAACTCAGTTCTCTGTCATTGGAGCGATGACTATACGTCAAAGATAAAGCATCTCAAACTTCGCGCGATGATTTGCAGCTGATGATGACAGTCATGGACTCCTCTGTCAAAGTCGAAACCAGAAACAACTTGATTATCTGATCTCGTTAATACCACTTTGAGAAATCTGGATTTGGCATGAGAGCATCGGAGGTGTTCGGCAGGTGATGCGGCGGGGGTGCATTGGAACCATCTATGAACGACAAAAAATTCTGAGTAATCAGAAGAGGCTCAATCTGAACTACAACTCTTCTTCTAGAAGCTAAACTCAGCTGCACAACCTTCACATGTTGCATGGTGAGCGTGTGCATGCATTCATGAACTCTTATACACCCCGCTTAAAGCCAAACTGAGTGAGATTGGGTTAGATGCTAAAGCAATTGCACTTTGGTTGTCGCTCCAGAGCACAGTTGGTGAGGTTAAGGAAATACAAAGCTCAACAAATATAGATTTTAACCATAATAGCTCGGCAACTGAGTCAGCCAAAGTTGCATACTCGTACTTTGTGTTACTTCGTGCCACCACCTTTTGATTTTTAGAAGACCATACTAACAAATTGGACCCAATAAATATACCATAATCACCGGTGGATCGACGATCATCAGGGTCGCTTGCCCAAGTAGCATCACAGAACCTAATGATAGAGAAATCACGTACAGGTCGAAGGAGAATACCATGATCACAGGTTCCTTTAAGAAACCAAAGCACCCTCTTACAATCAGCCTAGTGAGAATCGGTTGGGGAGTGAATAAATTGACTTTGACGATCACCGCAAAGTTGATGTCGAGCTTCGTAAGTGTAAGATATTGTAGTGCACCTACAATACTGCGGGTAAAGAGTTGGCTGGGAGAATGATGGTCTATCATCTATTGTGAGCTTGTCATTGGGACTCATAGGTGATTCACAAGGATTGCAGTCAGCAAATTTGCTCGATGTAGAAGATCACAGATATATGATACATGGATTGATGCAGAAAGATGCATTGTGCAGATCTGCATACTTCAACATTGAGAAAGAAACTGACTTGACCAAGAGTTTTAAGAGTGAAGGTTGGTGTATTGTGGTTAGTGATATCAGAGGTTGCACGAAAGAGTGATCTATATGGAAACAGAAGCTCATTTTATTGTATTGTGCGGGCTTTAAACATTCTACCTGTAGGACTCAGACATTTATAACCTTTGTGGATTGAGTTAGCTAAGAAATACACATTGAGATATGCGGTATTGCAGTTTGGATGAGTTATAGGGTTGGAGAAAGGGAAATCAGGAGCAGACGAAGGTTTGAAGGAACTTGCATTCTGGTTTGCAGTTGAAGAGTTTAAGGTAGGGAGATTTGGAATCAAGTATATGTGATGGTAATCTGTTAATGATGTATATTGTAGTTTCAAAAGCAAGCCACCAAAAGGAGAAGAGAAAATGAACTTGTGCTAAGAGGGACAAACCAATGTTTGCTATATGACGATACTTCCTTTCGGCCACTTCATTTTGAGGGTGTATGTATGGGCATGAGTTACGAACTACAATTCCATTTATTTGAAAGAAGGAATATAATAGATTGTACTCGGACTTGCAGTCGGATTGGATTATTTTGATGGTTGTATTAAACCGAGTGCGAACATAAGAAAAGAATTTGAGACAAATAGAGGCAGCATCATATTTCACAACCATTGGGAGAATCCAAGTGAAATAGGTAAAATCATCTATAAAATGGATATAATAGCGAAAACCTTCAAGAGATGGTGTAGAAATAGGTCCCATTATTTAAGTATGAACTATTTGAAATGGATTGCAAATGCGAAAGGACCGAGAATTGAAAGTAGACTAATGTAATTTGCCCAAACAGCAAGCATTACAAAACAAGAGATCACTATGTTTAATATGAATATTTTCGATTTGCATAATAGTCTTCAATGTTTGAGGGTTGGTGTGACCTAATCGATGATGCCAATTCATGGCAGACACTGGTGGTGAGATGACACTGAGCACGTGGCTTAGGAAGATGTCGTAGGCCGAGTTTGTACAGTCCATATTTCAGGTGGCCTTGAAGAAGGGTCTGGTTTGTCAGCTTGTCCTTGATCAAACAATAAGAATGGTGAAACTATAGCACTACATTGTTATCCTTTGAAAGTTGTGAGATACTGATCAATTTTTTGTGATATTAGGCACATAAGGATATAGTTTAATAAAAGTGAGTGTTTAGAATTGAAACTAGGAAGAATGGACTTACCAACATTTGAGATCGAAGAAGATGAACCATTTCCAATAGTCACATAATCAAGTTCGGTGTATTTATCCTTGAGTTGGAGCTTGCTCAAGTTTGCAGCAATATGTGGCATCGCACCACTATCAATAACCCAATGAGATGCTTGATCATCAACAGCTGAATTAGAGGATATAATAAGGGTTTGAGCTGATGAATGATAAGGCGATTCAAGTCCAATGAATGATATGTCGAACTGGTGAAAATACTTATAAGCGAGATTCCATTTGCCACACAACTGAGAAAATATTCGATTGCGATTGAATCGACTACCACCATGGCCTTTAGATCTACCACCACAGAAGGAATTAAAGGTGGAGTAGTTCCCAGATACTTGAACAACATGAGCAACGGGTGGAGTAAATTGCTGAGTAGAATTGTTGGACTGTGAACTTGTCAATTCTCGAGGTGAGATTGACCACAACTGCAACAGATTCACTGTTGACACCTTTAAGGACATGGAGAATGAATTCATCATCGGATATTTTCTATCCCGCATCAATGAGATCATCAGCAATCTCTCTCATTTTAGCAATATATTCATCAACTGATAGAGATCCTTTCTTTTGTGCATGAAGCTGACTCCGAAGTTGCAAAATTCGTGCTTTAGAACTATTTTGGAATAGTTTGTCAAGCACAAACCAAATTTCATAAGCGGAAGCATAACGAGCTATATGCCCTAGCATTTGTTCCGATACCGAGGAGAGTAGCCAACTGATGAGTAGCTGATCTCGTTTCACCCAATCAAGATAGGCAGGATTCAATTAAATGGAAGAAGATGTATCCAGGTACTCACCATCGGAGATCACAAGAGCAATTGATAAGTCGCTCGCACAGTGGATAATATCTGCGGTCGCCAATAGTTGTTATTGGCTCGAGTGAGTTTAAGAGAAAAGGAAGGAAGAATGATATTATTTGCCATGAGATTATGAAGATAAAGGAATGAAGGGAAGTTCAGTTTTGGCTCGATACCATGTTAGACTTTTGTAAAACATTGAGAAGATAAAGAGAACAATACCATTACTAGCTTTTGATATTTTACACTAGGGTTTATATAGATACAAGAGAATCTATCTAACTGTGTAACAATAAATGGAAAGCTCTAGAATCTATTCTAATTTCCATGTTTCTAGAAACACAACATCCGAATTACAGTTCTTCTTTTAGAAGCTAAACTTAGTTGTGCAGTCTTCACGTGTTGCATTTGATCGTGTGCACGAATTCTAATAGCCCATGAAGCCTATTAGTTGAAGCCCATCAAGCCTACTAATTTATTATAAATAACCATTATCCACAATTATGAAACATGTTTATATTTAGGGAAAATAGGGAAATATATCCTCATCTTTTACAAATTAGGGAAATATATCCCCAAGTTTAACTGTTAGGGAATTATATCCCAAAGTATAGTTCTGTTAGAGAATTTTGTCCTCCTGTGCTGACTAAGCTGTTAAGTGACATGTGGCGTTGAGGTGGCATTTGACTCAATGCCACATGACGCCACATCAGCGCCACATGGCAAATGACGTGGCATTTTTAATTTTAAAATATATAAATATTAATTAAAAATAAAAATATAATTGAAAAAAAGTAAAATTTATATAAATAATTATTGTCTTATTTTACTGTTTTTTCAATAATAATTTAATTTTTAATTAATATTTATATAACTTTATTTTCTTCAATAAATTATTATTAAAATATAAAATTATAAGTTGAGTTATATATATATATTATATATACAAAATGTAATAATATTTATTTCATTTCATTCATAAAAATAAATGAATATTTATTTTATATTAAAATATTATTATAAAATAATAATGATAATAATAATAATTCAGATTTTTAATTATTTTAAAAATTCACGTGAAATCTGAATTCTTTAAAAAAAATAGCAAAAAAATCTGAATTTTTATAATCATTATTATTTTATTAATAATATTTTAATACAAAATAGATATTCATTTATTTTTATGAATGAAATAAAATAAATATTATTAATATACATATTGTATATATAATATACGGAGTATATATAACTCAACTTCTAATTTTATGTTTTAATAATAATTTAATGAAAAATATAAAGTTATATAAATATTTTAATTAAAAATTAAATCATTATTGAAAAAAAGAATAAAATAAGACAACAATTATATATAAATTTTACTCTTTTTTGAATTATATTTTTATTTTTAATTAATATTTATATATTTTAAAATTAAAAATGACAAGTCATTTGCCATGTGGTGTTGATGTGGCATCATGTGGTATTGAGTCAAATACCACCTCAGCGCCACATGGCACTTAACTGCTTAGTCAGCACATGAGGACAAAATTCCCTAACAGAACTATACTTTGGGATAGAATTCCCTAACAGAAAAATTTGGGGATATATTTCCCTAATTTGTAAAAGATGGGGATATATTTCCCTATTTTCCCTTATATTTATTGCATTCTCGTCTCACCTATTTTATCCATCATTAATGAAAAACAGAGAAAATCATTAATAGTGAATGTAGAGTGTAAGCTCGAATCAATATAAATCTCATGTAGTTTATTTTTTTATATTTAATTATTTATTCTCAAATTCCTTTAGGTCGGTATCACCAACATAAAAATCAACTCATATATAACAATTATCAATCCCTGAATCTATTTGTAAGATAATAAAAATCAGCAACCTTTGTGTCATAGGTTTCTCATCAAGTCGGCATTTCCAAATTAAAAAAAAAAATAGAAAATTCATTAATTTTGTGAAAAATTGGTAGACCACAAAAATTTGTGGGTCCCACATACATTACTTTTTAATTATTTAATCATGAACCAATTAAATAAGGACATTTGTCACTATTCTATTGATCATTTAATTTTGTATAAATATCTTATTAAAATGCTATATCTTTTAAATAATAAAATTAAAATAAATAAAATATATACCAAAATTTATAATTTTTTATTCTCTACAAATGGAGACTAATTTTTAAATTTATATATATATATATAGGAAATATATATATATTATTCTCTACCAAAACTATGATATTTATAGATGATATCTTTAAGAAAATATATATAAGAAATATATTATTCTCTAATATATATACTATTCTCTACCAAAATTAAAAATTTATATTTTTTGTGTATTATTTTTAATTTTCATAATTCTCATATTTAAAATGCAATGTTTGTAGTAATAAAATATTTATTAAATTTTGATAAGGTATTTAACTTATATATATTTTAAATTATTTGTTTTATTTTTATTAGAAAAAATTAAATAAATTTCAATAACATATGTATATATATATATGAGAGATCATGGAAAAAAAATTCCTATGTAAGAAAAAAGAATGAATCATGTCCATTAGATCTGAAAAAAATCAATGATTTATATTGAAACAAGCAACAACTAAAACACAATCAAGCAACAAAATCATCAAGTAACAACTAGAACATAACCAAGTAACTTTACAATCAAGCAACGAAACCAAGTAACTTTACAATCAAGCAACGACCTGAATACAATCAAGCAACCTCACGAACACAATCAAGAATCTTTGTCACTTTCTCACGTTAAGACCTCTCTCACCGGATCCGCTCCCTATATATATATATATATATAATATATATAGTATGGTTGGGTGGTTGAGTGATCATGAATAAACTTGATAAAATATTGTGGTTGGATTGGAGTGATGTGAAAACTGAGAGAAATCTATAAAATATTACTCCCTCCGTCCTAATTATTTGGTCCATGTTACTTTTTTTGGGTGTCCCATTTATATGGTCCTATATCTAAATTTAGTATTGTTTTTTGTTTGTATTTACATATTTATCCTTAAACAACCTTATAAATTACAAGAGCCTATTATTAATAGTTATTGCTATAAAAGGGTAATTTAGAAAATTTGTACAAATATTTAATGCATTCATAAATAAGTTTTGATATTCGTACATGACCAAATAATTAGGACGGAGGGAATATATAAGTTGGATGGTTGGATAATTAGGCCAGTTGCTGATAAACATTGTCTAATAAGATAAATAAAGCTAAATAGCAAATGATACAGGTGCATGTATAAGGGTGAAGTTTGAAGGTATGGAGGCGAGATTGGGAAACAATATTGAGTGGAGCAGATTATATGCGTTGGCGACACCATCTTCATCCCACTTTTCTCACATTTTTACATCTTTTAATCTTATGGTCTAAAGGTTCTTCAAATAAAGGGGAGAAAAATGGTCTACATTCTAAAGGGATAAGTTTTAAGTCATTAATTGTAATAATTCAAATTATTGAAAGCAATCATTAATCAGACAAAAAACTTTAGTTATTAATACCAAGCAATATTTATAAAGTTGGGAAGAGATGTGGAGAGGCCATGCCCATGCTCTCTCCGACTGAGCTGTAGCCTCAAGTGACCGCATTTATAACTAATGGATTAAACATTCAACTTTCCATAAAGTGGTACAATCACTTTCTACAACTCACCACCACCACCACTATGTATTAATCATAAATTCAATAACTATTATCCTCCATTAAAGTTGAAGTTTCCACTGATAATTCTTCGAGGTCTTCTCATTTTAATATGTAAATATTTGCTAATGAAGGTATTGAAATCGATTCTTAAAATAGCCCTGGCTGACTGATTAGGCCAACCTCGTGCTCCGATTTTGGAATCTTATTATGATAATATTTTTAGCAAACGACAAATCAAACGAAAGCTGATTGTCAAATTTTGTTTGCAAATGGTTTGTGTTAATGATAATTTAATATACACATGTACTGCTTATATAACGGTGAAATGACGCCAAATGTTTTGGTTCTTAATTTAGAATTTAGAGTATGACAAATGTTCGAATACCCGTCACGGCACATATTAACGTATTTATGACTGATATATTAATAAATTAGATGGATTTGGATCTTCCGCTGTGCACATAGGCATATCAAGGAATGTTGTGCACTTTTTAACTACAAGTTTAATTTATTTAATATTTTATTAATCTAGGCACTAGGGTTAATATTTTATTCTGCTGAGTAACAGCATTCCCTGTTGTGCTTATGTGCACAACAGAGGATCCAAATCCTAAATTAGATTGGTTTAAAATAATTAGGATTTATTTTATTATTAATATTATATTGTCGTATATATATATATATATGTATTAAGTCATGGATACTGATACAACATGTGTCAAAGGTGATTTGGTGGACCGAATTAATCAGATTTAATAAGTTTTATAATATTTGAAGCAGTTATGATTATTTATAATTGTGTGTGGGATCCAGACATGCATTTTGTCAGTGTTATTAAACGAGCCGTGTGGTGCAGTGACTCTTGGCTTGTGGATTTCTCCAATGAAACCAATCCCTCTGGACCTCGCTGAGTTTCCATATATGGTACTCCCCTCTATCTCTAAACAATTGGTCTATTTTTAAATAATATTTTATTATTGAGTATATATGTATTAATTTTCCATTTAAAAAAAAATACAATTATTTGAGATAGATAAAAAAGGAAAATAAAATAATTGTTTCGGGACAAGGATAGAGGGATGATGTGGACGACTCAACATTGCCTACTTAATACTACTAGTAGTAGTTAAGATAAATAAATATATACAGCTTCCACACCTAGCATTCAAGTCTTCAACTCAAGGGGATGACGGAATTGCAACACCATCTACTCTCACACAGTGCCGACATGGCGGAGCAGGAGTCCCAACCACCACCGGCTGAGGCGAAGCACCGCCGCCGGACCTCCCTGGACGAGACGATCGAGCATTGCATCGGGGACATGGGGTGGAAGCATTTGTTCCAAGCCACTCTGGTATCCTTCGCCTGGTTCTTCGACGCGCAGCAAACCTTCATCAGCGTCTTCACCGACGCGGAGCCCAAGTGGAGCTGCATCGACGCCAATCAATCATGCAGTGCCAGTGACCTTTGCCAGCTTCCCGTTGGAGCCTGGACGTGGGACGCGCCTCCCAACACGTCCATCATCTCGGAATGGTCCCTCCAGTGCGCCGCCTCCATCATCAAGGGCCTCCCGGCGTCTTCCTTCTTCTTCGGCTGCCTCGTCGGAGGCTTTGCGCTCGCCACGCTGGCGGACTCGTCGTTGGGGCGGAAGAATCTCTTGGTTCTGTCGAGCCTGCTCATGTCCCTCACCGGCGTGCTCACGGCGCTCTCCACCGGCGTATGGATGTACACCGCGCTGCGATTCGTGAGCGGCTTCGGCCGCGCGACAATCGGGACATGTGCCCTTGTTTTGTCCACGGAGCTGGTGAGCAAGAAGTGGAGAGAGAAAGTTGGAGTCATTGGATTCATTTGTTTTACTCTTGGGTTTCTGTCTCTACCATTGATTGCATACTGTGCTCGTGATTCCTCGTGGAGATTCATGTATCTCTGGACTTGCGTTCCCTCAGTTTTGTATTCGGTATCGCTGCTTTTTCTAGTCCGAGAGTCACCGAGATGGCTGTTCATCAAGGGCCGCAGGGAAGAATTCGCGGAAACACTTCGAAGCATGGCGGCGCCGGCCACCCACAGCAGCCTTACACAGAGTTTCTTCGGGAGGTGCGGTGAGTGTGAAGAAAAACCGCAAGAAACCAACATTTTCTCAGCCTTAAAAATCCTGCTAAAGAAAGGGTGGTCGTGCCGGCGGCTTGTTTCAATGATGGCGGTGGGCTTCGGCATCGGGATGATCTACTACGGCATGCCGTTGGGCCTCGGGAGCCTCTCCTTCGATCTATACCTAAGCGTGACGCTAAACGCGCTGTCGGAGTTCCCGGCATCTCTGTTCACGTTCTTGCTTATCGGGAAGCTGAACAGAAAGGGGTCGATTTTGGGATTGTGTGTGTTGAGCGGAATATGCAGCGTGAGCTGCGTGTTGGTGAGGTGGCAGGGAATGCAAATCGCGCTGGAGCTGGTGTCGTTTTTCAGTGCATGCACGGCGTTCGACATCGCGTTGATTTACACGATGGAGTTGTTCCCGACGTGCGTGAGGAACTCGGCGGTGTCGATGGTGCGGCAGGCACTGGTGTTGGGCGGCGCCCTCAGCCCGGTGCTGGTGACGGCCGGGATTCTGTGTTACGGCGTGTTTGGGATCGCGATATGCGGTTGCGCTCTGTTTGTTGTGTTTTTGCCGGAGACGAGGGGGAGGACTCTCTGCGATACTATTGAGGAAGAAGAGCGCCGCCTCAACGGCATCTACTGCGTTTAATTTAATCATCATTTCATATCATAACTTCCGTTGCCGTATTCTTTGTTTCTCTCTCTCCCTGCCATTAAAAAATGTATTTCCTTGGTAATATACTTTCTTCGTGGCCCATTATTTAAGCCATTATGTGAAATAGCAATCGTTGGCCCAACCCATTTGATTTACTTTCATAAGGGTGAGAATAGGTAAGCATAAGCTATCCGACTCGGCATGTTTCATAAGGGATTAAGCTTAAACTTCTTTAAAAAACATGTACAAATAAAAAAGAATCAGACCTTAGCTTCAAATATATTATTTAAAATGAAACTAGTATATTAAATAAATTACTATTTTAATAGAGTATGTATCTATTAGCTTAATACTAATCAAATATAAACATATTAATTTAGGACCGTACTATCCTTATATACTGTTGATGCACAAAAGTTACTACATCAACGTTATTATTAATTTTTTAATTTACATATCTATTTTATATCTTATTATATATTCCATACTATGATAAAATTAATAATTATCAAACATATCTTATTTTTAAAATATTATAGTTTAAAATTCAATTTTTTCTATCAAAATTATAAATTTGATTTGGACCGATAAGTGCCCAAAATTGGGCGCAGACAAAGATGTGCCCAAAAATTATAATTGTAATAATTAAGAGCCCAAAATTTGATTCATAGAATTAAGTTCTACATAAATGTTAGCGCTCTTCTATAAATTAGAATAGATATAGATTTATGAAGAATAGCCTATAAAAGTAAATAGAATCATATGATGGTTAAACATTAGCTATTCGTTACTATTAAGATTTGATTGAAAGGCATACAAAACAGTCAAAAGAAAAAGAAATAACAAGTATCCACGTAGATTTAAAGAGGCAAAACATAAATTTGAAATAATTTTGTAAAATATATTCTTTTGTCAAAAAAAATATCATTTAATACGTATTAGGTTATGCATATGACAAAATATTATAAAATAAGAAAAAGTTTACAATACAATCTTCACAAAATTTGACTCAAAAAAATAAAACAATATAAATGGCCCAATTCAACTTTACTCAAAATCATTTAGAATTTAGAAATATAGAATCCCTGCGTAGATCGCAAGACTTACTACTAAAAAAGAATGATAGATAATGAAAATTTCAACAATTCTTTCTGCAAATTAGTTTGAGTTGTTATAAAAACGAGATCATGGCTTAACTAAACTCAACCGCGAGTGAATTGATTATAAATTATTACAATCAAAATCATTATTACAAGCTATTATAATGAATGGAAAAATTAGTGTGAAGGAGAAAAACAAACTTCTGTAAAAATATACGAAGGACAACTTCAAAGGAGGAAAAAACAACTAATAACTACTACTACAAAAAATAATAATAATAATAATAAATAATAAAAATAAAAAAATCCATATAAAAATTATTACCGTTCAAAAAAATCTATTTAAACAAATTTATATCTTTATATTTTTATCAAAATCAAACCAAACCCTCTAATGAATATTAAAATTATTAACACATGCAATAATTCCAGATTTTAAGTGAGACAACTATGAAACAATTTATTTAATTTGATAACCGTCAGTTTTCTTTAATATGGAACACTTATAAGTTTATTATCATATTGTGGTGAAAAACAATTTCGTTCAAATTATATTATGAAAGAAAGAAAAGTGTGAATAATTGAAACGTACGTTTCCTATGCATTATACAGCAAAATCCATAATAATAAACGGATGATATTAATTTTCTTAAAAAGTAAAAAAAGAAATTAAAATTAAAGGCAAAGAAAATTTTGTTCATAACATTTTCCAGCAAACATGAAGCGAGGCTACAAGGCTTCATATTAATTTTAGATCGGGGAGTCAATCCAGCTGAGTTACCGGGCTTCGGTTTAAGTCTCTTGGTAGGGGTGATCATGAATCAAGTCGAGTTAAGTATGATCAGGCTCGAGTTTAAGATCGACTCAAAAATTTAAGCTTGAAATCAAATTTTCAATCTCGAGTGAACTTGATGTCAAACTCATCAAGTTCGACTCAGCTAGATTGTTTTTATTTATTTTAAATCTTAATAAAATTTTTAAATTATATATTATTAAATAATAAATTAAAAATTATAATTAGTTCAATAAGACTCGCGAGCCTTGCCCGATTAGGGCTCGATCGAAAAGGCTCACAAGCCTATCATATCGAATATCATAACGATTGAGCTTGACCTAGACAACTACTCGAGTAGTTTGATCTTGAGCTCGAGTCGATCCCGAGTAACTCGCGAGCTGGCCTGACTCATATCCATCCCTAAAAAAAGGATGAACAAACATACATAATGAATATCAAACAACAATATCTTCACAAAAAGAATGGTGATAAGTGGATAAAAGGTTGTCAAATCATAATTTGTAATAAAAATTACATCAATCCTTATATATCAATTAATTTTAGTAATATTAGTACATTCTTCAACAAATAACATAGTAAAATAAGGACGATAAAATTAAATGTAACTCTTTACACGGGTGAAAATCTCATCAAGAGACTAAAGGTGCTAGAAAAGAAATAAACGAAGAGGTGTGCTAATTAGGAGACTGACGAGCAGACAACCCTAGAAGTGGAAATGAGGGATTTTCCTATTTCGGGTGATGGTCTACGCCACTAGGAGAGATAGTGGAGATTTGGGGTGATGAGAATAGGTCTAGGGAATTAGGTGTACAATTAATGGGTGTAGTAAAAAAAAATTACTAGAAATAATATATATATATATATATATATATATATATATATATATATATATATAATTAAATTATGTTGGACCTACGAGTTGATCTGCAGCCCAAAGGGTTCAGCTTGTTTTGTCCACCAGTTTGTTGGGTTTATCCAGTTCATTCAAAAATAATTTTGGGTTTGAATTTTGACTACTCTAACTCGCATTTCAGCCTAATAATTTTAGGTTAATTCATTAGTTTTGGACTTAATTGACATACCTAATTTTAGGGATTTAATGGAATTGCATAAATGGCAATGATAATTAAAACAATATTTTTACTATATTATAATTAGGGGGTTATATATAGAAAAATAAATTTGCGCATTCTATATTATATATGTTAAGAAATATTCTTACCTTATTATTATGTTTTGATGTGTCAAAGACTCTATATAAATCACCAATTTAGAAGTGTGTGCCGTCTTTTCATACTTGTTCAATCCTATTTAGGATGTCTATCGAGTTGTAATATGACAGATCAAGACAACTGATTCCCACTAGTTTGGATTTTGCATGGTGATAAAAGAAGCTGACTACATTCCCAACTACAAGTTTGGAGAACTCACATGAAGAAAACTATCTCACGTCACCAGCGCAAAACTGGCCAATTTCACTCAAGCCTATCACTCTAGCGCACGGAGACAAAGAGAACAAGTCAGAGGAATTCTCTTAAAGGCCAGACTTTAAAAGTGGAGATTAATTACTTAAAGTCTAAAGGCCCTGTGTTGGACCAGTTTGGATTCCTCTGATTGACTATAAGAGCTATTTTGACACAATGTACGATTTCAACATCCAATGTCAAAAAAGGAGTATGTGCAGACTTTCTGAAAAATCAAAAGCTTACATATTGATGTTCTTACTCTCCAAGTAAAAACACAATAATCGCAACTTTTCTCTAAGCTATGATTCTTACGGGCTTCTAGCCAAAGTGTTCGACAGTTACAAAGATAGAGACTGCGTGGTGTGCCCACACTTCGTATCTACGAAGCAGAGGAAGCAACGACTTAGTCGTGTGAGCAAGTGGACTGGTGGACATTGACATTCATCAGCTTGCAATAGATTGTATGAACTTATGTATTCTAAAAGTTAGTGTATTTAAGACTAAAGATATGAAGAAAGGACATAGGGCTTTTGTATCCAAACCTCTATAAGTCATTTCGCATTTACAACTTTATTTGTTTTTTTTGTAAGGATTTAAAACTTAACATTACCTAAGTGTTAAAGTATATGTTGAACATGAACATAATTTCAAACTCGTTAACAACAAGTTTTTTCAAAGACACAAATTGGTGAGGAACAACCATTTTATGAGTGTAAGTTTCTGTAGTAAAATTTTCGTTGCGTGTATCAAAACTTTGATATCGATATATCATAAATACATATTTCTTTTTTCGTTCATAAAGCACATTATTTTTAGAGAAAAAATTATTTTTCATGCATTTATGATATTTATAAAATCCATCAACACGTAAGGCTCATTCATTGTCATTTCTTCATAACTAAATGTTGAAAAAAACTCTTCATAATGATAAAATAATAATATAAGATAGCGGTTCAAAAAAATAATAACAATACAAGACAGCGGGTGCTTTAGTTTTTAGTTTTTTAGAGGTTTTGTTTGACAAATTACATGGGTAAAGAAGAATAGTTAAAACTATATTTTTAGGAAAATTCCAAAGATCATACACAATTTATTCCATGTTAATTGCATAATAAAAGATGCAAAATATTATTTCATGGTATAGAATATTGTGCGAAATATTTTAATTACTCCTTCCGTTCCGCTTATATAGTCTGGGTTACTATTTTAATTATATGGTTCAATCTCTATATTTGATATTATTTTTATTTGGTAATTTACCACTATACTCCTGAATAATTTTGGAAAATGAGCATATTAAATGTAATATTATGAAAGTGAGAATTTAATTAATGCTTTAAATAAGAGTAATGTTGGAAGTTTGTTTAAATATTAAATAAATTTTTACAAACGTATAAAATTAAACTGGACTAAATGATCGGAACGGAATGGAGGAGTATATTTTATAGTATTAGAAATAGTAAGAAAGTCAAAAACTCTGTATTAAATAATAGAGCTATAAATTCGGCTACTCTATTTTAAGGCGTTAGACTCATCTAATTTACGCACCGCAGCATTCAAGGCTTCAACGGTCCTTCCCTCCGTCCTTTCTCTAGCTCCAACACATGACAGATCCACACCCACTGCTCTCAGACGGTGCCGCCACGGCGGAGCCGGAGTTCCAGCCACCGCCGTTGGAGGCGAAGAGAGTCTCCCTAGAAGATACGATCGAGCACTGCATTGGTGACTTGGGGTGGAAATATATGTTCCAAGCCGTGCTAGTGTCGTTCGCGTGGTTTTTCGACGCACAACAAACATTCATCAGCGTCTTCACCGATGCCGAGCCCAAATGGAGCTGCACCCAGACCAACCAGTCATGCAGCAGAGACCTCTGCCGCGTCCCCGCCGGCGCCTGGACGTGGGACTCGCCTCCCGACACCTCCATCATTTCGGAATGGTCCCTCCAGTGTGCCGCCTCCATCATCAAAGGCCTCCCGGCCTCCTCCTTCTTCTTCGGCTGCCTCGTCGGAGGCTTTGCGCTCGCTGCTCTAGCAGACTCGTCGTTGGGCCGGAAAAATCTTCTGGTTCTGTCGATGTTGCTCATGTCACTTGCCGGCGTGTTCACGGCGTTCTCCACCAACTTCTGGATGTACACCGCGCTGCGATTCGTGAGCGGCTTCGGCCGCGCTACGGTTGGCACGTGTTCTCTGGTTTTGTCGACCGAGCTGGTGGGAAAGAAGTGGAGAGAAAACATCGGAATCACGGGATTCATTTGTTTTGCTCTAGGGTTTCTGTCTCTGCCGGCAATTGCTTATTGCACCCGTGATTCTTCCTGGAGGTTTATTTATCTCTGGACTTGCGTTCCATCAGTTTTCTACTCGCTGTCGCTGCTGTTTCTAGTCCGAGAGTCTCCGAGATGGCTGTTCATCAAAGGCCGCAGAGAGGAATTTGCGGAAACTCTGAGAAGCATGGCGGCGCCGACCGTCCACGGCAGCCTAACGCAGAGCTTCTTCGGAAGGTGCGGTGAGTGGGAAGAGAAATCTCAAGAAACAGACATGTTCTCCAGCCGTAAAGATCCTGCTGAAGAAAGGGTGGTCATGCCGGCGACTTCTGTCGATGATGGCAGTGGCTTTCGGCATCGCACTGGTCTACTACGGCATGCCTTTAGGCCTCGGGAATCTATCGATCAACCTATACTTAAGCGTGACTCTAAACGCGATTGCCGAATTTCCGTCGTCGCTGTTCACGTTCTTGCTGATCGGAAAGCTGAACAGGAAGGGGTCGATTTTGGGACTGTGCATTTTGAGCGGAATATGCAGCGTGAGCTGCGTGTTGGTGAGCTGGCAGGGGATGCAGATCGCGCTGGAGCTGGTGGCGTTTTTCAGCGCATGCACGGCGTTCGACTTCGTCTTGATTTGCACGTTGGAGTTGTTCCCGACGTGCGTGCGGAACTCGGCGGTGTCGATGGTGCGGCAGGCGCTGATCTTCGGCGGCGCTCTCAGCCCGGTGTTGGCGGCGGCTGGCCGGAAGAATGGGATGCTGTCGTACGGGGTGTTTGGGGTGACAATTTGTGCGTGCTCGCTGTTTGTTGTGTGCTTGCCGGAGACAAGGGGGAGGACTATCTGTGATACCATTGAGGAAGAAGAACGCTGGGATGCCGCCGTCAAAGCTAACGGAGTTAGTTGCCTTTAAATATTGTATCCTGCACGCTCACTTAACTTACCTACCATCTCCGTTAACTAGAAAGGGTTTAATCTATAAACTGTGTTTCAAAAAAAAATAGTTGCAGTGCCATTTTTAAAAAGCATTTCTCAATCATAGACAAGGTGTTTTAACTATTATATCCCGAGCGACGCCACTTCTTTTATATTGTGTGTGTAATTATATTATATATCTCTCATTCCTGTGGTACTTATGATTATAAAATGAATTATTTTTTCTGAATTATTGGGATTTCAATTTGATAAAAAGTTTTTCTTTTTAGTTTATTGAACATTTATTGAATGAATCAATCGTATCTTTTATAACACTTGATTCGTGATCTGGTAGATATATAATTATATCCTTCAGTTAAAATTAGTATTAAATATTTAATCATTATTTTTTTATTTAAGTGTGGCATGAAAATCTTTAGAGTTTTAAAAATTAAAATTAAGGTTGAAAATAATATTATTTAAGAATAACCTTTTTTCTATCAAATGAATAATAAATGTTAAATATTTTTTAAATTTATAAGTCTAATTAAGTTCGATTAACTTTATAATTTTTAAAATATTAAATAATAAAATTCTTATTCTGATTTTTAATATAAATAAATGAGTTAATTTTAAATGAAAGACTACTTAATTCAAGTAGATTCTACTATGGAACTCACGTGGGTCACTTTATTTTGGTATGGATCTCGATAAGATTGATGAGAGATAAATAAAGAATCTCACTTAGGAGGCCGCGTTGCCTTTTTAAATATTGTTGTCAGATTTCTTGAAATTTGAGATTTATAATTTATTTTGCATTTAGTATTAGGAAGAAAAATATGGCGTTCACAAAGAAAATAGGTAAATACTCGAAATAAGAGACAAAAAGCCGTACTTTCCTGGTCAGAATTCATAATTTTGAAATAACTTTATAAAACTATAGAGTAAAATATGCAAAGCGTGACACCAATGCTTGATTTGGCGTGTGATGTGTAAAACAGAGGTAGTTCGCTTCAATTATAAAACTAACTCATTAATTCACTCCATCCACACCATTAATTTATTTCCATAATTTCCCTCGTTCAAATCTTTTCAATTCATTTACATCACTTGATTTTGTTTTGTAAAAGTTGGACACTGCAAATCCAATTACAATGTGAACAAATTTACTATTACTACCTAACAATGGCACAAAATTAATATGACTATTATATATATACTCCTTCCATTCCGTACGAACATTCATTTTTCTTTTCCGTACAGAAATTAAGAATTATGAGTATAATTCTTAAGCCCTAGAAGCTGGGATTTTTTTCTTTTAAATTTTAGAGTTTATGTTATGTCTCACACGTGTAAATTAGAATTGCCATAAAACTGGTACGCTTTAATAAAACTTAAAACAAATCGAATCAGCACAATTTAATATCATAGATAAATTAAGAGAGAGTTGGTATCTCACAAAAATTGTGAGATGAATCTCACAAGTTTTATATTATAAAAAGATTATGTATTTAAGAAAAATTATTATTTCAATAACGAAATATTTTATTTATGAATTGAAAAGTCAACAAATTACTAAAGAAAATAACAATTTACTGAAAAAAAAAATCATTTATTATTAGTAAGTATTCGTACTTATTATTGTGTTTTAATGTGTCAAACATTGTATAGAAATCACCAGTTTAAGATGTCTCAAGATTAGTTCTAGTTCTAGCAAAATGTGTAATGTCCTGTATAGGATATCAACTTAGTTGTAATAGAGTCAATCTAGACAAACTGAAAATCCTTTTATTTGATCATGCTGAGTGATAGAAGAAAGTGGCTATATTCATTGTGCTAGTTTGGATGTCATACATGAAGAAAATTGGCTGACATCACCAGATTTATCACGTAGGGAGAATGCAAACAGTCGCATCCTGATGGCGCTCCATTGATCTTCAACGTGTTGCATAGTAGTATAAATTTGTTGATGTGGGGATACGAATCCTCAGTTGCTCTACCACCGGCACCAATTTGAACTTTAGCTCGAAATTGTTGGCATTTATGCCAACTCGGAAATTTGTCTCGTGGAAAGTGGGCCTGTAACATGTTTTGGATGGCATCCTCGTCCTCATCATAATCAAATCTTTCCGGAGGATAATCTTTTTCATTGAGATCATCATCGAAGAGTGGGGTGCGTCGGATGTTCCAGATATTTCCTTTGAGATTCAGCTCTTGAATCTACTCCCACATTGCCTGTGTCTCTCGAACAAGTTCAACTTGCTCCTCCGGAATGAGCTGCGGTGGGTTTAGTTGCACGTGTCACCTATTCTATTTTTATGAATACTAGATGCTCCTTTTTCTTGATTCCTTTTGTTGTTATTTCTTTGGCATGTAGCTTCGATCTCTCGGTCGTTTTCAACCATTTCCTTGCACCTTGCTCTTGTATTCCTGCACTACATGCAAAGGAAAAGAGGTACTGAATTAAACAGCAACAAAACGAACAAAAATAAAGCAAACAAGTCTACGTCGACCGACGCGGATTAAAAATTTGCGTCGACCAACATGTAGTCGTGTCGGTCGAAATAGAACAAAAAATTGTACAAAAATAGAAATTGAAAACGAAAATAAAAGCTTAAATCAATATTCCAATCACAGAATCAATAACAAGATTTATTTTATTCACTCCCCGACAACAACGCCAAAATTTGATCACAAAAATTAGCAAATTAGCATAAGCTAAAATTTTATAGTGGCAAATTAAATTATCGATCTCACGAGGAATGAAATTCCGAATAATCTTCTATACTGAAACACAACTTCTTATAATATTGTTCAAGCCAATCAAATTTTGTAAAGATTTTAACAAAATTGACAATTAAACTTGAAATCATAAGCAATGAAATTAAGGGTTTAGATTTAATTAGCGAAAATACAGATTTTAGAGATTAATTACTATCTTGTCCGACATGCAATGGAAAAACTAATTAAATACAAACTTAATTCCTAACAAAATAAAAAATCAGAAAAATATTGTAAACTTCAGTGTTTGATAATTTCCAAATTGGATTATTGAATCTCTTTGCCCTTTCGGTTTCAAGAACGATTTAAATAACTCCAGAAAAGCATCAGATTTATTCCTAGAATCTATCTCTTTATTTTCAGACAATAAATAAAAATCATATTTTGAAATTCTTTTTCCGTTAATAATTTTAAAACGTTAGAGTCTCAAATTAATTAACTAGCAACCTAACTAATGACCACAAATTCAAATCGAGATTTAAGAACAAAATTTCACAACTTTGAAAAGAAAGGAATTTAATTTAGTTAAACATTCACATGCATGCAAGACAATTTTATTACCCTTGAATCTAAAAAATAATTTAGTTACTCATCATCATAAAAGCACTCAACATTAAATGATAAATCCTGAAATAAAATTGCATTGATGAAAGACTGTTGTAGAATTCGATGTAAGATTCCTACAATCTTGACTTGTTTCTTCAACTTGAAAGAAAATTAAATTTTTGTTAATTGCTAAAGATTTAAATTCCAAAATATGACATAAAAACTCTCAAATTCGAATCACCACGGTTTTTATAGTGGTGGAAGGTGTATCCTACAATACATAGGAATAAAACAGTGTATATCTTAAAAGTTCGGTCGAGATTTGATTTTTCCGGGTTCGCGTCCATCGATGCATTTGACTCCATCCATGTTAGCTTTGACCAACAAGCGTCGACCAAGGCAAAAGCCACATCGGTCGACATAGAGATATCGATTGTCATCCTACGTCGACATGTACGTCGATCGTCCAAGAAGAACACGCATTGACCTACATAAATTCACGTCAGTTGATTAGGTACATCATTTATGAATACTTTATATCTACATTATAATATTGAAATAGCTTTGTGAAAAAAAGTTACTATATCATAAATGTATGAAAATAATTCAACCCCTCACAAAGAAAAAAAAAACGTTTAAATGAATCGATTAAAAATTATATGAAGCCCATCGCTATCTATTAAATTCTGGCCCAATATTTTCTTAACACCTAATGTACACATAAAATAAATGTGACTAAATGCATTTATATTTTTCTTTTAATAAAGATTCGGGGTTTAGAGATGGTTTACTACAGTATATCAATTTTTTTTTTCATACTTTATACTCCCCGTCCCACTCTATTAGTCCCATTTGGCTTTTTGATCTGTCCCACTCTATTAGTCTCATTTACTAAAATAGTAAACTTTTTCACACTCATCAATAAAATATTAATTCCACTACACTCACAAACATTGGTTTCTGTGCCGAAACCATATGGGACTAATAGCGCGGGACGGAGGTAGTACTTATTAAAATTTACGGTAAAAAAAAAAATTTATAATGTTATTGTACCAAAATTTTCAGTACACCATAGTTAGATATATTTAGTTTTTGGTATGAATTGTTATAGTTTCTATTGAGGTTTATTTCGTGCGAAAACGGGCTCAGAAACTTGGGATCCAAATAAAGCTAAAAATAACGATAAACAAGATATAGATGAAGTCAAAGTAATAAAGAGAAACAAACAAGCACCAATTCACGGCGAATAGACAATAAACTCAAAAGCATATGAATACAATTTGATTGAAACAAGAAACTTATTTCGGTATTACATGATGGTTAATCGAACTTTATCCGCCACAACTTCAAATTCGATGATGAGTACGAAAATAGCTATAATCAAATTCAGAAATATAGATAATGACTTGGAAAAAAGTAGATGCTCAAATACGTCTTACAAATGACTATATATAGGTGTTTAGGGGGCGTTAGGACTTCGTGAACTTTCGTTGAGGTTGTTGGGTAGCGACTTCCGACTTTATCGGAGCTGTTGCAATGTCTCTTTCCCCAGCGACCTTTGAGATTTCCGTGGGCTTATCCTTTTGACCGTTGAGTGGCTCGCCTGAAGCACCTCTCTTCAATTCTCTCTTTTGAAAGGAGGTCTCTTCTTCCATCAAGCTACCCAGTTTGGTGACCTTGGTCGAACTGCTTTTATCCAGCTCCTGCGAGCTGTCTCTAATTCCGCCTACCTTGGGCCGGCCTGTTGTTCGTCTTGTAGGAACACGAGTGGGTCTCGTTTGGGGCTTACACTACAAAAAAAATTATGTGTAGTGACAATAATGTCAGTGACATTTAAATTTTTGTGGCTAAAAATACGTTAATAGTAACAACTCTGCATTTTGTCACAAAAAAATACAATTTGTGACAATTTTATTAGTCGCGGATATTTATTGTCACTAAAACTAGTGGCAATAATATTTTTGTGACTAAACATATATGTATAGCAACAATAGGCAGAGAAGCGCAAAGTAGGCAGAAATCTTATGCCGACTCAAGAAGATCTGAACTATGCTTCGAAGTAGGGGATAAGGTATTCCTCAAAGTTTCGCCTTCCAGAGGAATAGTGCGTTTCGGGGTGAAAAGTAAGCTAAGACCGCGCTATGTTGGACCTTATGAGATTCTTGAGCGCGTTGGTCCAGTAGCTTATCGGATAGCATTACCCCCGAGTATGGGTAACATTCACAATGTGTTCCACGTGTCTCAGCTGAGAAAGTACATATATGACCCGAAACATATGGTTAGACAGGAAGAGGTGATTCTGAATCCAAGCTTGCAATATGAAGAAAGGCCAGAGGCCATTGTGGACAGAAAGATACAGGAGCTCCGAAATAAGTCGATTCCATTTGTTAAAGTGCTATGGAGCCACCATGGGCATGAGGAAGCGACATGGGAGCTAGAAGACAAGATGAGAGAGAGGTATCCCGAACTTTTTGAGACAATGTAAATTTCGGGACGAAATTTTTATAAGGGTGAGGGGATGTAATACCCCGTATTAATTTCCATCTTGTCTAGATAGTTTGGATGTAATATTCTTGACTAATCTCAAATATGAGATAATGGAAAGGATTAATTGAAATTTCTTTCGGATTTAATTTGGGAATTTATTCATATATTGAGAAATTTCAAGAGAATTATTGAAAATGAGGTGTTGGAGAATGGAATTGTTTTTGGAAGCATATGCATGTAAATTTGGAATTTAATGAAGAGAATTGGAGTTATTTTTGTTTGGAAAGGGATATTGATGTATGTATATGTATACATACATGTATAGACATGGTAAATATATATATATATATATATATATGAGCATATTATATATGATATATAGTATATGAGATTATCATATTTCCCAGCCTTGCATTGTTGTTATCGAAGAGAGAGAGAGAGTCATTCCCCAGAAATTCCAGACCCGCCACCCTCCCTTCCTGGCCAAATTCCGGCCACCACCGGCCACCGCTCGTCGAGCCACTACCACCGTTGGATAGCTCGTCGTCCCGGCTTCGATTTGGTATATGGTAGCCATCGTGAGGTGAAGCATTTACGGAGAAAAGCTAGAGAGAAGTGAGGTGGGTGGTTTTATACAATTTTGAGCATAATTGGTTGAATCTTGTCTTTACGAACTTGAATTAGTGTTTTGATGTTATATTCATGTTCCTTATGCACAAGAGAACGATTTGGGACTGAGAAGCACGAGTTTAGCCGCCGGAAAGAGAGCTGCTGCCGTGAGGAAGAAGAACTCCGGAACTTGAACACAAGGATTGAGCGAGCTCATTCTAGCAGGAAAAACATCTAACAAGAGCTGAGAACGAGGTGGGAAACTATTCCAACTATAAAATCCAAATGCGTGTTTTCTTTCCAAAATGTGTAACAATTGTTTTATTCTTAAAATGAAACTGCTATGCTTGTTTTTTTTATGCTCCGTATATGTTACTCTGGTTGATTCCCATCAACAGAGAGAATGACTAAGAGACAAGAACCAATACCTGTTGTTTGCTTGCGCTAACCTTGTTAAACCATAAAAAGGAAGGGTGAGCGAGCCCAATATCTAAGGCGAGCGAACCTTAGAATGATGTATATACGAAATAAAAGGGTGAGCGAGCCCAATTCCCTAAGGTGAGCGAACCTTAGAATGCTTTATATATGAAATAAAAGGGTGAGCGAGCCCGAACATCTAAGGCGAGTGAACCTTACGATGAAATTATGAATTAGATCGACTACGTGTCGAAGTCAAAAGATATTACGACAGAAATGATAACACCCAAATAACATACGTGAGAAATAAATGTTTTGGCTAACACAGTCCTTTCAACAAAACCCTGTGCTTAGCTGTGTGAGTTGCATAGCATGTTTCATATATATAATGTATGTTTTCGGGCACCGTTTCTCATTGGGTACGAAAGTACTCAGCCCCTCGCGTTATTTCTAAAACGTGCAGGTTAAGCGGCATGGATGGGAGTAGCAGGGTGTAAGCAGACGAATAAAGCAGTTGGAAAAGATTTACATATCCTGTGACATGTATCTCCATATATATGTCACCATCACGCTATACACACTGCTGCACCGCTCTCTGAAAATCCCTTCCCTCTTTTGAATATTTGTTGACTGAAATTATGTTTTGTTATTTGACTAGAAGAATTGATCGCCACTGTTTAACTATCTTTTATTTGAAATTAAGTCTTCTTTTTGTTAAATATTTTGGAAATGCTTATAAAAAAAAAACCTGAATCATCAATGTAACGTGGCCTCATATTGGGAAGGTCAGATGGGGGCGTTACAACCACTTCGTCACATTCTAAATAATGAAATAAAAGTAAATATTGTGTAGTAGTTTTTTAATATAAAATTGTATATAATTTTATTTTATCAATAATGACATTTATTTTTATCTCTTAGAATTCGCTGATGTGGGTAGTAGTTTTTAAATTTATAAGGTTGTTAAGAATTAAATTTATAAAGATGTGAAATAGATTCCATAAATTTATTAAGTTCAGATAGATAGCCACTATTACATTATATATATATTAATTATCCAAAATATTAATAATTAATCATTTGGTGCAGTGGAGTGATATAAAGGATTGAATAAAGAGGTAAATGGTTCGAATCCTATTGGAAGGGCTAGGTGCGATGCAACGGTTGGGTGCGATTCCAGGCATTGCGGCTCACGGTGGCTAGACCGACGATTAGGTGCGGTGTAGGTGGGTTCAGACGATCTGGTCAACAACGGCTTGGTGTTTTAGTGACGACAAATTTTGTTACTAAATTTGAAGTTTTTGTGATAATTAGTGTGTTGTGGCTAAAACATGTTTATTTAGTGACAACACATCTGTATGACTATATCATGATATTTTAGTGACGATAAATTATGCTACTATATTATAAAGATTTAGTGATAATTATTGTGGTGGCTAAAATATGTTTATTTAGTGACAACACATTTGTGGGACTATATCATAATATTTTAGTGACGATTATAGTTTGTAACTAATTAATAGTGAATTAGTGATGAAAATTAGAGTCACAATAAAATAGAGCAATAGTGAAAACTATTGTAGTTCGTCACTAAACCCTTTAGCTACTATTCAGTAGCCACGACCTAGCGATGACACACAATATTGTCACTAAGATGCTATAGTGACAAAATTCATACTTATAGTGACAATTTCCGTCGCCATTATAGACCATTTTTCTGTAGTGTTATTTAATGGGCTTGTTTAGTTATTCCGCAATAGTTTCGGTATGAGATAGTTCATATATTATTACTTTAGTTTATCGAATTTTTTGAATGATCTCATATAATTTTGGTATGACATAATTATATACCATTTTTCTTATAATTCTTTTGGTATACTATTACTATGCTGAAACTTTTCGATACACTGTAATTTTTATGATTTTTTTGTGGATATTTATTCAAGATATATGTTTGTATCAATAACAATGTTAGGTGAAGAGAAAATATATGATTTTATTCCTAATTTATTACTCTCTCCGTCCCGCAGGAGTAGTCTCATTTCTCATTTTTGTTTGTCCCGTAAAAAAGTCCTATTTTTCTAAAATGACAAACTTTTTCACACTCATCAATAAAATATTACTCGCAAATATTGGTAACTGTGCCCAGAAGAAATGACACTACTCCTGCGGAACGGAGAGAGTATTTCAAAATTTTAAAATAATATCATATTTTCGGTATACCGTAAATTTAGAATGACCATAATTTTACCGTACCGAAGATTTTCGACACAGTAGATTACCTTACCAAAAATTACGATATTTCAAATATTCGATAATTTTAATGCGATATATTCCATATTTCAATATTTTAATATTTTTTTCAATCTCTAGTAGAGATTAATTATTTAAAGAAGAGATCAATTATTTATAGATAAAGTATTTAACTATTATACTCCAATATTGAGAATGATTAAATACGTTTTCAGCCCTAAACTCGTGCCCTTTTTCTTTTCCTAGATTTTATGGCCCGTTCCCAATTTAACATGACCGTCCGTCAAAGTTTTTATTAAGAAAATAGAGAAATAAATGGTTAATCTGGAGAGCGTTAGTAAAACTTAAAAGATATGAAGTGAATTGTTTTTTTTTTTTTAAAGAAATCAGTTATTAATTCGCAATATCGTATGAATAATACATTATTAAACTGGATTGGCAACGCTAAATATAAATATATAAATAAGTAAGAATGCAAAGTCCCTATCTCAATCATAACATCGAGAGAAGTCATTGATTAAATTCAGCACTTGCCCGCAAAATTACAACCCAAAGTAGAGTAAAATGTAGAACTTGATAGCAGAAATTACTCAAACGTTAGCACAAAATTATCTAGCCTATTTGAAATCATTACAAGTATAAAAGAAAAAGAAAAGAAAAAGAAACCCAAAAAAAAAAAAAAAATGTTATAATTAAAGAACCCCCAAACCAGCCAATATCATTATAATATCAGTATGACTGTAATTAAAATTTTAAAATAATAATAATAATGATACAGTTTTTTTCCCTTAAAAAAAAAAGGTCAGTTTGATCCTGCATAATTTTGGCAGTTGAGGATGGTATCATGTGTTGAACACAAGGAATAAATCTCCTCCAAATTGGAAATCCCATTCAAGCAATCTCGGAATCTGTAATCGCCGATGGATTTCGCCTCCGTCAAGCTCTCCAGGTGGGGGAAGTCCTCCACCCCCAGCGGCGGATACCATGGTTCGTAAAACACCCCTGTATAATCCTGCACATAAATAATTAATTATTTATTTTTGAAATGGAAATTATGAAAAAATGGCGGAAAGCCAATTTAGCCAGTCAAAAGAAATTGTGGGGAATTGTGAAGAAAAAGCCTTTGGAATTTGGATTCATATATTTCCCAGGCCTGCTTTAGAGAAAGATGTTGAGTTCATTGATTTGCCCCTCACTTTAAAATCCAAAAGCGATCCATCATCAAAGGGATCATTCCTGGGACCATCTATGCCCATTTTTTTTTTTTAATTATAATTTCTATTCCATTAATTCTTCCTACACTACATATATAATTACTTTTGTAATTAATAGAATAAAATAGATATGGTTTTAATTACCTGGATGAGATTTGATATATTTTCCGTGCCGTAGCAGTAAAATTGATCGAGTGAACTGTTGACTTCATCTGAAGCAATCTGAGCCGTCATCGCAATGGGCGTCATTTGTGTGACGTCGGATGAAGATGCCTCCGACGGATTCACTTTGGTTATGGTGGTGGTGGTTTCTCTCTGGTCCCGGGATGTTTCCGGGGTGGCGCCGCCGTTGTCATCCTCCCATGAAACTTGATCCACGCCTTGTTTCCCACTCTTGGGTATCACTATGTTTTTCTTGAAAACCCGACATAGTGCATAGGAATCCTGTGATACAAGTGAAAATCTCATATAAATTAATGAGTTGTAGCAAGAATTTGACAATGAGTATAAAGAGTGGAATTTCGAAAAGGAAAGATCGTGATGTGATGCCCAATGCTGCTTACTTTAACTACTCTTTATTAATTAATTAATTTGTTTCCCCATACCTTCTCTTTCAAAGATTACTACTCCACTTGGAATCCGAATTAAAGGTATCGTGTTTTGTTAAAAATTTGTAACAGTAGATACAAAGCTCATTTTAATTAAACAATCTAACTAAACATAGTTGCCGGGTTTTGTCTTCTTCAATGTCACACCACTAATCAATTTTCAAGAAGATGTAATGTAACATAAAAGGAGAAAATGAATTGTAAGTAGTTAGCCATAGATAGATAGATAGATACCTTGAGAGTTGATGCGGCGGTGGCGGTGGCGGAGTCGAGGAGGCGATACTCGTGCATGACCCAATCAGTTCGAATCCCATGAGGCGCTCTCCCCCGGTAATACACCAATGTCTTCTTCATTCCGACGGCCCGCTTCTGCGACTGCACCGACCGGTCCTTGCCGGTGGCCTTCCAGTAGCCCGACCGGGTCGCCCGGTTGGTCCGCGACCCGTTCGGGTACTTCCGGTCCCGGGGACTGTAGAAATACCACTCCATGTCTTTGCTTGGCAAGAATGATTTATCTGCAAATTAATTTATATTTAATTATATATGATCATCAACAAATTCTGATATAAAACATTTTTTACCAGGCAAATCCCAAGGTTCGCATTTGTAGAGATCAACCTCAGGGATGACTTCAAGCTCGATGACGCCGCCGTTGATCTTCCGATCAAGGTAGTAGGCGACGAGCTCCTCGTCCGTCGGATGGAACCTGAAACCTGGAGGAAGAGTCACTGCCCCCATTTCCAATTTTAAGCTATCGAGCTTGAATATTGATGAGACATTTTCTTCTCTTGGTGAAGATAGGAGGAGGAACAACAATGGAGTTTTGTTATATATATACAGTGCCCACTGTTGAGGATCAAAAGCCATTAAAGTGGTCCTCGTCATCCCATGTCTTTTTTGCATCAGCGATGTGTTTTTTTTTTTACACATTCAAGTTCACACTTCAATATTAAGGCATCAAATTTGCTTGTGTATACAGTATATGAATCAAGAATTAATAATTCTGTGTAAAGGTTGCATTCTGAATTGCACATTATTTAAATATATTCACGACATCCTCAGCTAGCTAGCTCCCATGCACATGATTAACATATATATACAATCAATATCTACGTGAAATAGGATGCGTTTGTGTTTGTCATGAGATAAAGTGATGGTGATGTAGGAATTGGGATGAGAGAGAGAGCGAAAGGGGTTGCTTTAGGAGATTCTGGGGAGGCATGATTGGGCGAGGAGTGTGAAAGCAGAGATGGAGAAGAAGAAGCTTTCACTGCTTTTGTCTGCTCAGAAACTAACAAAAATGAGGGGGGCCCTCAGAAAGGCTGCATGGGCCACCCCCCACCCCACTTGTAATCATCACACCACCCCCCACTTGTATCAATTCCATCACTACGAGTAGTATACCTTACACTCCACTGTATTTCTACACTATTCTACTGCATCTATATACGAACAACTATACAATATTATACATTTAGACATTCAGGTATGTTTTTTTAAGCTTCTCTCTCATGACTGGTAGACAGACAGCTATATCATAAATTAATGTTATCTAATTTTTTTGGGGAAGTATTGGGGGAATTCATATTTTGAATTAGACAGTGATCAGTTAATTATTTGAGGAGAGAGAAGCTGCTTTGAATTGAATTGGACAAGGGCAGGCTTAGAACCAGGACATCCACTAGATTTTCCAGCCACGTCCGCTAAAATGCCTACATGGAGGCCCCTCTTGCAATAATCTTTGAATTATAGTCATTTTTTGGTCAATCCACAATGAGTTTATTTGGTGGAAAAAGAAAAAAAAAAAACATATATGTTAGTAGAAGATAAGAAACAAGAAATTAAGGAATAGGATTAGGAGATGAGATGGGGTCCAATGTATAAAAAACTTTACAATAATATCCCAAAGGAGTAAAAAACGGTTTGATGAATGAAGAAATCTACCTGTCACACCATCATCCCATTGCTTTTAATTTTTTTTTTCCTGTCCACCAATCTCTACTTTTCCTTTTTCTGTTTTTCACTTCCCTTTCCTTAAAATATCATTTTCACATTTCCTAAAAGATCTACTCCCAATTTCTATAATCATTACATTGCCCTCTCTTTGACCACTCCCTCTTCTCTCTCTCTCTCAACAACACATATCATGAGTTATGGCATGCATCAAATTTCATGTAAGGTTAAGCTTACCTCACAAAAACTAAAACATGTAATCAATTTAGTAATAAAAAAATATTTAAAAAAAAATCATCAAGTTTTCCAGTTCCATGATTTGGTTTAGTAACTAATTAGGGGTTAGGGTGATAATTTATGCGGATTTGTTCCTTATTGTGTAAATCTATTATCAATCTAATTCGTTAAGATTTAATTTGTATCTGCATGAATCTGATTTGTTTCTTTTAAGGAATTGCTAAGTATCCATTCCGAATTATCCGTTATGAATCCGATTTGATAATGATTCAATTTGATTGATACAATAAGAATCCGTTTCAATAAACATGATTAAAATTTATCAGAATTTAGAAAGATAATACAAAATATTAATATTTGGTTATTCAAATCTTGTTCGGATAAATAAATGAAATTGCAGTTTCATTTGAAATTAAAATCTTCAATCAAGTATACTAAAATACATAATAAATCAACATAGATAAATCTTAAATTTGAATATTAGTTACCAAACTTTCTTATTTCCAAATACCGAGCAATTCTCCACCTTGGATATCAGCACTCCACTTACAAATTTGAGAGAGAAAAATATTAACTAGAACTTTAAAATTTATAACAATAAATTCTAATAATTATCTTTCATCTATCATGGTAAAATTACAAGAGTTGGGACAATGAATAAACATTCATACAAATTTAGAATACTTTCATCAATATTCAGTTTGATATGTCACAAACAATTTCAATGGTTGATACAACTTCATTGAAAACTTAAAGTTGAGAATAAAAATGAACAAAAAAAAAAAGAAAACAATTAAATTTTGTTAGTATGAAGAAAATAAATATTAAAAAATATAATTAATAGATAAATAAATAAATTTGTTTTGAGTTAAAAAAGGGATAGGAACAGCGAAGAACTAAGATATTTAAACTTTTGAAAGAACTCTAACTCTAAACTAATATCAAAATCAATTTATTAATTCGTAGTGACCCGGTGCCGGAGCAGGGAGTGATCGCCGGTGTAGAGAAGCACAGACAATGAGAGGCTCCCGTAAGACTTCCATTAGTTGAGCGGAGGGTGACATGAATGAACCGGCCCACACCGGAATGAGAGGAATTCTGAGGCTATACAGGAATGGGACTGTATAGCTGAGGAGAGCTTAAAGGATTTGATAGGTGTTACTCATACCAACATGGTGCATCATCTTTTCCGGCACCATTCTAGGAAAAACTTCAATGTTAAGCATGCTTGACTTGGGGTAGAACTAAGATGGGTAACCCCTGGGAAGTTTCTCAGGGTGCGTGTGAGTGAGGACAAAGCACTCTGGGAATGACTTGTGTTGGTTTGTGGGGTCAGCCGTCAGTCTGGAAGCCGGACCAGGCCATTGGTGGGTAACGTGGCCAACCTCGGGTGAGCTCGTTCGGGCCCTGTGGCCGGGGTGTTACATAATTATTACATTTAAATAAATAAATAAATAAAATATTATTTATTAATTTATTAATGGATATCCGTATCCGATCCGTTTAATAGATTATCCAATCCAAGTCCCATATGAAGTTTTCGTATCTTTTTGTGTCGGTTTGATAAGGATCCATATCTAATAAATCCCAATCCATATCCATTATTATCGTGCAAATTCGTGTTAGATTAAAAATTGACTCCCTATTTAGTTTGTCGGCATCATTAAAAATTTTTAGGATTTATTTTTTTGGTAAATAGGAAATAATACCATGTTTTATTGATATTTTTTAAAAAAATACTCCCAATGTATTTTTGTTAGTTAAAAATACTCAATCTTTACTTCCGTCTATGAATTATAACAAAATAAGTTAATACTTTAAATTATTGATGATGCAGCCGTCAAATGACACTTGACATCTCACGTGGCAAATAAAAACATTATAATACCCTGATCTATTGAAATTTATCAAAAAATACCTTAATGTATTGTTGTTAGTTAAGAACACCACAATCTTTAATCTTGTTTATGAATTATACCAAAATGATTTAATATCAGTAACTATGTTTAATTGTTGAAATATTATTAGCCCACAAAAAGATGGAACTCAAAACAACTATCTTGGTCCATACAAAGTTTATTGTACTAAATGGCCAATATTTATTATATATTCAAACACATCTCTCTTCTGAAAGTATCTAAGACTTATTTTGTGAGCCAATAATATTTCAACAATCAAACAAAGTTGCCCCGTGTTAACTCGTTTTGGTATAATTCATAAACTAAATTAAAAATTTGGATATTTTTAACTAATAACAATACATTAGGATATTTTCTCAAAAATTTCAATAGATCATAGTATTATCATATTTTTATTTGTGACGTGGGATGCCAAGTGACATTTAACAGTTGAATCATCAATAATTAATGGTGTCAATTAACGAAAGTAAAAAATTAGAGTATTTTTAACTAACAACAATGTATTAAAATATTTTTCAAAATATTAATAATTTAGGGTATTATCTCCTATTTACCCTTATTTTTTTATACTTTTAAAATTTATTTCTTTTAATTTCAAATTTAGTTATTGAGAGGCAAATGGGTAGAAATGTATACAACTCGTCGGTCTATATTTTGGAAATGAAGAGAAAAAAAGAGACTTGTATGTTTATAAATAGGCCACATATACTAATATCATCAAAATTATATCTTTTTTCAAATTTAATACAAAATATCCATTTCTTCAATGTATAGCCAAACTATCATAAACTATATAAAATGTACGATCAAAATATTTTTTAGCAACTAAAAGTTGAATACACTTTGAATTAATAAAATCTTGAATTAAATGTGAATTTCGGTATGCGTAATCAGTTTTCCATCTTGAAAAAAAAAATTATATCCTAAATTTATATAGATTTTGATAGTTTCACTATTTAAAGTTTATATTAAATTTTAAAAAAAAACATCATAGTTTGGATTTTATTTAGGGTAAATAGGGGAAAATAACCTAAACTATTGGCATTTTTGAAAAAATACCCTAATCTATTTCTATAAGTTAAAAAAACCCTAATCTTTACTTTCATTTATGAATTATACCCTGATCTATTGATATTTTGGAAAAATACCTCAATTTATTATTATTGGTAAAAAATACCTCAATCTTTAATTTCGTTTATGAATTATACCGAAACGAGAAATATTATTGGCTCACGGAAAGATGGCAGTCAAAACAACTATCTTCGTCCGTGTTAAATTTAATGTACTAAACAATAAATATTTGCAATATATTTTGAAAAGTATTTAACTTCATGTTCGGCTCTCTTTTTTTTTTTTTTTTTTCCTTTGGTTGGTGTAATGCCCAATCCAAACGAAGGCGCATACATTTTGATACAAGGTCATACGTCAAAACACACATTGAAATAAAAAAAAAAAAGAACTAAAGAACCGAAGGAAATAAAAAAAAAGAGTAGAACATGAAGTTTTAAATACTTTTCAGATGATAAATGCTTTTGAATATATAACAAATATTGATTGTCAATTTAATACGGACGAAGATAGTAGTTTTGACTATCATCTTTGTGTGGGCCAATAATATTTCTCGTTTTGGTATAATTTATAAACGAAATTAAAGATTGGGGTATTTTTATCTAATTATAATACATTGGGGTATTTTTTCCAAAATATTAATAGATCAGGGTATAATTCATAAATTAAAGTAATGATTGAGATATTTTTAACTTATGAAAATAGATCGGGGTATTTTTCCGAAAATGTCAATAGTTTAGGATATTTTTCCCTATTTACCCTTTTATTTATTTGACCTTATAAATAGGTGGGAACTACTAGAATTTTTGTACATTCTTCCCCAAGAAAGAATTATATCATCGATTTTGATATTCATTTTCTATAATTATATACGCATACGCTAAACAAAACAAAATGTTTTGTAAAAGTTGCCTCTTGTCATCAACCGAGATGGGAAGAAAACAAACAAAAATAGAAGTTTATTTCAATTAAAAAAAGGATTAGTAGGATAATTATATTATTAATTAAGAGGAATTAAATTCTTTCCTCCATTAGTAGCTAACTCTTTTTCTTTGCCGAAAGACCCTTTCTTTCATCCTTTGCCCACCGCCCTCCCCCAATTCGTCAACAATTCATTATCACTAAAGCACATAAATTAAATCTCTAATTTCCATATTTAATATTTTTGTTATTATACTTCGTCTAATTAATATTATTAATTAATGCATGTGCTTTTTTTATATAAAAAAAAATGCGTGTCTTCCTTGTGCATGAGTGAGAAAATTTTGCTGGGATAAAGAATGGAACACCATCGCTTGCTAAATTCATTAATTAATTATTTTCTAGATATTTAGTGAGTTAATGTGAATATACATTTCCAAAATTGGAAACCACAAGCCCTCACAAACCAGAAAAGGAGACATGAGTTATAACGGTTGTAAAAGGAAAAAGAAAAATATAAAGTTTATGGTAGTGTGAAATGTTTATTTTTTATTAGATAAGATATGATGATATTTATCAAAAATTAAATTTATTTTCTCTCTTTAAAATCGCTGTTGGTAAAAAAGTTCATAATGAAACGAAATAAAAGATAATTGATGAGAGAGAGAGAGAGAGAGAGAGAGAGAGAGAGAGAGAGGCCTTTACATGTCAATGGCATAATTGTGTTTACGGAAAAGAGGGTCAAGTCTTTAGCACTAAACGCGTTCACACGAGCTTACGTTAGCACAGGGGCGTTTTGTAAGATAGTTGGGACCCATAAACAACGCTTTTAGCCCAATAATTCAGAGAGTATTCGAGGTTGAAACATTGCCTCCCTTTTTTACTTTCCTTTTTTTTTTTTTCAATAAAAAATAAATTGTTTCAAGTTTGATCATTATTACTAGAATATGCATGGCTTTATGTGTCATTTATTGATAATGGCAAATAAATAAGATTGGATTAAAAAATTATATCTGAGAAAATTTAATAATAAATAAGATTATCCCCTATAAAAAACAAATATATGAAGCTGGTATTGAAATGGGCCCATATCGTTTTGGACTGCAATCGAAATCGGTCGTGAAATTCATATTTGAGTATTTATATTCATTATAGTTCGTGGAGGAGAATTGCGGATTCAGAACCCTAAAAATAGTATAATTATCAATTCAAAATTTAAAAGATAAATTCTCAATCCATAACCCTAAAAATTATATAATTCTCAATCCAAGATTTGATATTAAGGTTAGATTGAGAATTTTATGATCTTTCTGTACTAAATGGAAAAAATTTCTGATCTTTTAAGTCATAATTGAGAATTAATCTTTGATGAAATGTTCCTTAGCTTGGGGTGCAATGATCAAAACACTTTACCGAGACATTTGTAGGCGTACGATGGGAGGAGACGAGAAGCAGAAGAATGGACAACAATGTGGTAGCCATGGGGGCAGGGACGAGGGCCTTGAAGCCATTATTTTTGGCATCCGCCGGCATCATTCCGGGGGTTGTTGGCTATGCAGCTCCGCCATTATCTGTTTTTCATGCATATACGGAGACGTTAGGCGAGAATCGTTCGAAGAAGATACAAATGACAGATAGGTACGTAGCTGCATTAAGAGGGGAGACAGAGACTTGGAAGACATGTTAGAATTCAACCAGTAGTCCCCAAGCCAAGCAGCGGCCGAGGAAAACAAGTAGAACATGGAGGCAGCTTTTGCTTCTCATGTGATGATGATTATGATGATGAAGATACAGGAACTGGTGGGAGTCAAATTGGCATGCTGCACGTTGCCAACCAAGAGAAGAGGTGAGGTGAAATGTAGCAATGAGGCAACTAGCGAGCAAGATGAATATTACTTGGAATCACACTACACATTCACATTTCTGGAGTTTCTTTCATTACATTTACAGGATACAGTCATGAACTAAGCAAGCATGCCTCCTATATTTACATGTCATGATTCATCGATACATTCACAATTCACACAACAAGACTACCCAAGGTTAGCTGTTAGCTCCTCATTGCCTGCTATACCACCACTCTTACCAAATCCACATCACTAAAAGACATAGACAAGTGAAAAGCACAGAAACTCGGGATGGCTGGACATGTATTTGTAGTTATACAACTTTACCACAAACTTGAACTCAAGTATACAGCCTGAGTCGATTTGTGATGCGTTGCCGACAAATGGGGCATTCGGACAACCTAGAGCTGCATTCCCGGCATGTCTGGAAATCAAAGAGATTGATTTTAGATTTTTATTGTAATAATCTTGTAAAAGAAAAGGTTAGTTTACTGGATCTCACCATGTGTCCACAATTGAAGGCCATGTTCTTCGTATTGGTTAAGCAAACAGGGCAAACCTTCAATCAAATATTTAGATAGATTTATTACATAAATACTTATTTATCAATACCAAAAATCTGAAACATGAGATATTAGCTTGTGACACAAAACCTATCACATAATGTTGGATTGGAACAGCATATCTAAAATCAGTGAATCGACTTGGCAGCAATAACAAACCTGATATAAATTCATGCATGATTTGCTGCAAAAGGACCTTACCTGATTTTGCTCGTTTTGTGCAGTGGCTGAGGCGTCGCTGGGCTCTCGTGATGGAAGTCCAGCTTGGATATTGCGTTGCGCTGGTGGAATATATGGTACCGGTGGAGGCCTAGGAACTATTTTCTTAGCTTTACCAGTCACTCGTCTTTGTTCCAATTTGCAAGTTGAGAGAGTATGTATTAATACAAAAAGGTTAAATCTATATACAAGTACATGCTGCTCTAAAGCATATGATGTTGATCACGCTTGGTTCATCAGCTTCATAACACAATGCAGTTTCAAAACAGAACGGTAAAAGTGAACTGAGCACTGTGGAGAACACATTGAGAAGGTTCGGTAAGAATATTAACAAAGAAGAACACTTGCATGGCTCAATAAAAGCAGCACTCAATTCATGGATGAGATCATCAAAAGCAAACATGTAACAGAGGGCACATACCCTAACAGCCCAAATTCTCGGGCAGCTTTATATTGGAGAGGAACTTCCATCAGCGCAGCAAGAGCAAAAGCTGTCTCTTTCTCAGAAGATGATGTATACTTTGACATGATCTCAGTAAAGTTAACAAACTGAAAATTCAGGAGATAAAAGAAATTACTAAACTGAGTTATTGGTTATACTAGGTTGTAAGATGGCCTAAGAGCAATACCTGAAAATTGTCAAATTCACGAGCAGGGATTTTGTCATCAAATTTCTTCATATCATCCCATGGTCCATCACCGACACCAACTAGAATAATTGAGAGAGGATGGAAACTGACAATAGAAAAGCAATAGAAAAGTATATATAAGTGTTGTCAATTAACGTGTTTCTAGCATGCATAGAAAACTAGATGCTAAGTTAGGTGTCTCGTTAATTCTCATATGAAAGACTACTAGATTGGCAATCTGTTGAGTGAAAAACTACTTCACTAAAGCATGCAATAATAATATGGCTCTTAACTATTTGATATTGTTTATGATTGTACAAGAAGAATGGTCGTGGAGTGCAGTTACTTTCAAGCTCAAGCTTAGTAAACCTTTTCTTCAAGAAGCCATAAAACGATGAAAGATTACATGATATGATTCAAACTAACTACCATTTTCCCAGAGAAGAAAAAGGTTTGATTGCAAACACTCCAAAAACAAACATAAACCCAGCTGTAGTTCCTCGATGTGGTAGAAGTAAAATCATCCCAATTTTTAAAGTATGAAGTCCAGTTATGAAATGTCAGTTATTAGTCAGTAATATATTGAAAAGTAGAAACATTGTAACTGGAAGATTTATCATACTGAACCTTGTAGTACCATGCAATTTATCGTAGAAAAACTAGCTAGAAAGAAATCGATAATCAAAAACCAAAAAGGTTGTTTAGCAGCAAAACGCACAATAGTTTGTCTTCCTTTTTTTCAGATAAGTTATGGACAGTGAAAAATTTAAGCTGTTAAATCTCCTCAAAAGAAGGGAGGATGCGTGTTCTCGCTCACTTTTAAGGCTTCTCTCAGCTAGTGAAGGTATTCAACAAATTTCTTTCTCTGATATTTTACATTTTTAAAGTGCAGGTGGGAAACATTCCTGTCTAATGCTCAGCTCTAGTTCTCAATTGTATAGTCTGCAGAAGAATTGACTGAAAATATGATACAAAATAAAGCTTATTTTTACCTTGCATTCACTATTGAGTTTATGGTTTTCTCTTCTTGGGGGCTGAGCTCTTCATCACCCATATTGACACTTCTAGTAACCTTCATCAGATAAGGTAATTTGATAATGACAAAAGTGAAGAGGGTGGAGAGAGAGAGAGAGAGAGAGAGAGAGAGAGAGAGGCAACCTGCCCATCAGCAATGATCACCAAAACATGGTATTGTCCACCGGTTTTCTCCACTATGTCTATTGCAGCATCCACAACAGGTCCATAAGAAGTTGGCCCTTAAGAACAGAGAGAGAGAGAGTATGTATAAAAGACTCCTCGTGAGTGACAACGTGAAAGTCACATGTTGAATGTGGCCTTGAAAGGACAATCATTAGCTAGCAACGATTAAAGAATCTTACCAGATAATCGTAAATTTGGAACTATTCTTCTGTAGCAGGCCATAACTTCTTCAAAACCATGGCAAGGAGAGTGATCACTGTGGAAGCTAAATACATCCTGATCATGTGTAGTTGCTACAGAGAAAGGGGGAATGGGGAGCTGAGTTCACTTACATTCATAATCAAAGATGATGAAGCTAAGATTATGATGCCAAAAAAACTAACCATCACCAAACCCGAAACAAGGAATCAGATTGTCTTCATCAAATGGGGCCAAAGTCTTCCCAATGATGGATATAGCCTTTTCGTATGGATTTGGAACATCACCAATAGCATGAAGGCTGCGGTTGCTGAATGAGACTTTCCCTTCAGATATAAGATAAAGCATTAGCTACAAATATCAAATCAGTGTAAAACACAAAAGAGAAGAACCTTTAGATTTTTATTCTGACTCTTCAATGTAAGACTATAGCTAATTATTTATTATACACAAGCATATTTCACAACTGCTGCTTAATCAAATTGTTGTGCATTGAGGATAAGGATAATTTGCTGTAGTATATAGATCATAGTATCTTTTTCCGTTTCTTCGACCCCGCGGTTGGTGAAGTCATGTACAAACCATGAAAAATCTCTCTCAATTGTTCCTCAATTAGTTTAGCAGCCTCCTATCAAACAGTATACAGGCTACTCACCCGTCCATTCATTACTTTTCGTAAAATCAATTCCAAGAATTAGATTTGATGACTCCAGACCAGATTCTCTTAACGCCACTGTGACCTGCAAATGTCAATAGATGGTTACCAAAATGAGGACCGTCTACGAATATAGGTGTAAAATAAAACAAAAAGCAATCAAGCATCAAGGATAAACGAGCCATGTTTTCTTCAAGTGAACAACAAACCAACAAACTAAAACTGGTGTGAAGTATCAGATGTAAGCACATTCAGGTTAGCACATAACCATATCACCCTAAAAAGTAAAACTAAACTAGAAAACAAATAAAACACGAACAAAATTCAGACAAATATATGATATTATAACTATTAAGTTATCACATGTATATTAGAAACAATGGCACACGTACATATTAAAATCTTATTGGTTATATATTTATGATATGTGTGCATTATTTTACGTATTTACATCGATATATATAATGCATGAAAATAGTGTCGGAGAGGAGACCAAACTTCATATTTATGGAGGCCAACTAATGGAAATTATGGAACATAAATACTATTGTGGGTTAAAATAATTTAGCCAATCGAGGCAGGAAGACCTAGGCCTAAGATGGAAGCCCGTGGAGGACTCAACCCAATTGGAGCACCTCGAAAAGGCCTCGAGCCACCTCAGGCACATGATCCCATGATCTCCATATTTCCCGGGACGGTTTCAGCATTACACACTCAGATGTGAGAAGTGACCTTTAATGCTCGGATCACGACCTCATTGACCTAGTATAAATAGGTCTTGGTCTTCATATAATAGTTTTTTACTCTCTCACGGACTAAACTATTGTTGTCCATGGTACTTTGAACACTATTCACACTCAATCAATACAATTGTACTCTTTTTGTGATGCTCCGTGCTTGTTTATCAGAATTCCATTAAACTCCACTCCTTTAGTCCTTTAGGCTAACACTCATAGCATATACAACTTAATATATAAAAAAAAATTAAAAAGAAAAAGTTTATAATTTTTAAAGAAGAAATTTAATAAAAACAATTAAGTTCAAGTTTAACCTAGTAATTACCTATAACTGTTTTACAATCAACAGTCGATATGTTTCAAAAATTAAATAAATTATAGAGTACACAATGATGGCTCATATATAATTACATACGTCATAATTCATCTACACATATTCTTTTCTAAAATCCCAGGGTAATGTCTCTGCCAGGAAATTATTCATACAAGAGAAATTCTGTTAATGAGAATTATTCTTTAAAATTTTAAATGGAGTGGTTGTGACTTGTCTTGTGTGGTTATGACTAGGAATCAAAACTTGCAAGTTGCAATGTGGAATAACCAATAAGTGATGTTTCTGAGACCATAAGAATTGGTAGGGTCTACCTTTGATAAAGACAATATATATGGACGACCTTGACTTACATTTCCAAGTTACAGCCCAGATTATATGATACGCCAGGTTTTTGAAAAAAAAAAAATACAGATTTTGTATTTCTTGCAGGGCAATAGTTTCTTACTATAGTTAAAGTATCAAGATCAGAGGCACATGATGTTCATCAATTACTCATCTCACATTTATTGGCCGCAACGCTTCTCAAACGGATCTTGAATGTTTAGTGCTAATCTAAAGATGCAGCGCACAAAGTCAGAACAAGAGTAGTAGAAGATACCTGATCGAAGGAGGTGTAATTATCGGTAATCAATCCATACTTCTTCTTCCTGTCGACGCCGCTGTTACTGGAACTCATGCCACCCGTACTGCCTATAACGCCCTTGGTTTCGTTATTATTTGTAGAAGTAGAAGCGGAAAAGGAGCGGTCGAGGTTTCTCTCCGGTAATTGGTCGAACGAATCGTATGCAAACGAAGATGAACGCGACCTCGGCCGACCGAGGGAACGCGACCTCAAAATGGTGGAGTTTCCGCGAGCGCTATGGCTGGCGCCGCGCTTTCGGGACCGGAACAACAGATTCCCCATCTCATCTTCTTCAGCTCCGTTGATAAACTAACGACGAGTTTATAAATGAGAGAATATGTAGCTTTAGACACGCCGCAACTACGAGGAAACTGCCAGAGATTCTTGGGCGCCTTTAATTATCTTCAAATTGATTATGTTGCAGTGTGAATGGAGCGGGATTTGTTGGAGATTGAAAAGAGATAACGTGATGGTGGAGTAGATTGAGTGGAATCAATACTTGCCTTTGTGAGTGATATAAAGCATACATATCATAACGCTGATAATTAATATACTACAGTGAGTGGCACTGACATGCGTTTAATCCTTTACAGACAAGCGATTAATCCTTTCTCTGTTTCTTGCGCGTCAATTATTAATTTACTGCCGACCGTTACCTGCTATAAATATGGTAAATTTTAGTTCTGCATAGTTAAATAGACTATTTATTTGTAAACGATCCCTTTCATTTTGGCACCGTAAATAAGAATTTTACGAATTGTAAGTGCAGAATGAGTTAATGAAATAAATATTTTATTGTTGAGTCTAAAAAATTTATAATTTTCAGAAAATAGATAATTAAATTGGAACTTCCAATTTAGTAAGAAGATATATTCTATTGGGACGGATGTAATATTATTTTTCGACTAAATTACTTCTTTTTGAAGGGGTTTTCTATAAATAAAAAGAATAAAAACACGATTGAAATTGGAAGGGTTTTTCGACTAAATTACTTCTTTTTGAAGGAGTTTTCTATAAATAAAAAGAATAAAAACACGATTGAAATTGGAAGGGTTTTTTTTTTTAATTATTGTAATAAAGCTCATGATAAATTGGTTGAAGACAGTGCACTCTAAAGCTGGAGAGTGGAGACTTTTTTTTTTTTTTTTTACGATTAAAGCTGGAGACTTAGGCTATCAATGCATGGTGACTGTTGAGCCAAATAAATGACTTAACTCCTGAAAAGTCAGCTTCTGTTCAATTCTTATAAGAGAACCATGAAAGCAAAATCAGCTCACTAGCCAACTAATCTATGGAAGTTAATAGGCGAAGATCATGGAGGCAACATTTAAGAAGTTAATTGAGAGCTGATTTGACTCAAATTTCACCTCATTATACTCGTTAAATTAGTAAACAGACATAGACTAAGGGTTTTCCTTGGATGTAAATCTGATTATTTATAAATAGTGTAAAAGCTTAATATAAGGGGGGATTCATTCTCAACAAGAAAAATTCTTCATTTCTTTTTTCAAGTATTCAATCTTCAATGTTAATCCACGAATTTCTATACATCAACAATTGGCGTCGTCTGTGGGAAAAGATTCTAAAGAAAGAAAAGTTTGGAGGATTCACATAGTCTACGCAGCCATTGAAAAAAAAATTGAATTTCCCAAAAAAATCATCCGCCGCGAGTTGCACATCCTTATACCCCGGCTATAGCCGCTTCCTCTCCAATTGACGCAGCATCCGCGCACTTATCTCGCCTACAGCTGCGGCCCTCCTCCCGCCAATCGTAAGCGGCGTTGTGTTCCTCGCCTGCCACTGCACAACGATCTCGTTGCCGCATCACCCGCACAAGGTCGCTCACGTTCTGCTGCCGCACCCACCTCACACGACCCACGTGTTGCGCCTGTCATTACCAGAGCCACCGGAGTCCCAGCCATTGAGAGAATCTCTACACAGAACCACCGCATAACACTTGTTCCAGGAGTCTCCCTCTCTCTCTATCTGCCGCCAGTGCTGCCCATCTCTCCCCCCACACAGACACCATCGAGTGCACAACCGTAAAAATCGCTCTGATCGTTCCACCGCCAGCGAGCAGACCTCCACCCTCAATGTCATCATCCGAGCATCTAACACTGCTATCGAGTCTTAACCTGCGATGCCGTTGAGAAAACCACCACATCAATCTTCAAAGGGGGTTCTTCTTTTCTCTTATCAAATTTTACCTCTTGGCTTGATTTCTGACTTCTTGTCAAATTTATATATATAGAGATCGGAAAAATTCGTGGTGGAGGGTGACATGCTGATTCATCCCTCCACTGCACAGTCATCCGACTATCCGAGTGACGGACGAAACCACTAGCCAGTGACGCAGTCAGCCACTGCCTCTGCCGTCGCCCGCGACCACCGATAACTTGCCTCGCCACTATACTGTTTCTCCCCTGTCGTCGGCCTTCGCGCGCGCAGTCCATCGTCGGGTTGCGCCGATGGTCGGTTCAGCCGTCAGCTTCCCTGCTGCCATGGTCGCAACCGCAAGGGAGTCATCTACCCTCTTTCAAATCTTACTTGTTAGCTTGATTTCTGATCGATTGTTTTAAAATTTTCGTTTAGAGTTTCACTTAATTCACAAATACCTCTAATTTTTGTCGAAACCTTGGTGATTGGTTTTTATAAGTCATTTGGTTCATGCTGATAATTTGATGATATCTTTGGGACACTTGCTCGTCAATTCTGATGCCTCTCATTGTTGGGAAATTATTCCTAAAATATCCCTTAGGATTTATTTGTAAAAGGTTTTGTTGAATCAAACCTTAGCATTTGGTCGATCATTTGCTGAATTCTAGATGGTCTAGCATATCTTGTAATGTCCTGTATAGGTTATCTATTGAGTTGTAATAGATTAGCAGACATCAAAGGAAAGCGTTTGCTAGAAGACATGCGCTAGTCCTAGCAGATATCAAAGGACAGCGACTGCTAGAAATCATGCGGTAGCAGAATGCTAAGGCTTTAGCATTTGCTAACAAACCCTGAAGAAAGCTAGCAGAATAGACGTCAAAGGATCGAGTGTCAACGGAAGCGTTCAGCAAATCAAGAAACAACAGCAGTTCGCTAATTAGAATGTCAAAGGCTGAGGCCTTACTGTCGTTCTGACAAAAAGTACATACAAAGGACGAGACTTCCCCAAAGTAGCTCGGAAATTACAGATCAAGAACAAAAAGCGACTGAACGGTCTTATCACTCTCGGACAAAAGAGACGTTGTGTCTAACGGATATGGAGATTCAAGATTTGAATCTCCACCTATAAAAGAATGGTCCAAAAGAGAGAATCAACTACTGCTTCTCTCACTTCAGACATTCACGAACACTCAAGCAAGAGATTCCTTTGACAAAGTGAACAAAGTAAAAGTAGTCAGTTGAGAGCCTTGTGAAAGAATATTAAAAGCTCTCAACAACCAGAAGTGTCGTTCATTGATTTACTGACACTTCATTGAAGATATTCTTGATTTCATTCAAGAATCTTCAATCATTTGGGATTCCTTTCTTTTCAGAAAGAATCTAACAGTCGAACACCTGAAAAGGTCTAGACTCAGACGGGCACTTAGCCGTATTCAAGGAAAGTCAGGAAGTGACTATAAAACTTCCAAATCAGGCAAGGCAGGAGTTTCGAAGGTGTGCCCTTGACCCAGCTGAACCAACATCTGAGGAGTTCAGGTTATCGGAGGATAGCTGTCAAGTAGCCAGGCCGAAAGCTCATTGCCTACTTAACTGTAAAAGGCGAATCCTTGTAATCTGTATACTTACTTAGTGAATTCTTAGCATATTGGCTAAGGAGTGGACGTAGATCTTTTTGGATCAAACCACTATAAATGCTGTGTTCTTTTACTGTTACATTGCTCATAAGATTTGAAACCTAGCAATCATATTGCTAGTGTATAACTGTGAAGAAACTTAATCTATCTCCGAGCTTAACAAATATTTGAAAAGAAAAAGTGTAAGTGACGATTAATTATTCCGCTGCAATTCGTGTTAAGTTGTTATCACGACGACTCTGATATTTAAGGACCAACACTCGTCAATTCTGATGCCTCTCATATGATAAGAATGATGGCTCTGAATCCGCTTAGATTCGTTAGCATCATTTGAGAACAAGATTACTTGGGATTCACAGCCTAGGTGTTTGTCAATTTGTCCCAATGAACTGCTATTTGCTTCCCCAATGTTGTATCATGCTGTTGTTGTTTCTCCTTCTGTGCAGAAACTCAAGATAACTATAGATTTCGGGTGCATGAAGAAACACACCTGATTCAAAGAAACCTGCGTAGGCACCAAAATGGAAATCGTGTCATGCAAATGTGGGGGCTGTCATCTACTTGGTTGCTGAGTAAACAAATTTTATCAAGGCACAATACTGATCACCACGAAAGATAGGAGTCTTACCACATCATCCAAAAGAAGGGAGTCTCCCATCCCCAATTTCTTTTCATATTGAGACAAGGTGACAGAAGGGTGACATCAACTCTATCACATTTACACCAAGGGACATGAACTTACAACTGAAAATGAGCAACTCACAGTCACAACTTCAATAGTGATAGTACTGGTATTGTTGATTGTTGTTGTATCTTTGTTGCTGGGCGATTTAGCTCCATAGTGATAGTCGGTTGGGACTGCTGGAGCTCGTAGTGATAGACGTGGTCAACTTCGTGCTGATAAACGGAGTGAGGCTGTCCGAATTCATACTGCTGAACACTATGAGACGGTGCCTCATCTTTCTCACCATCATCCTCAACGTCATGAACAGGGGAGGGAGAGCTGAGCTCATTTGGAGTCGGAGAAGGACTGGCCTGCTGCTTCTGGGGCGGCGCTGCTGCGTCGACTCTCACTTCCACCAAGTCGACCTCCTCAAATGATCGAAAGATGGGATGCAAGTAGGCGTCGGCCAGGCTCAAATCTGTTCTTGTAGTATTTGTGGAAGGAGAGAGTGAGCATCGGCAGCGCGATAAGCAGCGGAGTTGAGTTGGCAACCTTTTTCGTGTTCAACAGGCCTAGCAAGAGGAGCTGTGAAATCAACAAGCTCACTATGATCCGGTCATGAACGTGGCAGCGCTCTCGTATCGCTGGTGATACACATTAAGCACCTGATGGCGATACACGAAGTAGGCGAAGAAGATGAGGATGAAAGGAATAAGAATAAGGATGAAAGGAAATAGAGATGAAGACTGGGTAATGTTTCGGGGAAATCGACGTCTCCGGGGTCCATCGCCGTCTCTAAGTCCCTCTCCGTTTTCATGATGAACATGTTCTTCGAGTGGAAGATCACTAGGGATTTCAGTCGGAGGATCATTCGGCAACCTCCAAGGAATTATTAACTCGAAGATGCGTGAAACATAAGGAAAGTACTTATAATTTCTAGGGTAATTCTAAATGCAGCCACAATTTTGCTAAACGTAGCCCATTTTAAAAACAAAAATTTAAATTATAATATGTTATTACAATTTTACCTTTGCAGCCCCAATTTAAAATTTTAATCAAAATTATAAAAATAAAATTTAAACATATAGCCACATTTCTATCTATGAAACAAAAAATCAAAACTCTAAAAATAGTATTGATAAATCGATTTGAAACTGTTGACTTAAAAATATTGAACAAGTTTCTTTCTTTTTTGAAGCTATAATGAAGATGAATCTGCAAAAAAAATTATATTTCCAACCCAAAAAAACTAACAGATTTTTAACAGTTATCAGTAATATTATGATCTCACGATTCAAATTGAAAAAGAAATAGTATATTTTATGGTTTATATTCAAATGATATGCTCCAATATGATACGGATCACAGTTTTGCATTTATTCGAAGCAAATTTAATGGAAATTGGGTCCTTCAACTTTGCGATTCATGACTGCCGCGCAGTCTCCACATTGTGTTTCCTGTTATACTTGATGGTGCAATGAATATCCCCAGGTCTGTCCATGTTTGTATAAATTAGTGATTGAGTTGGGATTTTAACTTTCATAGATTAAGTTTTTAATTTTTGCACAAGATAGTAATGCATATTTGTTTTTGGAGTTTTAATTGTTAATTCACTTAGGAGATTGGGGGCTACGCATTAAAGTTTGATTTTTATTTCATGTAGGAGATTTGAGGCTATACGTTTTAGATTTATTATTTTAATCAGAATTTTAAATTGAGGGATACAGGATAAGATTGTAATAGTATATTATTATTTAAATTTTTATTTTTTAAAAAGGCTATATTTAGCAAAAATTTGGCTGCATTTAGAATTACCCTAATTTCTATTCAACTTATTCTCTTTTTTCTTCAAGATATAATCCACCTTTGGGCATATCTTCGAGAGTTGGTGTTTAATGGATAAGGGCAAGTTCAAAACCATCGAACGCAAGATCGCAATAACTAAGGGCACTTCCCCAATTTCATCGTGAGCAGCAGCTGTCTCGCTGTGCCACTCCTCTATTTTCTGACTGCAGCACCGTTCCCCCTCTCCCTCCGGCCTATGCATCGATGCCTTTAACGATGCCAGCACGACCACGCACATCCCTCTGCTGCCATTGCGTCGGAGTCGCCACTGCTCCAGCCACGCTGCTTCCTGCTACTATCAGCCGCCGCCGCCGGAGCTGCTGCGTGGGGAAGGACTGCGAACAAAAGGGTGTGCGCGTCGCTGGAGCACAACCGTTCATGCAAAAAACCCCGTGCAACCACCAACTCTTCGAACACAGCACCACCAACTAAATCGAACCAATAAAGGGGAGTTTTTTATTCTCTAACTTCCATACACCTTGATGTTGTTTGTATGGTTACTTTTGGTAGTAAATATGGAAGAAACTACCTGGAAAATCATAATTTTCCTTTTTGCTGGAGCAACTTATTTAGCACATGGTGCAAGAGCAAAGTCACTGCAGGCCGCTCAATAAAGAACAAATGGGAGCAAAAAATCAGAGCAATACCGTTTGAGCAACAAAAACTCCCTTCGAAAGCAAAGCCACCTCGACTAGGGGCTATTTGAACACTTCGTTCCAACATTTTCAGATTGCTCTCTCGGATCACTCTCATGATTTCCGGATCGCTCTTTCCTTATTTGCCAATCGACCTCTCGGATTGCTATATTCTTATCTCTGGATTGCTCTCTCGGGTCTCTTTCCTTATAGCTCCGAGACTTGATCTCGATTGAGCCAATTATGGCTCTGAAACTCGATCTCGATTGAGCCAACTACGCTCCGAGACTCGATATCGATTGAGCCAATCACCGCTCCGAGATTTGATCTCGATTGAGCCAATTACTCCTCCGAAATACAATCTCAATTGAGCTGACTATTGCTTTGAGATTCTATCTCATTTAAACAAGAGAATCAATCTACGTGCCTACCATGATTAAGTAAAGATCGTTACTCGGGAAACTCGAGTCAACAAAGGGCGATCAATCTAGACAACTTATACAACCAAGAATTCAGCTTCATTAAAACGCAATCAAGTTTAAATGAAGCTGGGGGCTGTTGTTGAGCCAAATAAATGGCAACTCCTGAAAAGTCAGCTTCAAACCGTTCAATTCTTAAAAGAGAACCAGGAAAGCAAAATCAGCTGACTAGCCAACCAATCTAAGGAAGTCAATGGGCAAAGATCACGGATGCAACATTTAAGGAGTCAATTACGAGCTGATTTGACTCAAATTCTACCTGATTATACTCGTTAAATTGGTAAGTAGGCATAGACGAAGGGTTTTCCTTGGATGTAAATCTGATTGTTTATAAATAGTGTAAAAGCTTAATAAAATGGGGGATTCATTCTCAACAAGAAAAATTCTTCATTTCTTTTTCGAGTATTTAATCTTAAATGTTAATCCACAAATTTCTATGCATCAACAGTTACTATTAAAATAATATTATATACTCCCTCCATCCGTAGTACTGATCTCATTTTCTATTTTTATTTGTTCCATAAAATAATCTCATTTTCCTAAATAAAATAATCTAACAATCATCAATAAAAAAAACAAATGAAAAATGTTTTAAAAAATGTGTCCTAAGCTGTTTGATAAATGAGTTGTCTTCACTTCTCTTCTTCTACACACAAGTGGCACGTTCTTTTCTTTCCATTAACTTGCTATTATTCAGTTCGTTTTTTTTGGCTGAATATGAAACGTATTATGACTTTTATTAATTTATTTTTCATTGCGTTTTATAATTTATCTTTCACTTTATATTTAATTACTGTAATTTTAATTTATCAAGTTAATAATTTTTAATACATAATAATTTATGAAGATAGTATTAGTATATAATACAGTAACTTATTAATATAATTATGATTTTAGATAATTTTAAAATTTTATATCAAATTGGAAAATATAGATATTAATATTTTAATTAAAAAACTGGGTCGGATTGTGTAACTGAAGTGAGAGGTAAATAATTTTAAATTATAGGTTGTGTTTTTTATGAAAGAAAAATGAATATTTTAATAAATTATCGAATTATAATCGGGTACTACTAAGGATAGTTTTAAAAGAAATTATTTGTTTTGTGGAATGTATGGAAGATAAATAATATTAAGTTTTAAATTAAATACTAGATTTGCACCCGCGCGTTGCGCAAATAAATATTATTTATAGTAATATACAAATAATTTTATTCCAAAATATTATGATAGATAATATCATTTACTTTATTAATGATAACTTATGTTCCCATTGCATATAAATTACCAAGTAGAAAATTTTTATGTTTCAGTAAAGATATTATAGTAGTTTGCTTAAATAATACTAATTACACTTAATAAACTGTCGACACGTATAATATTTATTCAAATCTGTACCCAAAATAAAAGTATTTGCATTTACACTCCTAATAGGAGTATTTGTCAATTTTACAAAAATAACATAGTGCTCACAAAATTATAATTTAATTCACAATATTTGTCTATATTTGTAATTTAATATTTTACACCAAAAATTATTATTTAATTTCTAAGTTTGTTCATTATACAAATTTAATGTCTAACATTTGTAAAATTAAAAATATCAGGTTATTTTTTTAAAAATAAATAGATATTATGAATTAAACTGCACTGATTCCTTAAAATAATATGAATCTAAAATTAAAATAATAAAATGAGAATCATGATATTCAAATTGCATCGCAGACATGTTGTTTGTTTTTCATTCCAAATGACTTGTAATTTAGAAACTCTTAAAATGATTTGTTAAATAATTCAATTTATGTAAAGTTTAATAATTTTAAAAAATAATTTTACTTCAACATTCACATATTTTTCAATATATTATAAAGATTGTCATGTTCCAACCATCAAATAATAATTGTAAAATTATAATTAATTTATTTAATATTTTTTAATATATGCACGTTTTTCAAAAAATTTGAAGGGTAAAGCAGTAACTCTTTTAATAAATTATATAGATTATTGTATATATTATGATATTGATGAATTAGTAAATAAATTAATTATAAAGATTGTCATGTTCCAACCATCAAATAATAATTGTAAAATTATAATTAATTTATTTAATATTTTTTAATATATGCACGTTTTTCAAAAAATTTGAAGGGTAAAACAGTAACTCTTTTAATAAATTATATAAATTATTGTACATTATGATATTGATGAATTAGTAAATAAATTAATTAAAATAAAATAATAAAATTAAAATAAATGTGATGTGATATTTTTGGAGGGAAAGTGGTAAAGTTGTAAATAGATGAAACTTTTTTGCTTTAGTATATATATAGATATGATGAATGAAAAAAAAAATAATATTTTATTAAATGACCGAGTTAATCGGTCACTGATGTCTGAATAGTATTAAATGATGTTATTTATTTTGTGAAATGTAAATTAAATAATCAATCAATTTATGAGAATAATATTAAAGTGAGTTATTGGGGCGCTTTGTGTGAGTTAAAAGATCATAAGTTGAAACATCAATTAAAACATATAAGGGACCTTTGGTTAGTAGAGGGTATGGGTATGTGTTTTATTTTTGGGAATCATTCTCAATTATGATGTTTGGTTTACTAGATGAGTTTTGGAATCATTTTTCAATTATGATGATTTATTTTTTAAGTTTATAGGTTTATAATATAATTAAATTATTATACAAATAATAATTAATTTAACAAAATAAAATCACATTAAGACAAATAAATAATCTATTTATCTTCTTATTTATTTTATAAAATATAAAATTAAGATACAAAATAAATGATTGATTTTATAATAATAATAATAATAATATTATTATAATATATTAAAAAGAATAATATATATAATTATAATAACATATAATATTATAAATAATATAATTATCAAAAACATTAAAAAAGAAAAAGTAAATAAATCTGAAAATAATTATAAATAAAATGAATTAAAAAATAAGAAATAAATGATTAATTTAATAATAAAAAATAAGAAAATATAATAATATTAAAATAAATAAATAATATATTTATATTCTTATTTATTTTATAGAATAATATATAATATTATAAAATAATATAATTATCAGAATATTTTAGATTAATATTATAAAAATAAGAAAATAATTATAAAATAAATAATTTTGATATGATATATGGGAATGAAAATGAAACCCACCATTTTGGAGGGTTTTGGTGATTCTCAAATACCATTTTTTTCATTTCCGAAACCCACCAACCAAACGCCCCCTAAATAAAATTATATTTGAACAAATACATTCTATTCAAAAAATCATTTTTCTTGCACGGCATTCCATTCCATGTACATGCGAGTTAATATTTGAAATATGCGCAGCATGAGTAAATGCTATCACTTGCGGATGCACGTATTGGTAGGAGCCCCTAATCCAAAACTTTTGAAGATTTAATACTGTTGGTGAAATAAGCAATTGTACGCATGAATAATAAACAGAAAATTAAAAAATACAAAATATTTATATTGCTTCAAGCGTAAGCTCATTCTTTAAGCTTTTTTGGTGATTTTATTATAGTGAAGAAAATACAAAGTATGACAATAATGGACAATTACAAATGGTAGAGAGCATGCGTATATTTAAGGAGATATTCCAAGATACTTAATGAATATAAAATCTTGATATGGTAAAATATATCTAAATCCTAATCTAAATTAAATAAATTAATTTCTATCCAAATCTAATTTTGATAATGGTAGATCTTGTCCAACAAGGAAACAAGATATATATCATATCTTTTTCATATCTAGCTAACTCGAACAGTTAATCGACCTACACGGGCTCGACCCACTTCTAAGAACTAGTCTCCTCGACCCATTCGATTTACTTCATCGAGTTATATTGATACTACTCTAACAAATATTATAATAATTCGATATTTTTATATAACACAACCCCCTCAAATGTGAATCGTGAATGAGAAAAATGATGAGGGGCTGAAAATGACCTAAAATTATTTTCGATTTCACTCAATTTTACATATTTTTTTATTATGTTAAATCTAATATAACTATCCTACACACAATTTCTAGATTTACCGCTGAGTGCTATGGCGTATAAATTATAATGGCGAAGATTACATACACATTAAATTTCATCCAATCTTGTATTTATATTGAAAACAATGTATATGAACAAGTAAGTGTTGTCGCGGGTATGATGGAATTGTCCCTTCCATTATTCGAATTCATAAAAAAATTGGTCATAAATAAAATGTTTAATCATTACGATTTGAGGTCCAAAACATTTTAATATTGTAATCGCTAACATTAACTAATCCATAATGAATTTTACAACCGTCTCTTATAATTGAACTAGACAACATTATGTTAAAACTAGATTGCAATAATATCTTAATATTATGTAATGGTATCACATGATCAGAGTAACTCATTTATAATTTATGAACATGCCCAGCCGCTCAATTCATACCACATTCCAACATCCGTCTACTATTATGAACACTTTTGTTGCATTTTCTCTTCTTTGCCTATTAATTGTCCTCCACGTGTTTTTTCCGTATGAACAGAGCTCTTTCACCTAGCGATAGTCATGAGCTACTCCCTTCACCTTGGGAACTTTCACCCACAAATGTCTCTATCTGTACACCGCCCGTCCGTCACTTCGTTGCTGCCCTCTTTTTCTCGAGTGCACAACATGACCGCTCACTTCCCTGGAGTGCCATCAACTTGAGCCTTGGTCCAACATCGTCGAGTCCGTTTCTGATACCACATGTAATGGGTCCAGCAAATGATCCGTCCGACACCTCGATTCACATTGTCCCACATACGCAACAAGTCCAACATTCAAGGAATTATCGAGAGATATTAGAGTATAACACGTACCTGCATGCACCAAATAAGTAAATGGGATAAAGAACCCGAAGCCAAAACTATCACTGGTGACACTAGAGTTGAATTCCAATTAAAATCAGCGAGTGTCATTCTCGTTGTGCAATATCATGGTATTCAATCACAAAAACTCCTAAATAGTTACAAATTACTTTATAATTAATATGAAGATTATATGACTAAATGAATCTTGAGCCAATATAAATAATTATTATTTGACTTTCAAAGGAGTTGTACTCGCCGCTCAGTTATTGTTATTGTTCACAAACTGTACAAAAGATAAATAATATTCATGAAAAAAACTTAGAGTTGTATAAAATAAAAGTGGACTCAATATAAAGAAAAAAAAAACAAATAAAGTTCGCTCCTTAAAAACTAAAGGTTTGCTTATTGGGCTTATTATTATTAATCCTGTCCTTAAATATAAAATTAGTACCAACATCCTAAAAAAAAAACATACGAAAAAGAAAAGAAAAAAGCGGTAGGGTGAGGTGGCGAGCACGTGGGGTGAAGGAAGAGGAGACTCTCGCTCGGCATAGCAGCCCAGCCCGTCAAATACGGGACGTGGAAATTCACGCACTCCCCCCACTGACCCAGAACCAGAAGAGAGCGAGGAAATCAAATCACCTAACAACTCTTTTATTCCTTTTGCCGCTCTCCTCTCTCTCCAAAAAAAAATTCACCGTACCCAAGCCCTCTCACATTAACGTACTCTCAATTTCAAAATCAAATCAAATCGATTTTCCTCCTAATTCTCACCACTCCACTCCTCACTCAATCCTCTCCTGCCTCCACCAATCCACAATTTCGCCGCAACTGCTGCGTCCTCTCAATGGGCCAGCCTTCGTTGCCGCCTCCGCCGCTCCTGCAGCCGGCTCAGGTGGGCGCTGGCGCTGGCGCTGGGTGTCAGGTGCGGTGCGCCGGTTGCAAGATGGTGCTTACCGTGATGCCCGGCTTGACCGAGTTTGTCTGCCCTACGTGCCAGTTGCCGCAGATGCTGCCGCCCGAATTGATGCGGTCCAACCAGGCCCCGGCCCAGGCCCAGCAGCAGAGGACCGCCCCGGCCCACGGCATTGATCCGACTAAGATCCAGCTTCCATGCGCCAACTGCAAGGCTATACTCAATGTGCCGCATGGATTATCGCGCTTCAATTGCCCTCAGTGCCTCATTAGTCTCGCCGTTGATGTCTCCAAGATATCGCAACTGTTGCCTTCAGTTCGCTCTCCTCCGCCTCCCGAAGAAGTCAATGAGGTTATCCCTCTCTTGAATTTCGCATTTTTTTTGTGGGAAGGATCATATTTTTAGTTGTTATAAGTTGGTTTGGTTATAACCTGTAGTCTGACAAGTGCAATGCTGGTGGATTGGTGTCATTTTCATAATCTTGAGTTAAATAGTTGTTTTATGCTAGGAACACGCTTTGAACGATTGATCAAGGAAATGAAAGGCCAATTATGGGATGTAATTCACTCCTTTGAGTGCCTTATGATGTTTGGATGCCAAACTGCCATTCATGGACTTGTGGCCTAATTGAATGTAACGAGGTGGATAAATTGAGAATTGTTGCCGCTTGTAGCAGAAGAAGAATGTGCAATACTAATTTGTATATAAATGAGATCGTTATTCCTATGCCAATGTCTTCCTTTTATTGGAAAGCAATTAATGAGTTCTGTGCAGAATTTCTTGTTGCTTTCAACCTATTGTATTGAGTTTCCTGGTTTTGTATGATTGTGTTTATATTGAAAAAATGTCTTCTTTAATGATGCTCCCTTTTTTATCCTTTTTAAAGTTAAGTGCTCATTGATAAGAATCTTGTTAATTATTGATACTTTTCCTCACTCATATCAGGTAGCCATTGAAGTGGAGCGGGAAGAAGATGAAGGTGGATTGGCTGGAGAAACATTTACGGATTATGTATTCTCTTTTGCTGTTCTTCTGAATTTGTGGAATTCCTAAAGATCTGGACTAATTTTGATAATGTTTTCATCTATCTGTTCAGCGACCACCTAAACTATCTATTGGTCCTCCTCATCCAGATCCTGTTGTGGAGACATCATGCTTATCTGCTGTACAACCTCCTGAACCTATATATAATCTCAGGATTAAGGATGAGCTAGAAAGTTCAAAAACGTTGTCATGCTTGCAGATTGAAACACTGGTCTATGCTTGTCAGGTTGATTCAAAGAACTGACATTTAACATATTATAGATCATCTCCATCATAACTCACTGTAAAATTGCATTTGTATGGCAGAGGCATAACCAGCACCTCGCAGGAGGTGCTAGAGCTGGATTTTTTCTTGGAGATGGCGCTGGTGTGGGTAAAGGGAGGACAATTGCTGGATTAATTTGGGAGAACTGGCAACATGGGAGAAGAAAAGCATTGTAAGTGTTAATTGAAATCGACTGTGTTGCTCTTTTGCATTTAAAACTAGCAGGAGGTTTTTCTTGTTTATTCATGTGATGATTGTGTATGTTATGAGACATTAATAAGCAAATTTTCTGAGTCCTTTCTTCGTTTGGGGGGTGGTGGGAAATGTACTTTTCTAATGGTCTTATGCAGGTGGATATCTGTAGTTTCGGACTTGAAATTTGATGCTAGAAGAGACTTGGACGATGTTGGTGCGACATGTATAGAAGGTTAGTTCAGACTAAAACCATGAGTTTATCCATATTCTGCTGGGAATGATTTGTTTTCTTTTTTTTGACAAGTTTTTGTTACTTTCTGGCTTCCGCTAGTTGTAGTTTCATGTCTGTAGAAGAAAAAGAGAGCATTAAAATGTTTTATCGCTCATTGATTTTGAATGCTATATATATTATATGTCATAATTGGTTCCTTATTATTATGTGTTCAAATGCTCTGATCCATTCAACTGCATCACATGATACGAGACATACTGTTTGATTACAACTTTTACTGTTTTGCAAGTTCACATTTTAGAGTGACACATAGTAGTGGACTTGCGAATAATTAAGTGATTCAGGTGGGAAGTTGGGGTTCCATTAATAACTAAAAGAAAGTACCAAAAGAAGACTCTCCATTCCATCTATTGTCCTGTCTGCGATATTTGTGTTGTTTGCTGTGCTTATATTGTTCCACACTTGGCTTAAAGACGAAAAGCCACTATACGTAGGTTTACTTTTCTAACATTGCATTTCTCATAATTTTCTTTCGCAGTACATGCTTTGAACAAGCTTCCTTACTCAAAGCTTGACTCTAAGTCCGTCGGCATTAAGGAGGGAGTTGTTTTCTCTACTTACAGTAGCCTCATTGCATCCTCTGAGAAAGGACGCTCACGTTTGCATCAACTTGTGCAATGGTTTGGTCAATTTGATGGACTTATCATATTTGATGAGGTAGGTGGTTGAAAGGAAGGACATTGATTTGACTTCTATTGGCTGGTAATAATAAGTTCCAGATGATTTTCATGCATTCGATGCAATGGACTTATATATATATTTTTGGATTTATTCTTTTAGTGTCATAAAGCAAAAAATCTGGTCCCTGAAGCTGGGGGGCAGCCAACAAAGACAGGTGAAGCTGTTCTTGATATCCAGGTGGTGCTCCATTACTTTTTCTTGATGATGTTTTACTGATTATTCTTTAGGTGTGCCTGAGTGATAATTGATAGTTTAATTTTCTTTTGTCTGGAAAAGTAGATCAACTGTTCCACCAGGCATTTTTTACCTGCTTTTATGATTAATCCATCTAAATTTATTTTCTTTGCTTTTACTGAAACCCTCTAATGTAGGCCAGACTTCCTGAAGCTCGTGTCATATATTGCTCTGCAACTGGTGCTTCTGAACCACGCAATTTGGGATACATGGTTCGCCTTGGTCTTTGGGGATCTGGAACATCTTTTGCCGATTTCCGTGAATTCTTAGGTGCGATTTTCCATTACGTGTGTGCCTATTAATTTAAGGTGTTCTTAATATTGGTGGTATGGTTAAATTTAATAGGTACTCTTTCAACATATATGTATTGTTCGGACATCATAATTTCTTGGTTACCCGTATTCTCTAGGATGTATCTTTTTAAGTCAACAGTGCCCAATCTTGTACTTTACAGATTTCTATTTTTTGATTCCAAGGCCACCATCTTGTTCAAGATATTCCATTTTCTACATTTTTTCAAGACAATAGTATCAGGAAATAACATACCTCTTCCAAATGTTTGGAAGGAATATTTATGCTTGATGTAAGGAATTGTTTGGTGATCGATATAATTACTGTTAGAGGGAACACATTTTTGTGAGGAGCTATTGTCTGTTTATAACATGCTTTGTTAATCTGGAATGTCCTTGTTAGATATTGTATCTTTCTTCTATCTTAATTTTACGAGTGATGTGTTTTATGTATGTATGACTATATATATCTATTTTCTCAAATAAACTGTCTAAGACTCATCGTAGATTTATCTTGACAATAATTGCGGTGGAGAAGATACCAATACAAATTAAAAATAATTTTACTCCATGGACGGAGGTTATAAAATATCTTATTTTCAATTTGGTTAAATAATGTTTATAAAATATCTTTTTTTTTTTTACTCCACTTGAATACTCCTTTGGCCCTAAAATTTGGCATAAATTAGGTGTTCAGGAATGATTCAAGGTTTGCGATTGACAGGTGTGATTTCAAGTGTACTTCTAGAAATTAGTATAAACAGTTACGTCTTGGTTATTGCAGTTGCAATGGAGAAAGGGGGTGTTGGAGCACTGGAACTTGTTGCTATGGATATGAAAGCAAGGTTAGAACATTTTGTGGAATATTATGTAAATAATTAGATTTTAATTGAAGGTGTCTCACTTTTAGGGGGATGTATGTTTGTCGTACATTGAGCTACAAAGGTGTTGAATTTGAAGTTGTTGAAGTGCCGCTGGAGGCAAAAATGATGGTAAGCTCCCTACTTTGTTTTACTACCAGAAATGATTGCCAAAATTAGCTGTTAACTTAGCTATAATGCTGTATTAGTTCTGTTTATAAGAATTGTTATCTCCTATTCCATATTTTTTCTTTTATACTAACTTATCAACTCATTCAACACCATGTAATGTGTCACTAATTTCTCTCTGTGATCTTTATCTGCATTCCTTTAAGTTTGCTATCTTTCTCATCTCTGTTCAATGCTGTATTAGTTCCTGAAGCCCATATTTTTTGAGCTAGCTCTTCCTTGATGAAATAGTCGATAGCAGCTAAGTTTGACCACACTAATAGTTAATCTGCAAACGAGTAACCAAGTAAGGTGCTTTTATGTTTTCTTTTTCTCCATATTGGATGCAAAATAATTATGGAAACTCATATTTAAGGCGATATTCTAAAAAAACTAAATTACATTATCATGTAGTGTTATACTACCTTTAACTGAGGGATATGGGTTAGAAAAATTGGGACAATATAAGAATGCTTTATTCATTCATCTATAAGATAATGTTGTAGTACTTTTCAGTTTCAAGGATTCTGTGTGTACTTTTCAGTTAGGAAAGCTTTCCATCAATATATATAGTTGGATTATTGATAATATTAATTTAACATTCTTCAAATCTCATAGGTATGTGTACTGTCTGTTCCTTCTGTTGTTTGGTATTTCTGATTATGTCCATTGAGATTCTCCTGTTGCCATAATATACATGGTTTTTCTGGTTTCAGGGCATGTATTCAAAAGCTGCAGAGTTTTGGGCTGAATTAAGATTGGAATTGCTATCAGCTAGCACATTGCTTGCAAATGCGAGGCCTAATTCAAGTCAACTATGGAGACTGTACTGGGCAAGTCATCAGGTTCTGTAGCAAAAATTATTAGTTTGGGATTCTCAAACTTATCCCCATATTTTACTTTTCATTGTGTTTGTTGCTGTGTTTTTCTTGAATGTTTTATGCAGCGCTTCTTTAGACACATATGTATGTCAGCTAAAGTGCCGGCGGTGGTCGGACTTTCTAAACAAGCATTGCTGGAAAATAAGTGTGTGGTCATAGGCCTTCAGAGTACTGGAGAAGCACGGACAGAGGAAGCCATTACTAAATATGTAAGATTTTTTTCCATTGCGTGTGCATCTTTATGCAATCCAAATTATTAGAATCAACCTGACTTATTTTAAAATTCTTGTTTTCAGTATGCGTTATTTCCTACGCTATTTCTTGTCTTAATAATACATATTGCTGATGGATTTTGTTGATATAGTATTCTCTGCATAACTTTTTGAAACTTCTCATTTTATTGAGATAGGGTCTTGAGCTTGATGATTTCATATCCGGGCCTCGTGAGTTATTATTGAAATTTGTTGAGGAAAATTATCCCCTTCCAGAGAAGCCTGAACCACTTGCAGGTATCTGTTTGTTAGACAGTGATAAATGTTTATAACTTCTCTTTTGTGTCCATAAGTAACTTCATTTTCGATTTTTCTTTAGAGGAAAGTGTGAAAGAACTCCAAAGAAAGAGGCATTCAGCTACACCAGGAGTTTCATTTGCAGGGAGAGCTAGGAAAATTGCTAAAAGGGAGGCAGAAAGTGAAGAAGAAGAAGAAGAAGAGAGCGAGTGGCCATCTGAAAGTAATTGCAATCTTTAATGTGATAAGTTATTTCAGCAAAACCAACAGTCATTTATGTCACCCTGATTTCATCTTTACCCAATTTCGACATTTTTGTTGTTGCAACAAACAATTTCTTTGTGGGTACCTTGCCTATCCACTTACTATCATCCTGAAACAAAGTCGCACCTTCATCAATAACCCCTGTGTGTACCTAAACTTTTAGTGTTTTATTGAGACAATGAGTTCTCGTGCTTACATTGTGTTCAGTTTCATGAGTCAGCTTATGTCTTGCTGCGAGAATATAAAACTTTTTGAGTGGAAAAATAAGGAGCAGGCTTTGCTTTTGAATAGGTTGACCTGTACATCCCTGAACACCCTTATTCTGGGTATCAGACCTCTCAAAGCTGATCTTTTACTTGATAAATATTTATCCTGTTAACGTCATCCATTCTGTTTCTCATTATTTAGATGCTATTGAATTATTTTATTTTTCATCATGAGTGGTCTTTCTCTAAAATGCAGCTGACACTGAGCCTGAAACTGAATCCGATGATGAGTTCCAGATCTGCAACATTTGCCATTCGGAAGGGGTAAGTAACCTTTTTCTTATAGATGCATGGATGATCTGTGTAGCTGTTTATCATCTATTTGTTCCTCAATGTATTCTGTTTATACTATTTATCCATAACTGCAGGAAAGGAAGAAATTGCTTCAATGTTCTTGTTGCAGCCAACTTGTTCACCCTGATTGTCTGGTCTCACCTGTTGTAGAAGAAATATCTGGGGATTGGTCTTGTCACTCATGCAAGGAGAAAACAGAAGAGTATCTCCGAGCTAGAAAATCCTACTATGAAGAACTTCTAAAAAGGTGTGTTTGTAAAAAAATCTATGCTTTCCCAACGGTTGATTATATCTTATTTGTCTTATGTGATATTTTATATTATTTTGTTACTGACTACGTCTGATCAGGTATGAAGGAGCTCTTGAACGTAAATTGAAAATTCTTGAAATAATACGCTCCTTGGATCTTCCTAAAAATCCATTGGATGATATTATTGATCAGGTAATATCAGTAAGTATGTAGTACAAGTAGAACTCCATTGCCAGGCATCTTATTCTATTTGCTTTGTAATACTGTTGCAGCTTGAAGGCCCTGATAAAGTAGCAGAAATCACAGGGCGGCGAGGCATGCTAGTCAGGGCTTCTGGCGGAAAAGGTGTTACTTATCAGGCACGGAATACGTGAGTTTGGATATTTTTCTATATTAAAGATCTGAGTTGTTTTTTGGTTGCTAATTCATGTGTTGTGTACTCGCTACACAGGAAGGATGTTACCATGGAAATGGTCAATATGCATGAGAAACAACTTTTCATGGATGGTAAAAAACTGGTAGCTATTATTTCTGAGGCTGGATCTGCTGGTGTTTCTTTGCAAGCTGATAGAAGAGCGGTCAATCAGGTGCTCATATTTGCAATTTTTTTTTTTTTTTTTGGTTGTGCCTTTTGATCATGCTTTGTCGCTCATCAGTTAAGTTGGATCCTTTTGTCCTGGGAACAGAAAAGAAGAGTACATATAACTCTGGAACTACCTTGGAGCGCTGATAGAGCAATTCAACAATTTGGAAGAACTCACAGATCAAATCAAGCTTCTGCACCAGAGTACAGGTGCTTATCAGCTTCTAGTTTGACTAAAATCTTCTTTGACTATTATTGTAGCGTATGTGCGGCATTGGTGCTTACTAAGTCTCAAACTTACATTGTAATGCTCCACTCCTCCATCTTCCTCGCGCTGCTATATCAATTAAATTTTACTGCACAATGGTTATGCTTAATATCCAATATGATCTTCCCAGCCTCACAAACATTGTGAATTGATACTTATTTGAGTGAAGAGGATAAAGAAAACCCAAGTACACGTTGAATGTGTTTGAGCATTATGCTTGCACTGCCAGTTGTTAAAATGCATTTTTTATGTTTGTAAGAACAGATTATGATACCCTCAATGTTCGAATAGAATATAACTATAGCCCCTTGATATTTTTACTAAGTAATCATAGCCATATGGGAAGTGGTTTAGAAGAAATTAGATAACTTTTCATGTGAAATTCTGTATTGAAGTTTGTAGAGAAACTGACTAACTGAGTTATGATCACGGTCAGGAAGTTATGTATTTCATTACCAGCCTAAAAGAAAATTTCAACTCTTGCATCAAAATTTTACATCTCTCACATCACGCATGAGCTTGGAAGTAAGCCTTGTCTTACGATAAATTATTTGTCCTGCTATGAATTCCTTACTGTCTGTAAACCACAAAATATGAACATGAAGTGGATCTGAATCTGATGATTACAGTAATGTATTTGTATCTTTTATTATTTGGACAGGCTGCTTTTCACAAATCTTGGTGGTGAGCGACGTTTTGCATCCATTGTTGCCAAGAGACTTGAATCACTTGGAGCATTAACACAGGGAGACCGCAGGTAATGCCAATCTTGTAGCCAATTAGAAATATTTTAGTTACATTTTACCTTATCCCATACTTGTATGCTTACAGCATCTTTTATTGTAGAGCTGGACCATCTCTCAGTGCTTATAATTATGATAGTGCATTTGGAAAGAAGGCCTTAATGATGTTGTATAGGGGAATCATGGAACAGGTGATAACCTGGATCACTTTGTTATATTGTATTGAAACTGACAAACACCATACTTATGAGCAGCGCTTATTGTTGTATTATTTTTGGAATCATTAGGAAGCTTTGGCCATTGTTCCACCTGGGTGTTCGCCTGAAAAACCTGAAACAATACAAGACTTCATTATGAAGGGAAAAGCTGCACTTGTGTCTGTTGGGATAATTAGAGATTCTGTTCTTGGTAATAACTTATTAGCATCTGGATGCATCTAAGAACTTCTCGAGTACTGTTTCACTTTCCATTTGTTTCTGTTTCATTGTTCATTCTTGTATAAATACCAAATTTAGAAGGCATCTTCAAAGCATAAAACTCTCATATATGGAATCACATAGATTATGTAAATGCATGGCCTAAATTGATGTCCACTCATACTCGCAGGAAATGGGAAGGACCCGGGAAAGATTTCTGGCCGTATAATTGACTCGGACATGCATGATGTGGGGCGCTTCCTCAATCGACTTTTAGGGCTCCCTCCTGAGATTCAAAATAGGTATATTGGTGTATTTTGACAAAGTTCAAGCATGTTAGCTTCTTGGCATTCATCAATAACAGTTCATTCTGGTGGAATTGCAGGCTTTTTGAGTTATTTGTTGGCATCTTCGATCTTCTTGTTCAAAATGCACGTGTTGAAGGGCAGTTGGATTCTGGTATTGTTGATGTGAAGGCCAACACAATTGAGCTGCAGGGAGCACCAAAGGTTGTACTATCCCTTAGTGATTTTGTTGGTTTAACATTATAACCAGTTATTAACATACACAATTGTAGACTGTTCATGTTGACAATTTGTCAGGGGCATCAACCGTCTTGTTTACTTTCACACTGGATCGAGGAATGACATGGGAGGTATTTTTCATTTATTATTCCTACAGGTAAAACTTAATAGCTTTATAAAAACTAGCTTGTTTGTTTACATTTATTTTTTATATAGGCTGCTTCCTCATTGCTAGAGGAAAAGCAGAAGGGTGCCACTGGGTCAAGTAACAATGGATTCTATGAATCAAGGAGAGAATGGATGGGAAAACGGCATTATATTTTAGCATTTGAAAAGTATGTTCAATTCTGATAATGTTGGAATATGCCTGTATGCGTTTGTAGACATGACAGTGTGCAGATGCATTGTCATATCCTGCTATTGCTTATGTGTGTAAGTTCTCTTATTCTTGTTTCAGCTCTGATTCTGCAATGTATAAAATTAGCCGGCCAAACCTTGGAGAGTCTATCAGGTGCCTAGAAATTCTGACCAAAACGGCATTATATTTTAGCATATTTGAAAAGTATGTTCAATTCTTGATATCATTTACTACATCCAGGGAGATGACTCTAGCAGAACTAAAAGAAAAATACAGGAAACTTTCAGCTCTGGACAAAGCTCGTAGTGGCTGGGAAGAGGAATACAATGTTTCATCCAAGCAGGTAACTGTGATGGCATATTAGTTATTAGAACTTAATTTTCAATTGCTAGACCTATTACATTCCCGAAGTTTTAGATGGCACTAGAAGTGTGCGAGTTTTACTCAAATACCCCTGATATTAAAATTTGCAAAAAATTTAACCAAGAAAAGTAGGTTTTGTTTGTATGTCTATGGTATTATATATATGATCTGCTGTTGTATTTTGGCAATTGGATTGTCACAGCTTATTTGAGGTTTCACGTGCAGTGCATGCATGGTCCCAATTGTAAGCTGGGCAGCTTCTGCACTACAGGCAGAAGGTTACAGGAAGTAAATGTTTTGGGTGGCCTAATTCTTCCTGTTTGGGGTACTGTTGAGAAGGCGCTCTCCAAGCAGGTAATTCAAATATTTTTGCTTTATTTGGTGTTTAATCTAATAATATCCATGCATAGGTTAGCACGAAATCTCGCAACATATGAAATGATTGAAGATGAAGCACTAGTAGGAATCTAATGTGGTTTATTACACATATGGATCCTGATCCGTATAGGTTTGATATCTATGATGCCTAGGGGCCAAGATTATATTATAGCTCATATGGGTTTTGCTTGAACTTTTTACGCCTGTTGCTTTTGATATGTTTGCTGGGTTTTGAAATTCCATTTTCATTTTTAACACACTGATTTCACAGGCTCGCCAAAGCCATAAAAGAATCCGGGTTGTGCGTATAGAGACCACCTCTGATAATCAGCGAATTGTGGGATTGCTCATCCCAAATGCAGCTGTTGAAACAGTGTTGCAAGGTCTCTCTCTCTCTCTCAACGCCAACCCATGTTTCTGAACTTAGAACTGTAACCAAAAAATTGGTATTTTAACAGATCTGGCCTGGGTTCAAGAAATTGATGAGTGAGAATCAACCCTATTTGTTAGAGGAGCGTTTTCCAGTACCATTTGGTTCGTGGTGCCAAGAATGCTGCAGAATTAACGACTTCTAACATTTGGGATTGGCAGTGAAAGTTACGCCGACATATTTAAGCGACGAAATTGGTCACACAGACAGCAGCAGCCATTGTTCATATCCCATTAGATAATAGTTCCATTTTGTATAGCATTGATGTTAGTATAGGCAACAACCAATATATAAGACGATTGCAATTGCCAACCTCTTCTTTGAGAGTGATCCTATTGAATACAAATCCATTTTGCTCCTCTGACCAGTTTGAAACTCTTATTATCCATGATTGAAACGCACAAAAAGCAAGGTAACAACACAACACCAGCACAAGCACACCCACACAGACTGAAAACATGAGGATTCACAATAAAATAACAAGGCAGTGAGTGATTAGCAAACAAATGGAGCATCGACATGATAGTCGCTGCAATATAATCCTGGGCGCTGAGTGAACCCCTGCTTCTTCAACAGCTCCCTGGCCTTGCGGACCAGCTCTCGGTTACTCACTTTTCCATCTGTCTCAGCAATTATAGTCTGAATGGCGTTGCTCAGTGCCCCATAAGCTTTGCTTGCATCCCCTGAGGGGGTGGCATCCGCAGATGTTTGGTCGGTCTGGCAGCCGCTGATTAGAATGCCGGTATCCGGCAGTCCTTTCTTGGCCGTTCCGGCAAAGGCTTCCTGCTTGCTTTCAATATGGGCTTCTAACGCAGGCTTTGCATAGCCATCGTCGTTGTCTTGAAGCTTCTGCTGCATAAACTGCAGTGCCAGCCCCCCAACCTTTCCGAAAAACCCTCCACCACCACCTGCTTCTCCTCCCTCATGGCCTTGTATTTTACCAAATATGAAGTTCATAAACTTCTTAACCTTGGGGCTGGAATCTTCTCCAAACACGTCGAAAAGTGTGGGCCGCAGCTTCCCCACATCGATGTCATCCTTCCCCGTTTTCTGCTTCAGCAGCTCGATGAGAGTCGAGAGCGGCAGAGATTTGTTCCTCACGCCCTCCTGCCCTTCATCTGTTTCTTGTTGATCCTCGTCATGGCGGTGGCCGAATGGCAGATGAACACCGCGCGACTCAATTGCATCCTCCACACTCTTGCGCAGGAATTTCCTGAATCCGAACCCAGATCCCGATCCCGATCCCTCATTCTCTTCATCATCATCCCCACTCTTTCTAGTGCTCTCTCCAATCTGCTCCTTGGCCTCATCGATCAGCCCTCCGCTGTGACAGGAATCCGACACGATGGTTATCTGGCATCCCTCCGGTACTTTGTCGACCAAATCTCTAAAATCATCATCTGATCCGACACCAAAATTTCACACCAATCAACGAAGCTACAGAAAATTAAAATTCAAAGAGAGATCAGTAAGCAAACCAGTGATAAGGTTCATATCGGTGGGGACAATGCACTCGTCGTATCCCGTATCGTCATCCTCGCCGGTCTCGGCGGGAAGGCGGGTGCCGTGGCCACTGTAGTGGACGAAGAGAAAGTCACCGGGACTCGCGGAATCGACGAGATCGTGGAGCGCGGCGCGTATGTTGTGGCCGGTGGGCTGCGTGTAGGAGTCATCGGAGTCTATGAGGACCTTGATGTCCTCCTCGGAAAATCCGAAGCGCTCCACCAGGCAAGCGTACATCCGGCGCACATCATTGATGCAGCCCTTGAGCTCCGCCTTCGTCCCGGCGTAGTTGCACCCGATCAGCACTGCCTTCTTGGCCATGGATTTGGTTTAATCTGATTAAGCAAATGCGAGATTGCGATGAGATGGGGGAGTAGGTATATAGTGATTAGGGTTGACAAACGCTCATCTCTCCTTTATTAGATTAAGATTGGATTGAATCAAGATCGTGATGGTGAGTATATACTTGGTATGCTAAGACAGATTTTTTTACACCTTTTTATTATCCAAAAAACTCAATCGATTGATTGGTGAGAGAAAGTGTGTTTGCAGTGTCGGCATCCGGGTTGGGTGCGTGGACGGTTCAATTTAATTATTTGTTGATTTATTTTTGGAATGAAGGAAAACGAGTAAGCAACGAAATGAACGTGCGGTGGTGGGCTATAACTTTTCTATAAAAAAATTTTTCTCCTTTTTTTTTTTTTCTTTTTCTTTTTCTGAGGGCTAGGGGTGTAATCGAACCGAATCGAGCCGAGTAATGCCGTGCTCAAGTTTGACTCGTTTAGTATCGAGTCGAGCTTCGAGCTTTTTTGTCGAACATTTTGAAGTTCACGAACTTTATCGAGCTTTAATCGAGCCTAAACGAACTTTCTAAATATGGAATATATTTAAAATATCCATTATTATTTTGAAAGAAAAAGTTATTTATCTGTAAATTAATATCATATTCATGCTCTAATTCTAAATCTTATCATTATTAGAAAGATTTATCATTCTTGTTACCCTTAAATTATGAAAGATATTACTTTTATAAAATTAATTATTTTATATTTCTTACTAATTTTAGCTATCGAGCTTGCTCACGAGCTTACGAGTCGAATACTGTGATGCTCAAGTTTGGTTCGTTTAATAAACGAGCTTCTCAAAATAAATTCGAACGAGCTTTTATCGAGTCGAGATCCGAGTAGCTCACGAACAGTTTGACTCACTTACAGCCCTACTGAGGGCTATAATAATCCTAGAATCCTAGTCTTTAATTAACTAATATACGTTTATGTTACTTATTATCAAATCAACTGCATTTTCCGCCTAAATCTCACCCATGTATAATTATACCACATCTTTGTATTATTGATTTTTATCAAATTTCATAAACTAGTAAGTCTATTAAATTCAATAGGATTGATCCAACACAATAAGAGTATAATATTTTATAGTTTTAAAGAACAATTTATTAATTAACTATAAAATGAGTTATGTGAAATATTATAAATATTCATTGTAAAAATCAACAGACGAAAAAAAACTCAAATTCAAAAATATTAAGTAAAATTTAGTGTAAATATTTAAAAGTATCCATTTTCATTATATGAACCATAAAAATACCCTCCCTTATAAAAATATACTCTAAATATTCCAAAAGTACAATATTTATACAAATTTTTTTATTTTTTGACATGAAACCGATATAATCATTAGAGTGATAATGTTAAAAATAATTGTAAGGTAAAAAATTAATTCAAAAATAAAGTTGGATCGGTATTTAAGAGAAAATATGCTCAAATAAAATTTAGTTAATCAATTTTAGATCAGGAAATAAGTAGAGAATAGATAAGGATCATGTTGGGTCTGGAATGGATCAGGATTGGATCATCCTAACCCAGTTCCCTACCACTCCGAAAATGTGGACAAGAATTGGTTAGGGTCTAGAACGGGTCAGGTTTGGGTCATGATCAGGTCATCCTGGCCCAGTTCCCTACCACTCAGAAAAAAGTGGACAAGAATTGGGTAGAGTCTGGAACGGATCATGATCGGGTTATCCTGATCCAGTTCCCTACCACTCAAAAAAAAGTGGTTAAGAATTGGGTAAGGATGATAGTCTGGATGGTAAAGGTAATTCGACTCGGTACAAAATGTCATAAAAGAAATCAAGGGTTGAAATCTCAGTCATGCATGCCAAATAAATTTACTTTTTTAACTAAATGAGTGATAACAAGTTACTCGTATACTGCAATTCACATGACTGAATTTACTATACTGCATTGAAATAACTTACACAGTTAAATGCAGATGACTAAATTCACTACAATACATTGATCAATCAAATCAATTGTTGTATAGAAATATTTTTTTTACAGCCTTACTTGCACATTTGAAATTACCAAATAACCAAATTTCCTTCACTTCTTCTCCATGTTTGCTATATCCAGTCTTCCTTCAAGCTTTGTAGACCCTAAATTTTGTTATTTTACAAAAAAAAAAAAAAAGAATTGGTGCTCTGTATTTGTTCACTATAATGGGAAATTTGACGCATCTTGCAACTATTTCGGTGGACAAGAAAGATTGGTTTACATACCAATGACCTTTCTATACTTGCATTACGATCTAACATTCAATTGATTTTCAATGCAAAAAATATTCATGGTGAGTATAATCTTTATTAAATTACTCAAAATCGAAGCAACATATCATTGTTAGCGACAGATGTCGAGCTGCTGCGGCTCTGCAGTCCTAATTTGGAGTCCAATATTTATGTTATTATGAGTAATACAATGAATATCAGTGTTGGGAGTTCATATCGGGAGCCATCCCCCTACACATCGTTCATGTCGTCAAGCAGTCCACCAAGGTATGGGTTCTTAATGCGGGAGTGGTGGATCACATTTTGATTGGGTTCTTAATGCGGGAGTGGTGGTTCACATTTTCTATACTATAACTATAAAGCTCCTCCAGAAGACATTGAAGTGCCCGACAACAGCCAGGAGCCCGACGATGAGGTATTCGACGTGAATACCGATTACCATACAACAAATGATTGTGGTGTGGTGGAGCATGATGACTCCGAGGAGGCTGAACTTGATGAGGACTCATCTGAGTCCGATGACGAAGACTTCAGGATGAATTGTACAGTTGCAGAGTTTTCTGCATGGATTAGATCAGCCGGCGGTATGAGTGTTTTCATTTCAAATTTTATGTTGATCAATCCTCTACCAAAAAGCTCTCAAATCTAAGGTAATTTAAATAGTTGGTTAGTTCCAGTTATGTCATTGGATACAACTGATGCAGCTGAGGTGGTGAGAGACGTGACAACCGTACTGGACTAGAAATTAAGTAAGAGAGCCATGTTCTAGACAAAAGATGATCTATTTATTGTTGTTGGGCTATAGCACATGGAGCACCATCAACAGTTTAAAGTAAAGCGCTCAGATAGTATTCATGTAGATTACAGGGGCGACACTATGTATGGGCTGACAGGGTCGGCCGCCCCCACGACGTTTTATTTTTTTTATATATACATGTATTTTTAAAGAAAAAATAAAATTATAAAGTGTTGACCCCACAAAATTACTATCGAGCCCCCACAATATTCGAGTTCTACTTCCGCCCCTGGTAGATTATATTTGCAAATGACAAGAGAGTTGTACATTTTGGGTTGGTGCAAGGTGCATAGATGGTTGCTAGATTGTCCGAAAGTTTCAACCAAATCAAAATTGCATGTTGAATCTTGCAGGCATTGGATCCCGAAATATTCGTTCGAAAGTAGTGATAGCCTATTTTGCCCAAAAGATACGCCGACAAGGACAATTAAATCAAAAAGAATTATGACCGAACTGCAAATGTCATTTGGCATTCGGGCTAGTTATGGAGTTGCACTATGATCTCAAAATGCAGCATTTTCCTGCTGTATGGAAGTATAGTGGGGTCATTTAAGCTATTGCCTAAATACCTTGAGGTGCTTCGGCAATACAATTCGGACACGATTACAGATCTGGATCTCACACATGATGAAACATTCCGATGTTGTTTTGTCCCTTTCGGTGTATCTAGGAGTGGTTTCCTGAACAATTTATTAAGACAGATTATTGTTGTTGATGCCACGCACCTAAAGGGAAGAAGCAAAGGCATTTTATTGGTCGTTGTTACCAAAGATGGCATCAAAAATGTTTTGCCACTTGCTATGGTGTTGGCCCAATTAAAAATGACGAAGACTCTGGTATATCATGCCCCTCAACATCATCCTCGGTATGCTCCTCCCGATATCCCTCATCCTCTATCCTCGAAGGACGTATCAAATTTTCAGGTAATTGATATTGTACAGATAATGCTTCCCGTGTCTGGGAGGTAGTGTAGTACGAAGTAGATTGTTCCTCTCGAAGAGGGATTAAGTTACGGAAAGCATTTATCTGCAGTAAAAAATATAGTTAATAAAATGATATACTGATTACATATATACTCTTCTTGAGCAAAAAAAATGACATCCAATCCACTGCAGCTGGCCTAGTAAACTTCAATTTCATATACCGAGGAAGATTGTTGAGGTTTTTCAAAATAGCGCAAGCACCACCCAACACCGGAATGATCTCATAGGCCAGATCTTCAAAATCATTTAAATTTTTAGAAAATGACCATATAATAAATAATATTAACAATTTCAGTAAAGAATATTAAATTATACATGTAATATCCAAATGAGACCGCCTAAACTCAATGTGGGTCCATTTGCATCTCTAGAAGTGGGGGCAAGGTTCAAATAGTAGCATAACGACTTAAAAGCATACGCCCCCATGGAAAAGAGTTCTATTTACCACAATTATCTACTAAAATATAAATCCAATTCTCAATCTTATGTTTTTTTGAATAGCTTAAGACAAAATACACCAAAGCTAATATATTTGCTACTCTCAAGTAAAACTCATGGTCAGTGTTCTCTACTTCTACTTTCTTAAATATTGCTAACAATTTCATAGCTGTAACATATTTACCACTACAAAATCTCTTATAAACTGAGGTATTAGAGGGATCATAAGGATCACATGGATCAAAATTTGTAGCTCCGAATGAAAAATCAGTGACTAGAGCAACCTCACCAACACCAAAACAGACAAACTGCCCATCAGTAAGAAATAATAAAGTATTTGTGTCAGTACTTCCTAATTTGCTAGCTTTAAAAGTTCCATCAATGCTTGCGATGCATTAAGACTATTTTTTTTTTTTTTTTGCAAAAATTAAAAGATTACCAAAAGGCTCATCCCTAAAATTATTAACCAATTTCTCACCCCATAATGAATCTAATGTAATCCTAATACTATTCAATGTAATCACTTTGGCGTATAAATTCACTTTAGTAATTGTAACACGTAAGCAATATCTAATCCATTGAACCTGCATAAATTATACTAAAATCTAAAAATACAATCAAAACATCTCACGTATGATGAATAAATAAAAAAAATTAAATCAATATTGTATTAAGCAAATATCTCACATATTCATATACCAACAAAATTTGAAATTTAATCAATAATCAAACAAAATATCATATAAATTAATTAAAACTAAACATTTGTCAATCAAAACACCCGAAATAACTCCAAATTATCCAACAATTAATTAAACATGAATTAGTCGACCAATTTAAATAAACAAAATGCAAGTGAAAATTAAAGCATTTGACCAACAAATCTCGAAAATACACAGTTAATAGTAAAAAAAATATACTTACCTAGTTCGGTACTTCTTCCATACTTGTTTCCCAACCTTCTCGACCATAATTAAGCAATCGATGTGGAACAGTTTTGACGGCGAGGTTGAGGGGACCAAATTTTTGAGTGCATTGTGTGAAATTATTTCAAAAATAAGGTTAAATTGGTTTCGGGTCGGGATTCGGGTCTAGAAATGGGTTTGAATTGTGTAGACTGGGTCATGACCAATTTGTATAGGGTTAAGAGACAATAATACACAGGATAAGATTTGGGTTGGGATATGGGTCGTGAACCGGGTCGAGATCGACTAAATTGGGTCATGTTCGGTAAGAATCAAATCAGGATAAATATATATGATCAGGTTTTGGGTCGGGAATTGGGTCATGAAACGGGTCTGGATCGAGTGAATTGGGTCATCATTGGTATGTAATCAGTCAGGAGTAAAATCAAATATTTGGTCAGTAATTGGGTCGGGATACGGGTCTGATTCTATAGGTCTCGGGTCATAATCGGTATTAGAATGGTCAATATATGGGTCATGATCTGGTTCATGACTGAATTCTGTGTCCGACTGTTTTTTTAAACAAAATGATTAAAAAATTAATTTAATAATTTTCTGGGTTGGGAATAAAGTTGGGATTGGGTCGGAAATTTTTTTTACAGGAATTTTGGTAATTTAGCTAAAAAATTAAATCAAAATAACTTATATAATCATTTATTTTAGAAAAAATACACTTCTAACAAGAATTTTGACATTTTTTTATTCTTAGGGTATTTAAGATATGTTTTCATAAAAAGGAATATTTATGTTATGTATTCTTTTCATATGGGGTATTCCAAAATTCAGCTCTAAAAATTAATAAGAATTCAATTACACAGTTCAATTTGAGAATGAATATCCATTTGTTCTGTTATTAACCCAGCACTTTACTTCGTAAACGGTAATTAAATAACCTAACATTTTATAAAGAGTGAGTCTTTGGTGAAACATTTATGTGCATTTTGATTTAAATGTGATATATAAATAGTATATTTGGATCGAAATGGATTGATTTCGATCAGAATTAGAGGATCTCTATCAGAGATCAGAGTGTTCTTGTAACAACTCAATATTTCATTTTATTTTAAAATCTTGTTACAATTTCCATATTAAAATCTTTTGATTCAAATTTTTTTCAGATTTAGGAGTTGATTTTAAATCCTAAGAAAATCATATTTATCTAAAATCAATAGAGATCTATTCCTTTAATAAAAAAAAAATCTTTTAAATCTTTTCATGTTTATCTATGATATTTAAATATTATTTCAACCATTATAAATATATCCCATCACATCATATTTCTCACATTACAAGGATTGGAGGAGCATTAGAAGGAAACACAAATTAATTTCAAAAGCTTTCAAGTCAAAGATAAAGCTAAAAAGCTTTGACGATATGGAGGAGTTGTGCAATAATGAGATCATTTATTCCATTTTTTTATTAAGTAAACACGATTATATCTCTTTTATTTATAAATATTGGAGCGTGACAAGTGGTATCAAAAGAAATCTACGATTATATAGACTTGTTTAACAAACTCTTTACAAGTATTGAAAAGACCATCACCACCACCTCATATTGTACAAAAAGTGATGAATCAAGAGGGCGGACATCAGGCCATGTTAGCTATAAGCTCCACATTCATTCATGACCAAGAAAAAAAATTTATATGTAGGTGTAAAACATCTATTCATGATATTCTCATTGTATTTGTATAGTCTAGCGAATAATTTTGAGGATGTAATTTTGTAAAGTGGGGAGGATTGTAGAGACCCAATAATAATGATAATAAAAAAAATTATTTAATTTGTCCATGTATCTTTTCGTTATATATTACTATCATCAAAAGTGTAAGATGTGATTTTATGTTATCTCTATTATATGTTTTATATTAATTAATGCATGTCTTCTCAATTATGTTCAGATTACGAGTTTTTGTAGTCAAATTATGTTCAGACAATGCGGGCTCTCGTAGCCAATGCTCTGACCATGCACGGGTTCTTGTAGCCAATATTCAGATCATGTACGGGCTCTCTTAAACAATGTTCAGACCATGTATGAGCTCTTGTAGTCAATTATCAGACTACGTATGGGTTATTGTAGCCAATATTTAACTATGCATGTATAAACTGAAGGTAGCTCATGACTGAAAATAGCCTATATTATAAAGGTAGCTCATGTATGTATGAGCTACAGGTAGCTCATAGGCCATAGCTGAAGGTATCTAATATTCTAGCTACGTATGAAAGAGCTGAAGGTAGCAAATCTATTCTATTTTCATTTACAGCAATGTTTCTTGTGATGTGTAGTAGTGTGTGATGATGGTGATCAAGTGACGATAAAAGAATTTAAGGAAAGTTATATCTTTATTACAACTTTTATATTTTAAAATCAAACTAAGTTTCAATTTTTATGTTGCATCTTCATACCTCAAGGCTATTGATATTTTCCCTTTTCAATTTCAATGAAATAAAAGCATGGTTCATTCCACTATTCTTGACAATAATTTCAATGATGAAATTTTTTTAAGCGGAAGATTATAACAATTCAATATTTTATTTTATTTCAAAATCTTGCTACCATTTTCCTAATAAAAAATTTTCAAATCTTTAGGAGTTGATTTTAAATTCTAAGAAAATCATATTTATCTAAAATTAATAGAGATTTATCCCTTTAATGGAAAAAAATATATCTTTTAAATCTTGTCATGTTCATCTAAGATATTTAAATCTCATTTCAACCATTATAATTTATAAATATATTCATTCACATCATATTTCTCACATTAAGAAGGATGTGAGAAGCATCACAACGAAACACAAATAATTTTCAAAAGCTTTCAAGCGAAGAATAAGTCAAAACGCTCTAATGATGTGAAGGAGTGTGCGATGATGGGGTCATGTGTCCCTATTTTTTTATGAAAGTAAGCACAGTTATATCCTTTTTATTTATGAAAATTGGAGCGTGATAGTTCTAATCGGAATGCGCTACGTACAAATAGATCTTTTGACTGGAATGCCCGAGGTCTCATTGTCTTACAGAAACACTCTTACACGATTTTTTTTATATATATAAAATTTATAAAAATATATCTGAAACTTTTCTTCTAAATCTTCTTCTTTTACTTTTTTCTCTGTTTTTAATCTCGTTGATTTTCGATTACTACTGCTGCCTTATTCACTTGATCCCTACATGAAAAACTAGAAAAACTTGTGCACTAAGTCAAATAGTGATGGCAGTGTTTTGCATATTTATCGTTCACTTAATAATATTTCATCTTATTGTCTCAAAAAAAAAAAAAAAATTCATCTTACCACTTTATTATAACACAAGGCATTCAAAATTCAAATTGGAAAAAAAAATAAATTAATAGGGCATCAACTTCAAAGTTACCCAAATTCTTCATTCAAATGTTTACCCCTAAATTAAAGCATTACCGGATTGGCCTTAGTCATCCTCCATACGATAATTTGCAATACACTAAAGCTACTCAAAATAATCAAATTATTGAAAGCATAAGCAAAACAGTTCACACACACCAAAAGAAAAAAAATCGAAACAAAAAAATGAAAAAGAAAAAGAGAAGAAGAAGAAGAAGGAGGAGGTGGAGGTGGAGGAGGAGGAGAGGTAAAAATGAATGAATATTTGTTCAGTAAGAATTGCGATAGTTGCAGTTGCGTCTGATTTCCCCCTCTTTCTTCCCCGTCAGCACATTCGCATTTCCCAACTTCACCATCGACACCGCAAACTGGCTCGTGAACAGCTCCGGCTGCGACGCCATCAGGCTAGCCACCCCACCAGTCCTCATGTCGGAGTGCAGCAGCTGGTCCGTCGACAGCAGCCCCATCTTCTTCCCCAGATTCCGGTAGTACTCCACGTCGAAACCCCGAGGCGTGGTGGCGTCCAGGTTAACGTTGCTGGTGTAGCTGCACAGTTTCTTGAGAGAATTGACGTAGGTTGCGTTCATGGAGGGGTCGGGCTTGCCGGACCCGTTGAAGTTGTAGAGCCTGTTCTTGATGGCGTAGCACGAGCTTCTGCCGATGGTGTGGGACCCCGACAGCACCACTAGGTCGACGAACGTCAGCCCGAGCTTGTCGAACAAGGCGAGCAGCTGGGTGATGCTTTCGTGGCCTTGTGGCACGGTGTTCGCTTCTTTTGCCAGGGAAACGCGGCCGTCTTTCCGGCCGAACGGGACTTCCCAGAAAGGGCCGCCGGCGAACACGGTGGCGTCGCGTGCTGCGCCCGTTAAGATGTCGGCGCAGGAGACGGTTTTGGGGCACTGCCTCTCCACCTCCGCCTTGATTTCGTCGATCAGCGCGAAGCCACGGAGGGTTCTGCTGGCTTCCGCCGCTCTCTCGCTGCCGGGGTGATTCAGCAGGATTGAAGCATCACATCCCTGCAAAAATTCGTTTGTTATTAAGTATTTTCTAGTCCAACAACTACGTGAATGTGTCAATGTGGATGAAGCATGAAACTCAAGATTTGAGAGGAGACGAGAGGAGGTGGAATACCCTGACGGCGCAGTCGTGGAAGTGGAGGCGGATGATGCTAGGAGCCAAGGTGTAATCTCGTTTAACCCAAGCGCTCACTTTTTGATGGATTATGGATTCAAGATTGGGGCATGAACTCATATAATAAGTGGGTGACAGATTAGCAGCGGCCGGCAGCTTTGGGATGGCGGAGGAGTCATAAATGCTGCTGCTCATCACTGCAAAAAAAATAGCAGCTACCACAAACCGCCTCATGATCTGGGTTCTCCTTTTTCTTGATTTTGAAATATTTTGTTGCAGGATTTCCCAACTATTTATATGACTGGCGAGATTTGTATTCGTAAACGTGAGCAGCACTAAATGAGACGACACGCCCCCATGTTCCATATACAGTTATATGAGTCGTTGAGTTAAAGATTGCTGTTTCCTATTTTAATATGATAAATAGAACTACAACTGAGGATGCCACTTTATATCTGGAGTTCTAATACAATGAGCTATCAATTTTTCACTGAGCTGGAAACCGCTTCCTTATTAAATAATTTAATTATTAATTTATTACTTAACAAGTCTCAAACAAGAAAATAAAGGAATTTAATTGGGCCTATTATGGTTTCCTAACCTCCTACCCAACCAAATAATTGTATTTTTTTTTAAAATTTAAAACAACAGATATCTCAATAATTTAAAGTTCTTATTATCTAGCACAAAAAAATTGGTAAAATTCACTTTTATTTTTTAAAAAAAAAACAACGGGAAAGAAAATGCGGCCCAATAGTGCCCTTCTGCGTTTGGGCCCAGCAGCACGTTGGTCGGAAACGTAGGGCCCAATTTCTACATCAATTTTTCTACTCCCTCCACTCTCCACATTAATCTTCTTATTTTTTATTTTCGATAGATTAATTTTATTTCCCAAAATAATGATTATTTATCAATGAAATATTATTTTTACTAAATTCATAATTCATACAAATATTAATTATAATAATGACACAAGCAGAGAGAGTTATATTTATTTTCTCAAAAAATATTTATGGCAATCCCATGAATATTATTAATTGGTATATACATTACCAAATACAATTTACAGTAGTCAAACATCTCCCAATATCCACGATACACACAACCGTAATACAAACTTCAAAACAATTTTGCATCAACATCAACACTAATCTAAGCAACAGATCCACTCTGCAAGTAGAGAAGCTGGAAATGCAAAAGCGCGAATCAACGAAGAATGACAAGATGGAAGAATCAAGCTTTGAAGCAGGCGAATCGGCCGAGCCCCTTGGCATGATCTCCTTCGCCATTAATCTCGACAGCATGTTTCTTCACATGCTTCTTCTTCTTCTTGCTGTGGTCCTTGCCCACCGTCACCACCAACACTCCATCGCTCATCGACGCTTTTATATCATCCACCGCAGCGTTTTCCGGCAGCCGAAACTCCCGCCGGAAACTCCCGGTGTCAACTCGCTCTCGACAGTGCCATTTGCAGTCCTTGCCTTCTTCGCCTCGATCTCGACTGACGGCGCTCACGTGCAGCACTCTGTCGTCCTGGAGTTGTAGCTTCACGTCCTCTTTGGTCAGCCCGGGAAGATCCAACTTGAAGATGTGGGCTTCGGGGGTCTCCTTCCAGTCCATCGGCGGCCCGCTCTTCGAGGACCCGAACCCGGTTCCGTCCATTGAGAAGAATGGATCGGAGAGAAGTGATTGCAGCAGGAAATCTGACATTTTTTTTGGATTCTGATAGAATTTGGGTGATTTGTCGCAGGTGTTTAGCGTTGGATTTTTCAGTGTGCAGACGAATTATCCAGTTCGATAGATATTTATAAGGCGTTTCGGATTGGAAATCGAGCACGTTCTTGAAAACTCTCGACATAGATTTTCTAGAAGGGCGCATATATTTTTTTTTTCTGATGAAGGAAGATGATAGAATGTTGGAGATGTTTCTGCACAGTATTTGATTCTTACATGGGCCGGCCCACAAGCCCATTTGATGAAATCTTGGACCAAAAAATTGCATGTAATGGTACATCCTCTTTAATCTTGTGATTAACTAATTTAATCACATCAACATTATTAATAATAAAAAGGATTGGTAGTTATTTGATTAACTTTCTTGGCAATTGGCGTTATGTGTGTGGCCCAGCCCATCAGCTGTTTTGGAATTTAATTGAAAGGAGGGAGGTCCCCCACCCCCGTCTTGGTCTGAAAATTCTTCAGTTACAATCAAGCAGAGAGTCGAAGAGATTTTATGTGAGTTGTGTGGTTGAAATGTATAGTCGTCTGCTTATGTTTTCTCAATTAATTGCAGTGCATCATAATCCATGCTTTGTCTTGTTGTTTCCATGCACAAACTATTTATGCTGTCGTAATTCATTAATTAATAACTGCAGCACTGTTTGTCGGCATCAAACTAATTATGGCAAATACATTTCTTTCAAAATGGGACCAGAGATCTCTCTTTCTCTCTCTATCTTCCATCAAAACTCTGGTTCTACTACTCTAGCAAGTCGACTCACAAACTAAGAAAGAAAATCATTGCACCAAACCCTCAACTGAATGAACATTTATGACTTTGTAGTCTCTGTATACAAATTGTTGGAAAGAATCAAACACACATGGAGAAAGCATCATTCAAAGCTG